>CM056050.1:579324832-579681836 GCA_029574335.1 Rana kukunoris | reverse complement strand
TATGTGGGTGCTTGTATTCTGGGTATTGTTTTAAAGGGAGTGTCTTTTAATCCAATTTTACTCATTTTGCGGTTTATTTACGTGTGTATCTATGGATATCATGGTGCACGTTACCTTATATGCACGTGTGTATATATGGGTATATGCGTACGTTGTGCTGTAACATACACTGGACCTATGGACTATCGCTTCAAGCAGTTTTTATTTCTAAATCAAATTTTAATTAATTCTTTTATCTTACTATGTATTTGAGCGAGTTCATGTTTGGTATTCACTTATGACTATAGATAACACTAACAAAATGACATCTGGTCCAGTCCATTCATTTCATGTAGGAGCAGGTGTGTGTTTACCCATGCAGATGCTGACATTAATTCCACGGATGATGATAACGATGATATTTATATTTATGCTTATATTTTATTTTTCATGACTATCTGGGAGCAAGGGCATGTGCTGAGAAGCCTCTGGTCTCTCATTTAGAAGCCCCACTCTGGCCTCCCGCCACTAGAGGGAGTACCGCTTTGCGACTCTATCCCCCGCAAAAACAGGAGAAATGTCACAGGGGCGGATGTGACGCTTCCACCCTATGGTGATGCTGGAACGCATTCACCTGCATCCTTTTGTGATGCTGGAGCGCACTCGCTTCCTACGAGTCGGCGCCGTGGGCGGCGTGACGCACGTCGCGCCGTGCGTCGCGCTGTCGTGTGGTACGCGCATGCGCAGAGAGGATCACGATGCCCGAGGTAGTGTAGTGCTGGAACGCAGCCACTTCAGAATAGGTGGCGTGCGTTCCAGCCCATGTGGATGACTTTGAGATAATGGAATGTGAAGGGAAGGAGGGCACTACTCAGGAGAATGTAAGGTATGTGCACTTTCAAGGATAACACCCCTGACACCTGAAATGGATGCATTTCTCCATACACCCTCATTCCCCTTCCCTTCCAGATTGGCGAGTCTTTGGACTATGGGATACCCATCGGTAAGACCATGCCAAGTCTGTGAGATATAGGGGTCGTACACCTAAGGGTTAATTTTAAAATGGGGGGAGCTTTGCCAATAGACCTCCCTGTGGGCGGGGTGACCTGTGACCCTCTAGCACATGCTCTTTTTACCTCTCTGTGTATATGTGTGTGTGTATATATTCTGACAAGCTGCACAGTGAGGGAGCAGTGCAGACCACCGGGGCTCTGAGGAAAGGGGTACGCCCCCGAAACGTAAGCCTAGCCTGATTATCGGTCAGATACCTTTTTAGACTGAAGCAACCGTCCTGTTCTGCTGGCGCTGTTGGATTGTCTTTTAAAAGCTTGTTTCTAACTCATTTTGTGAGTATAACTATTGATTTTAGTATTCTAATAAAAATTGTGTAACAGTATCACACTAGGTCGGTGCGCCCTCCATTCTTTTTTAATGTAACAACATGCCACATCCAGCAAAAAGGACAGACACCGGGCATAATATTGCAAAAATAGCTTCGCAAAGGGTAATAAAAAAAAAAATAAAAAAAAAAAAGACAGTTTGTTTACTTGGGTGGAGGACAAAAATTATCAATGTCCGTAGAACAGCTGAAAAAATGCTAGACCAATCAACACACTTTAAATGAAAAATTAAATGACTGGCATATTATTGGAAAAAAAAATAAAAATTGTCAAGCCCAATGGTAAGTCCGGCCCAGATTATAGCTCTCCGTGTGCAGGGGGCAATTATTAGCTTCTTGTGACTTAAAGTGGGTGTAAGCCCTTAAGGTTCACCTGTAGGTATAAGAAATATCTCCTAAACCTACACGGTTTAGGAGATATTTGCAGAAAAGACTTCACCGATGTCTACGATGCAGGTGCACCGAGCGTGCTGCTAGTGAAGGCGATCATGCCATCACTGCCGGCTCCCACACGCATGACGTCATCGCTGCTCTGGCCAGTCACAGCGCTGGTGCAGTGATACCTGGAAGTAACTCCGGGTATCATGGTGGCGACAGAGGAGGTGAAGTAGGGTCACTTCGATCTCAGGTAAGGAATTCATAATGAGCTAGTATGCTATGCATACCTTTATCTTGCAGGATGTTTTTTTTTGTGAGGGTTTACTTCCTCCTTAAATGTCACTATAGGATAACCACTCCCTCCCATCTCAGAATCACGTACTGTTTTTACTTGGTTGGAAATTCGGCAATACAACCCATTCCGATCTTCTTGATCCCAACTCCGCCCGGACCATCATTCTTCCCCTCCAGAAGGACTCAATTTTCTCTGTGAAGTCACACTCTGTCTCTGTGATGTTTACGCACAATTCACGGAAACCCATGTAACTGCAAGACACAAAACACAGAGTTATTCCAATGACTCTACTATTGCCATGCTATTAGACAGACAGACCTATCTATCTGTATAAACCCCGAAGGAGGCCTAGCTGAGAAAAATAATTCTGATTGCTGCCATTTCATTTAACACACAACTCCAGGCACGAAAAACTGAATTTAATTATATTCTTCATTAGCCACAAAAGATATAAAATGTCCTTTCAAATGCCTTTGCAAATTTAGATATTACCTTGTATAGGTATCAGTGCCATCATTACTGTTCTACACATTGCTTGTAGAGAGCAGAGCTGTGGGAGGGGCCAACAGGCTCCATTCACTACAGGCTGCCTGCAGAAAACTACAGGAGGAGGGCGGAGACAAGACCAGTCACCCTGCACATGGAGAGAGAGCAGCAATGAGAGGTCTTTATCACAGGAAGCTCCTACACAGAAAAGTAAAGGCTCACACTGGATCACTGCACAGTTCTGGAATAAATACACAAAGCACACAACAAGAGTCAAAGAATAATACACGTGACTTTTATATTTAGACAATATTTGGTGATTCCGGCATTTAGTTTTAAAACTACTTTTTTATTCAAGAATAAAAATGTGTACAAACGCAAAATAACGAAAGATGATGCAAGGTCAAAAAACAGTAGAAGATTAACTTTTAGGCCCCTTTCACACTGAAGGAGTTTTTCCAAGCGTTCAGCACTAAAAATAGCGCCTAAATAACTCCTGCCCCAGCATTCTCAATGTGAAAGCCCAAGGGCGATGCGCTGGCGAGAGAGAAAAAAAAATATCTCCTGCAAGCAGCATCTTTGGAGCGGTGAGAGGAGCGGTGCGTGTGTATACCGCTTCTTCCCATTGCAGAGGTGCATTGCGGGCGGTATTAACCCCTTTTTTGGCCACTAGCTTAGGGGTTAATACCGCACCGCTAGCGGACGAATTCCGCTGCAATTGCAACGGTATATGGCCGCTGTTTTTAGCGGCGCCATACCGCCACCGCACGTCCTACCCCAGTGTGAAAGGGGCCTTATAGCCATTGCCATTATACAATAAAAAGTTTGTAAACCACGAAAAACAAATAAAAAAAGTAAGGCAGCTCTGGCTACAATACTCACTTTGTCCCCCTGCAGTACCTTCTCTTTGTCACAAGATGTCCTCAGTCTTACAAGTTAAATGATATTCCGCATCACTTAAAGTGGAGTTCCACCCAAAAATGGAACTTCCGCTTAACCCACTCTTCGCCCCCTTACATGCCACATTTGGCATGTAATTTTTTTTGGGGTCGGGGCTTCAGGAGGAGTGGGAGCGGAGCCCCAGCCAGCGGAACATGGACATGGAACATTGGAGCAGGTAAGTGTATGTTTATTAAAAGCCAGCAGCTACACTTTTTGTAGCTGCTGACTTTTAATAAAAGCATAAAAAAAGGCTGGAACACCCCTTTAACCTCTTTACAGTGCCGTGAAAAAGTAATCATACCCCCTGATTTTTGTCCACATTTTGTCATATTACAACCAGATTAAGAGACTGGTGGAGACATCCCAAAAAAGACTTGCAGCTGTAATTGCATTGAAAAGGAGGTTCTACAAAGTATTGATTCAGCAAGAGGACCTCAGCAGCCAGCTCAGCTGGCGAAATGCCTGGTAGAAATACAGGACTGGATGGCGGGTAACAAGCTTGGATTGAACGCAGCCAAAACTGAAGTCCTATTAATCGGTCCTAATAGTGCAACACTGCTGGCTCCATCTTTCAGACCCACTCCCATTCCAGCTAAGCAGGTAAAAAACCTAGGGGTCATCATTGATGACACCCTCTCGTTCGTGCCCCACTTTAGAAACATCCTACGGAATGCCAATTGTTATCTAAGGCTCCTCAGAAAAGTGAAACACCTATTCACGCAAAATAACAGATCCTTACTTGCCCAGGCTTTTATCCATTCCAGATTAGACAGGCAAACATATTCCTACTGGGTGCCCCGCAGAAATGGGTCCACAAGCTCCAGGTGGTGCAGAACCACACTGCTCGTTTTGTACTCGGTCTAGCGAGACGAGATCACATTAGCCTGGCTAGGAGATCACTTCATTGGCTCCCCATCGAGCAGAGAGTGATCTTTAAAACGCTCTGTATTTTCTTCCGTGCATACTGGGGACAGGGTCCCAAGTATTTACAAAGTCTGGCGTTGCACTATGTACCTACGTGCCTATTAAGATATAAGACCCAAAACTTAGCCATAGTTGTTCCGTCTAAACTTTCTTTCATGGGAGGAAAACGACTTCAGGAGTAGGGGTGCCATGCTGTGGAATGCCCTCTCCATGAACTTAAAAAGTGGTTGTAAACCCCCCCCCATTTTTTTTTTTTTTTTTTTGATGTCACAATGTAGAGTATAAGATTTCCTATCATCTGTGCCCAGTCTTGCCACACAGAGTTAATCCAGATCTGAGAAATCCTCTTTTATTGTTTAGTGAAAATGAACAGCCTTCCAGATAAAAACCTGTCTAAATAAAAAGTCAGTTTTCTCTCTTCTTGCTTTGAGTGACAGGTTATTTACATATCTAGCTTGGACATGTTTATCATATGTTATGTTTTGTTTATCATAACATGAGGTGATATAACATCATAACACATCCTAGTAATATACAATGAACTTTGGATCACCTCCTGTTATGATAAACATGTCCAAGTTAGATTTGTAAATAACCTGTTACTAAAGGCAATAACAGAGAAACAGACTTTATAATTTAGCAAGTTTTTATCTGGAATTCTGTTATTTGCACTGAACATTAAAAAAGAGGATTACGGAGCGCTGGATTAATGCTGTGTGACAAGACTGGGCACAGATGATAGGAAATCTTATACTCTACATTGTGACATAAAAAAAAAAACGTCCAGGCGTACGGATAAATTTGGTTTCATTTTTTCTCTATACACTCTGCCCCTTCATTGAAGGGGCCATTCTTGCCACTTTAGTGATTATGACCCCGGAACAGCCCTGACTATTCAGACACCAATGATGTTGTGTACCCTTTTTCTAGATTTCTTTGTCTCTTTTTTCTTCTTATAATTTTCTTATGCTCCACGGCCCTTTCCTTTTGATTAACTAAGGGCCGGATACCCCTTTTCCCTCTTCCACCCTCTCTTCTTTCTATTTTTCCTTCTATATTGTAGATTGATTCAAGGGAACATCTGTTCAGTTAACAGATAAAGCTGACTGATGGTCTGATGTGCGTACACACCATCAGTCCAAAATCCGATCGGGTCAGAACGCGCTGACATAAAACACAACGACGTGCTGAAAAAAATGAAGTTCAGTGCTTCCAAGCATGCGTCGACTTGATTCTGAGCATGCGTGGATTTTTAACCGTACGTATCAACAATCGGTTTTGACCCATCGGTTAAATTTTAAAGAAAGTTCTATTTTTTTTTGGACCGAAGGATAACTGACCAATGGGGCCCACACACGATCGGTTTGGACCGATGAAACGGACCTTCAGTCCGTTTTCATCGGTTTTGACCAATTATGTGTATGCGGCCTAAGGGGCCCAATGGTCCCCAGGGCCCCTTACAGGCCCGGCCGCCCCCCCCTCCCGTTTTTTTTTGCATCACACCTGTAAGATGTCAGGAGAGAAGAGATTACACACCAAAAAAAAAAAAATAGCTACAATTGCTGCATTTCATTACTGCCTGTGTGCATGAGGCCTTTAGGGCAGTTTACACTAAAAATCACACAGAAACGTGTTGTGTTCCTGTGTATTTTTCTCTGCAGTGCAATTTGGCAGACCATTCATTTGACTTTTAAAAAAAGCATCCTGCACCAAATCACAAGATTCTGCAGTACCATGCGATCTGGTGCCTGCAAAACACACTGCGTTTGCAATCTGGCTCCAGATCACAAAGGCAGTGCATTTTGAACGTGGTGAGGGGCGTGCAAGGAACGCACCTTTCCCGCACCAAGTTCTGGTGTCAGCTGCTCCTTAAAGAGGAACTGCAGTCTACTACATAATTTGTAATAAAAATATCTACAAACACTTTGCTTATTATTTTATGTATCCTGTGATTCTGTACATGCCAAATATGCTGCAGAAATCTCCCTCCACGGAGTCTGGCTGCAGCCATTTTAACTGTGGGCAGCTGAAGCTGCTGCCTGTTCACTTCCTGGATTTACACAGACACACACCTCCAGCTCTGCATCTCTAATTGGCCCTCTTATGACTCACCCCCTCCTTTCCTGGCAAAGAGTGAGAGAAAGAGCTGTGCATGATGTCATAAGCCAAAGCTAATGACCAGACAAGAAGCAGGAAGTCGGCTGTATAAGGGATTTACTGGCAGAAAAAAACAAACAAAGTTAAAACAAGGGCAGAAGATTTAATAGATTTAAAGGTGAAAACATTACTGACGTTATGCTTTAAGTAATCCTTGGGTCTTAAAATATGCATTTTAATGTGTGCAGAATTTTTTTTATTTTTTATTTTTTAAAGGGCTCTGCACTAAAAGGGTTAAAGCTGTAGTAGCCAATAAGTGCAGCCAATAAGTGCACGGGACACCCCGTGTATCAAATGTAGAAGATTCTACCATCAATTTTATCTCTGCAAAAGAGTGAAGATGCAGCCTACACCCCAATGATATTCAATCAGAGATGTATTCTGTACCACCACTGCATGTGACTAGGGATGAGCCGAACACAACCCCCCCCCCCCCCCCCCGTTCGGTTCGCACCAGAACCTGCGAACACACCAATTTGTGTGAGCGTTAGAACCCCGTTAAAGTCTATAGGACTCGAATGTTTGAAATCTAAAGTGTTAATTTTAAAGGCGAATATGCAAGTTATTGTCATAAAAAGTGTTCGGGGACCCGGGTCCTGCCCCAGGGGACATGTATCAATGCAAAAATAGTTTTAAAAAAACTTTTTTTTTTTTTTTTTTTCGGGAGCAGTGATTTTACTAATGCTTAAAGTGGAACAATAAAAGTGAATTATTCATTAAAATTTCGTACCGGGGGGGGGGGGGGGCCTGGGGGTGTATAGTATGCCTGTAAAGTAGCGCTTGTTTCCCGTGCTTAGAACTGTCCCTGCACAATGTGTCATTTCTAAAGGAAAAAAAAAAGTCAAAATCACTCGTGGCTATAATAAAATTGTTGGCTCCCAGCAAAACAGAGAAAAGTAATTTTGAGGGTTAAAAACAGGCAGTGAGGAGGCGACATATCACCTCTTAACCTCCCTGGCGGTCTTCCCGTGTGTGGCACGGGGTGAGATTTTTAAGCTAAGATCGGTAACCCCGTGCCACACACGCGCTTACCTCACTGGATGCAGAAAAAAGTTTACTTACCTTTTCTCTGCGATCCAGCGATGAATCCCCGCAGTACACGGCGGGCGGATGTCCGCCTGATGCTGTGTGTTCCGCCGATTCCCTTCCCTGCGAGCGTCGCGACGTAGGGGGGGGGACGGCGCCAAATTTAAAAATGTAAACAAACACTATACATACAGTACACTGTAATCTTATAGATTACAGTACTGTATGTAAAAAAATACACAACCCCCCATGTCCCTAGTGGTCTGCCCTGTACACTACATGTCATTTTATATAATAAAAACTGTTCTTTCTCCCTGCAAACTGTAGACTGCCCATAGCAACCAAAAGTGTCCCTTTATGGCAAAAATTGTTTTAGAGCAGCTAAAAAACAGCGATAATAAATCAGAATCACTTGCAGAATTTAGCGATAGCGATTTATGGGGAAATTCGTCATAAAAAAAAAAAAAAATAATGACAGCAAAAATTCTGCAACTGAGCAAATTTCAGTGATTTTGATTTGATTACATTATTGAATAATTTTTACTATAATTATATTATTATTTGTTATAATTTTTTATAATTATTTATTATATTATAATTTTTAATAAGAAAAAAAAAAAAATATATCATACCCAGGATGCCTATTAGACTCTTGTTTGGATAGATTTCAGTGAGTTATTCCTAAGAATTACAAGCCTACAGTATAAAACGCCAAATTCTCTTGCAAATAACGGTACCGCTTTTAGCACCTAAAATCTGAAAGAATCATACCGCCAGGGAGGTTAATCACTTTTTCCAACACCCTCTGAAAAAATGATCCACGACAGATCGCTTTTCAGAGGGGCTTCCGCACGTCAGCACAATGCCCATACACAAATAATTCAAATATATATTTCTGGGAACTGTCTTACCTGACAAAAGATTTGTCATTCTGTTCAGACATTGTTGTGGACTGACCATCCCTGCAAGACAGCATAGCCAAATTGGTGACATCACTTCTCTACAGATACAGCAATACAGCGAAGTCACCAGCATGCTGGCAATGCATTCTGGCAATGCGGGGGGGGGGGGGGGGTGACAGAACCAAGGACTTTCAGCTGCTAAACCTAAAATTAGGTACCGTATTTATTGGCGTATAACACACATAATTTTAAGAGGGAAAAAAATGGCCATCAATGCAGCCTTATCAGTGTTCTTCTGCAGCCTTGCGCACATGCCATCCATCTGCAGCCTTGCCCCCATGCCATCCATCTGCAGCCTTGCCCACCATTGCAGAATGATCAGGGTCCATCTGCAGCCTTGCCCCCATGCCATCCATCTGCAGCCTTGCCCACCATTACAGAATGATCAGGGTCCATCTGCAGCCTTGCCCCCATGCCATCCATCTGCAGCCTTGCCCACCATTGCAGAATGATCAGGGTCCATCTGCAGCCTTGCCCCCATGCCATCCATCTGCAGCCTTGCCCATCATTGCAGAATGATCAGTGTCCATCTGCAGCCTTGCCCCCATCCATCTGCAGCCATGCCCCCATACCATCCATCTGCAGCCTGGAGCGAATAAGCGCCACTGAGATACACAGACCTGGATGTCCTGTGTACTCGGCTCCTCTCACAGTCCCGCCCCTTGGCTCGGCTCCTATGGTGGACATAACACTGGTCCAGTGGCATGACTGCGAGCAGAGCCGAGTACACAGTACACTCAGCTCTGTCTATTTCGGCGGCACTCGTTTAGCATATAACACGCACCCACGATTTTCCCCTGATTTTAAGGGGGAAAAAGTGTGTGTGTTATACGCCGATAAATACGGTAATTAATATTTTTAACTGGATTTTGATATGCCAGAGCCATTTTTGCAATTTCTTGTTAATATATGTTACAATGCACATTTTAGACCTGAAGATTAGTTAAACCCCCCCCCCCCTCTAAATTATATATTTTCGGAAAGCAAAGACCCCGAGAAAAAATAAATACAAAAAAAAACAAAACATTAGCAAACATGTTTGCTTACCTGCTCTGTGTAATGGTTTTCCACAGAGCAGCCCCGATCCTCATCTGGGGTCCCCCCCCACCAGTGCACCTTGCTCCCCCTGTCTTCCAAATGCCCCCATAGCAAACAGCTTGTTATGGGGGCACTCATTCGGGCTCCATCCATACAAATGATCTCCTTAGGGTGAAAAAAAAAAAAAAAATCTTCAGCCTTTACAACCACTTATTGTCCATAGGATACACTTATAACCTTTACAGGTGATCAATTTTAGAGTTAAAGCGGTAGTAAAAAAAAGTCCAGGTCCCCTGCAAGGTATTGTCATAACGTGCTAGTGTGCATGTGAGTCAATGCCACGGCACAGAGCTCTGAAGGGACAGCATGAGCATGCCGCCACTTCAAAGCGCATGCTGTATGACGTCACTGGCTGCTGCTCACTGCAATATCTCCTAAACTAAAGTATTACTTTAAGAGGATTGGGAACAGGAGCCTCCAAGCAAAGTCACAAGACTCTCTTTAGTTGGGTAACACACAACCGCCTCCTTCTCTGTAGATTTTTATTGTGAGGACTGTACATATAGAGCACACAGGATGCTACTGGCAATTATATATTCAAAAATACATATAATAATACTCAAGTATTAGGGTGAAGCCTCTATAAAAGGCTGCCTTTTTTTGTGGTCGCCAAATACTGGTCACCCAATATCCTCATCAGAACAACAAAGATGGCACAGATCCAAAAGGTAACACATACTTACAGTTCAAATCTCACACTGTACATTATGGGCATTGACTCGTCCTTCACTTCTACCGGATCCCACCTCACAATGTGCTTCATGTTGTAGGAGTCAATGTGGACATTGCTTGGAGCAGGCAGGCCTAGAAAATATACAGAAAGACTATAACCAAAGCGTTGCTCAAAGTCAGAACAGCTAAACAAACAAAAAAAAGGATTTTTAATAAACAGCTTACCTGTAAAATCCTTTTCTTGAAGTACATCACGGGACACAGAGCGCATAGCCATTACATATGGGTTATATGGGTACCTTCAGGTGTGGACACTGGTGTAATCAACTTCACAGGAAGTTCCTCCCTATATAACCCCCTCCCACTGAGAGTGCTTCAGTTTTGTAGCAAGCAATTTCTCTGAGGTTACACAATGTTCCCCAAAAGAGGGGTGGGAGCTCTGTGTCCCGTGATGTACTTCAAGAAAAGGATTTTACAGGTAAGCTGTTTATTAAAAATCATTTTTTCTTTATCGTACATCACGGGACACAGAGCGCATAGCCATTACACTTGGGATGTCCTAAAGCAATGCTCTATGAAGGGAGGGAGACCGTAAGGCCAAGAATAGCCAAACAAACAAATTATCAGGAAGTAAAGTAACTCCACCAACAGAAAAAAGGGGGCGTGACCCGGACCAGAGGATTCTATACTGCTGCCCATAGGACCGCTTGCCCAAATGCTGCGTCCGTACCCTTTGCAACGTCCAACTTATAAAATTAGTAAACGTATGTACGGAAGACCAGGTTGCCGCCTTGCAAACCTGTGCCATAGAGATCTGATGGTGTGCCGCCCAGGAGGCACTCATGGCCCTCGTAGAATGGGCTTTAACTGATAAGGGAGGTGGAACGCGCTTCAGACCATAGGCCTGAAAAATCAGCTGCTTAATCCACCTAGCCAAGGAAGACTTGGCAGCCGGCTGACCCTTCTTGGGGCCATCCGGAAGAACAAAAAGCACATCTGTTTTCCGAATCTTCTCTGCAGCCTTGAGATAGACCCTCATGGCTCGGACCACGTCCAAAGTATGAAGCAGTCTTTCCTCTCTGGACTTGGGAGTCGGAAAGAAGGATGGTAGGACTAGGTCCTGATTCAATTGAAAACCTGATATGACCTTAGGAAGAAAAGAAGGTTGAGGCCGCAGAACCACTCTGTCCTTATGCAGAATAAGGTATGGCTCCCTGCATGACAAGGCTGCCAGCTCGGAACCCTTCTGGCCGAAGCCATAGCCACCAAGAAAACCAACTTTCGGGTTAGTAGCACAAGAGGGATTTCTGTCAGAGGTTCAAACGGCTGCCTTTGTAAAGCTGACAAGACCAGATTTAAATTCCAGGGGCAGAGGGGAGCTCTAATAGGGGGATTCACATGCAAGACCCCCTGCAAGAAGGTTTTCATAAGCGAATGGGTGGCCAAGGGTCTTTGAAACCATATCGATAAAGCCGACACCTGCCCCTTTAGAGTACTAAGAGCCAACCCTTTGTCAACACCAACCTGGAGGAATCGCAAGATCCTGTCAGTAAAAAACTTTTGAGGATGCCATTTTTGAGACTCGCACCTAGCCTGAATCAACGTAGATATGACCTGAGCTGAGAGGCCTCTGCCCTTAAGAATTAGGGATTCAGCCGCCAAGCCGTCAAATTTAGCTGCTGTGAAGCAGGGTGGCAGATTGGGCCCTGAGACAGCAGATCTGGGCGCAGGGGGAGCGGCCACGGCGCCCCGACTGACATCTTCACGATGAGTGCGTACCAAGCCCTCCTGGGCCAGGCTGGGGCCACCAGGATCACAGGCCTGCGCTCCACCCTGATCCTCCGTAGAAGGCGGGGAATCATCTGCAGTGGAGGGAACGCATACAGGAGAGCAAACTGGTGCCAAGGGCAAACAAACGCATCGGTCCCGTAGGCCGAGGGATCCCTGGCTCGGGATATGAATTTGTCCAATTTTTTGTTGGATCTCGTTGCCATAATGTCCACATCTGGGACTCCGAATCTTTGGCAAATCTCTTGGAATACCTGGGGGTGAAGAGACCACTCCCCCGGGAGCAACTGTTGACGACTCTAAAAAATCTGCTTGAGAATTGTCTATCCCTGGGATGAACACCGCCGAGATGCAGGGTACATGGGCTTCGGCCCATGAGAAAATCAGGTTTACTTCCCTTTGGGCTGCTAGGCTCCTCGTGCCCCCCTGGTGGTTTATGTATGCCACCACAGTGGCATTGTCGGACTGTATCCTTACTGGCAGACCCTGAAGGGGGAGAGTCCAGGCGATCAGGGCCAGCCGAGCAGCTCTGATCTCCAGGATATTGATGGGAAGCAGTTTTTCTGCCTCCGACCACTGCCCTTGCTGGGTCTGTCCTTCTAGAACTGCCCCCCAACCTGACAGGCTGGCATCAGTGGTTACTATCTTCCACGTGATGGGGCAAAAGGATTTCCCCTTTGACAAATTTTGAGGGACCAGCCACCAAAACAGGCTGCGCCGGACTCCTGGGGAGAGCACTAACGGACGATCTAATGCCTGAATGGACTTGTTCCAAGCAGAAAGAATGGCTGCCTGAAGATATCTGGTATGGATCTGGGCGTAGGGTACTGCCTCGAAGGCGGCCACCATCTTCCCCAGCAGTCGCATACATAGGCGAATAGTCGGCCTCTTCTTGCCTAAGATCACTTGAACTGCTTGAGTTATTGATCTGACCTTTGCTTGAGGTAAAAATATCCTCTGGCAGTCTGTATCTAGCAGAAGGCCTAGATATTCCAACTGCTTTGTGGGTTTCAATATCGATTTTTCTTGGTTCACAATCCACCCGAATTCCTCTAGATGCTGAACTGTGCGAACTACTGCCTGATTGAGGCTGGAAGCTGAGCTGTCGATAACCAGAAGATCGTCCAGGTATGCCAGGACCAAAATGCCTTCTGTCGTTAGGACGGCTAGCACCGGGGCTAACACCTTTGTGAATACCCGCGGAGCTGTTGCCAACCCGAAAGGGAGGGCTACGAACTGGTAATGGCGGTGATCTATCATAAAACGAAGAAACTTGTGATGTGCCGGGTAGATCGGCACGTGCAGATACGCATCCTTTATGTCTATAGATGCTAGAAAGTCGTCTTGATGTAGGCTGGCTGCCACCGAACGTATGGACTCCATACGAAAGGTCTGAATCTTTAGAAAGTAATTTAGGCGTTTGAGGTCTAAGATAGGCCTGACGTCGCCATTGGGCTTTGGTATTATGAAAAGGTTGGAGTAGAATCCCAGACCCCATTCCTGGGTTGGTACTTCTACAATTACTCCTTGGAGCAAGAGACGATCCAATGCTTTTACAAGAGAGGCCCTCTTTAATGGGTCGCTTGGAAGACTTGACCCCTGAAAATGAGGAGGGGGGACTTCCCGAAACTCTAGCTTGTAGCCCGTGGCTACCACAGACAGTACCCAAGAGTCGGGAATTCTGGCCTTCCACACTTCGGAGAGAAACCGAAGCCTTCCCCCCACCCAAGAGAGTGGGGGCGCCCCTTCATGAATCTGACTTGATGACTGGTTTAACCGGCTTGCGAGACCATGGCCTCTTGCCTGCCGTGGCTTGTCCTTGTGGGCGGCTATTAAATGCTGAACGCCCGGGAGGCCGTCGATACTGACGGGAAGTTGAAGGGGCCGAGCCTGCGAAGGCCTGTCGCTTAAACGCGGGCCCACGCAATCTTTTCTTGACAGGCAAGCAAGAACTTTTACCACTTGATATGGTCTGGATATATTTATCTAGGTCTTCACCGAATAGTCTCCCACCATGAAAGGGAAATCCTGCTAAAAGCCTTTTGCAGGGTGCCTCTGCTGACCAGTTTTTCAGCCACAAAAGGCGACGCATATGAACCAACAGCAGAGATAAACGGGACGCCTGTTGAATGGAGTCCTTAATAGCATCTACTGCAAAGCAGAGAGCCCTTGGGAAGTCAGCCAATTCACGAAACTTGCTGAGCCGGTATGTCCCTTAAAGCGGAGGTTCACCCTCAAAATCAAGTTTCCAGCATCTTTAACCTACAGCCCATCTAAGCAATATAGCGTTGACATTTTTTTTCCAATGATCCCTTACCTGTAATCTGCTGTGCTTCCGGGTTTCCATCCCTGCGGGGGAGTGGGCGTGTCTCGATTTTCCCCGATGGCACTGTGCATTGTGGGCGCTGATTTCTTCCTCTTCATGCAGTGACGTGCGGGCCAATCAAAGTAACAGAACTAGCTGCGAGTGTAGTCTCGCGCTAGCTGGGCGGTCACGTGTTGCGGGAAGCGGGTCACATGACCCGCAAAGCGCGTCATGTGATGAGGGTGGATACATATTCACCATTGTAAACACTAGACTGGTGTAACATCACAGCGGGGCGTGTCCTTTTCAGGACGCCGCCGGCCGTTGTGATGGCAACTGTGCAGGGTTGACGGTGCGGCTCGCCGTCAACTATGCGCATGCGCGGGATTACGCGGTGAATACTGGGACATCAGCATTCACCGCATTCCGGAAGAGGGAACAGGAGGGCTTCAGAGTGCCCACAATGAAGATGGCAATGTCCATCACAGAATTATATAAAATATCCTTTGCTGGCAAACCAAGATCGTGGAGGCTGCAAGAACGGCACTAGTAAGTAAAGCAATGTGTATGTGAACAGCAGCAGATTAGTGTTAAAAAAAAAAAACGTTTTCCAGGAGAACCTCCGCTTTAATATCTGTTTTGTCTGATCCTTTAAAGCCTGACAAAACGCCAATGGCTGCCACCGCTGGCTGAACCACGGCACCTACTGTGGTAAAAGAAGCCTTCAGTAGGGTCTCCAATTTTTTGTCGACTGGATCTTTAAACATCTGGACATTTTCAACCGGACAGGTCAGGGATTTATTTACGCAGGAAATGGCTGCATCCACGGTAGGGAGTGCCCATTTCTTTGCAAATTCTTCTTCCATAGGATAGAGAATAGTGAACCTTTTAGGAGGGATAAAAATCCTATCAGGTCGAGCCCAATCCTGAAAAATCACGCTCTCCAGAAGGGGGTGAACCGGAAAAGACGCACCACTCAACGGTGCCTTCAAGGAACCTAAAGAGGATACCGCGGGGGCTAATTGTTCTGACACTGGAAGTTTAAAAGCAGTGCGAACCATATCCGTCAGAGACTGGATCCACGGACTCTCTGCTTGAGAAGCCGAAAAAATTTCATCTATAGTGGAACCTTCAATGTCTGAACCGTCGGGACTCGGGTCCGCTTGATCCCCCTGTGGGTCCAATTCCTCCGAAGAGAGGACCTCTGCATCTGAAAACACCGATCTAGGTGATGGGGATCTAGCCCGTTTGCCACCTGGCAAAGAGCGGGCAATTAAAGCAGTTAACCTTTTCTCTAGCCCACCCAGGGTGGTCGCTAGCATTTCTTCCGTAACATAAACGGGAATGGGTTGATTGGGGGCCGCCTCTGCCCCTAGCACTCTCAATGGCTCCTGCAACATGCTGTTCGGTGGTCTATCTGGTGGGACCGCTAGAACCTGGCCCAAATCCTCTGACCCCGATGGAGACCCCTTTAGTTTTTTGGTATCTTTTGCAGCCTTAGCTGGTCCTGATCCCTTGGGAGCCATTGCACAACCTTGAGACACCCCTAAAGCCAACACCCAACTGTTGTAGCTAGAAGTGAACCATTAATAAGAACAGGCTATGGTAAAATGTTCCCAAATTTTCATACGCCTGAGAAGGCGGCAATACCGAGGAAGGTCCTGTGAGTATTGCCACACCAATGCCCGTTAGCTGGAGCCCAAGGTTGCACTGACTCAGATACTGCCAGATCTAAGGCTGAGTCCCTTTAAGAAAAAAACTTTTTTTTTTTTTTTTTTCTGGTCAGTATGGACTAAGTCCAGACCTGAAGATCCACAAACCACCACTGGGTGTCACTGTTAGCCAGAAATAGCTCAGCTGCGCGCTCTGTGTCCTCAGCCTCCTCTGCTTTCAGGAGGGAATGACCAGCCAGGAAATGCTTTGCTGCTTTAATTGAGACCTGACGCTGCTGGCCCGCCCCCCCCCCACGCACGCTGACGCTGTAAAAGGCGGCGCGCGCGCCCCCCCCCCACGCTGAAACCAACATGGAGGAAGCAGAAAGCAGAGGAGAAGCCTGGACCAGCGCTAGCAACCCAACAGACACCAGGCAAGACACTAATCTTTATTGTAGTGCACACATAGGAAGCCTATGGGGACAGCTTCCTCTAAGAAACAGGAGTTTTGTCAGCATTTCCTCCCTTATAGCATGTGGGGCTGCAGTATCATGCTAACAGGCAAATCTGGGGGGAGTAGCAAATACATATCTTTAAAAGCATACATATACCTACATGTTATCTGGGTAAACATTAGTACATCCCATCCTGCCTCAAAAGACATAGTGGAGATAGTGGCTGATGCACAAGCATACCATTAGCCGACCCAGAACCCCCAGGGGGATACCTACTGTCGAACCAAGTCCCGCAGGTTCCCTCTTACCTGCTCCACGCCGCAGGGTATTGCAAAATGCAAGAGGCCCAACCTTCCCCCATCTCCGTGGGTATTGTCTTGGACCTTCAGGGACCGGGGTCCTGTGTTAAGGAACCCACACACCTGGACCTATATAGCATCCTGGCATCAGTAGCGTTTAGTTCTTGGAAGAGACTAAGGCACTGGAGCCCAGAATCCAGCCCTCCAAGGAGAGGCATTATAGGCAAAACCCCACTCCAGCAGGGCCCGGGTACCGTACACCTTGGCTTTGAAGCACTTCGGACGGATCCGGCTAGCTATCCTGGGTCCCGAGACCTCCGAGGGACAGCTAAACGTGACCAACACCTAAGACACTGGCGAAAAAACTGAAGCACTCCCAGTGGGAGGGGGTTATATAGGGAGGAAACTTCCTGTGAAATTGATTACACCAGTGTCTACACCTGAAGGTACCCATATAACCCAAGTGTAATGGCTATGCGCTCTGTGTCCCGTGATGTACGATAAAGAAAAAAGTTCTTCTGGTCACAGAAGGAAGCTAATGGGTTGATTTTCCAGCTAGTTGGTTTCTTACATCATCCTTGGAGCACCTATTTGTGCATCCATTACTCTGGTCATAGAGCAAACATCAAAAAGGACCTAAATACGTTACCAACATCCCTGGAGTTGATTCAAAAGAAAGAAAACCCCCCAGATGGTATTTTAAAGTGGAGTTCCACCCAAAAGTGGAACTTCCGCTTAATCCACTCCTCGCCCCCTTACATGCCACATTTGGCATGTCATTTTTTATGGGAAGGGGGGGGGGGGGGTTAGGGAGTGGGACTTCCTGTCGCACTTTCTTCTTCCGCCGAGGGGCTGCTAAGGCGAATAGTCATATCGCCTTTTGGCAGCCCCTCCCTGTAGGCGATCGCCTGGGACACGTGACAGGCGATCGCCTGTCCAATCAGATAGCGCAGCAACACTCACGCAGTGGGTGCCTGGCCGTGAAGCCGAAAGCTGTCACGGCTGGGTGCCCACACTTAGAATGAAGCCGCTGGCCAGATAGGGGGGGGGGGGAGGAGTTGAGCCCCGGCCGGCGCGTCGCTGGAACGTGGAGCAGGTAAGTTTGTTTATTAAAAGCCAGCAGCTACACTTTTTGTAGCTGCTCACTTTTAATAAACATAAAAAAAATGGAACTCGGAGTACAAAAAGTAGTATTAATAATACATTTATTTATAATATTTATACAAAATGAATAAAAAAATCACATAATTAGTGCGTTGGTGCGTGACTTTTCCGTGAGGATCCAGTAGAGCCCAACGTGTTTCGGGACACCGTCCCTTCGTCAGGGGCGAATATCCAAGTGGGATCACACCATCACTGTACTGTACAGGCTGTTGGCTTAATTGACGCGTCCCCCCAATGGTGACAGCCCCCCCACCTACCCGAGAAAACACACGGGTGAGCGAGGTCCCCCAGAAAACTCCCAACAAATCCAAGATGCGCCGCCCAGGTGCGGGCAGGAACGCCACAAAACCGGCTCCCGAATCCCAATAGAAATAATTAATTCCAGGATGGCTGACGGCGATGATGGTATCTATACTCCAGACGGCTCTGCCACGACAATAGCATCACTGAATGCTTTTCCTGCCTATTGCTGCTCATCAGTGACACCTCCGGCCATCCTGGAATTAAATCATTTCTATCATCATTAGGATTCAGGAGCCGGTTTTGTGGCGTTTCTGCCCGCACCTGGGTGGCGCGTCTTGGATTTGTTGAGTTTTCTGGGGGGACCTCACTCACGCATGTGTTTTCTCGGGGTGGGGGGGAGGGTTTGTCCGTGTCACCATTAGGGGGGGGGGGGGGGCACATCAATTCAGCCAAGAGCCTGTACAGTGCAACGATGGTGTGATTCCGCTTGGATATTTGCCCGTTTATGAGCGATTTTCAGCGTTTTGCGTTTTTTAGCTTTTTTTCCCCCCACGCCGAAATATGGCACTTTGAACGCAAATTTTAGGTGTTCAGAAAAAAGCCAATAAACTCCAAAGCTCATTAACACTGAAGAACGTCTAGGTGTGCATGGGCACATAGGCCCATAAACTTAACTCTATGTTAGCCTAACAGTGTAAATTTGCTGTCCCCTCAAAATAACTCAACACATAGCCATTAATGTCTAAACCACTGGCAACAAAAGTGAGTACACCCCAAGTGAAAATGTCCAAATTGGGCTCAAAGTGTCAATATTGTGTGGCCACCATTATTTTCCAGCACTGCCTTAACCCTCTTGGGCATGGAGTTCACCAGAGCTTCACAGGTTGTCACTGGAGTCCTCTTCCACTCCATGACGACATCACAGAGCTGGTGGATGTTAGAGACCTTGCGCTCCTCCACCTTCCATTTGAAGATGCCCCACAGGGTTTAGATCTGGAGACATGCTTGGCCAGTCCATCACCTTTACCCTCAGCTTCTTTAGCAAGGCAGTGGTCCTCTTGGAGGTGTGTTTGGGGTTTTTCATTATGTTGAAATACCGCCCTGCGGCCCAGTCTCCGAAGGGAGGGGGACATTCTCTGCTTCAGTATGTCACAGTCAATGTTGGTATTCATGGTTCACTCAATGAACTGTAGCTCCCCAGTGGCGGCAGCACTCATGCAGCCCCAGACCATGACACTCCAACCACCATGCTTGACTGTAGGCAAGACACACTTGTCTTTGTACTCTTCACTTAGTTGCCGCCACACACCATCTGAACCAAATGTGCTTATCTTGGTCTCATCGGACCACAGGACATGGTTCCAATAATCTATGTCCTTAGTCTGCTTGTCTTAAGCAAACTGGTTTGCAGGCTTTCTTGTGCATCATCTTTAGAAGAGGCTTCCTTCTTGGACGACAGCCATGCAGACCAATTTGATGCAGTGTATGGTCTGAGGCTGCCACCCCCACCCCTTCAACCTCAACAGCAATGCTGGCAGCACTCATATGTGCATTTCCCAAAGAAAACCTCTGGATATGAAGCCTTATCACGTGAACTCAACTTCTTTGGTCGACCATGGCGATGCCTGTTCTGAGTGGAACCTGTCCCGTTAAACTGCTTTATGGTGTTGGCCACTGTGCTGCAGCTCAGTTTCAGGGTCTTTGCAATCTTCTTACAGCCTAGGCCATCTTTATGTAGAGCAACAATTCTTTTTTTCAGATCCTCAGTGATTCCTTTGCCATTAGGTGCCATGTTGAACTTCCAGTGACCAGTAAGAGAGTGGGAGCGATAACACCAAATTTAACACACCTGCTCCCCATTCACAACTGAGACCTTGTAACACTAACGAGTCACATGACACCGGGGAGAGAAAATGGCTAATCGGGCCCAATTTGGACATTTTCACTTAGGGGTGTACTCGCTTCTTTTGCCAGCGGTTTAGACATTAATGGCTGTGTGTTGAGTTATTGAGGGGACAGCAAATTTACACTGTTATACAATCTGTATTACTACTAATCTTACTACTGTAAAGCACTACTTTACATTGTAGCAAAGTGTAATTTCTTCAGTGTTGTCACATGAAAAGATAGAATAAAATATTTACAAAAATGTGAGGGGTGTACTCACATTTAAGAGATGCTGTACATGATAAAGATGAATTATCAGTATAACTTAAAGGGGTGTTCCAGCCAAAAATTGTGTTTATTAAAGTCAGCAGCTACAAAAAGTGTAGCTGCTGGCTTTTAATAAACACTCACTTACCTGCTCCTGCGTTCCAGCGACGCGCCGACCGGGGCTCCGCTCCTCTCCCCCCCTCCCCGGCCGGCGTCTCCATCCTGACTATGGGCACCTGGCCGTGACAGCTTTCGGCTTCACGGCCGGGCACCCACTGCGCATGCGCGCGCGGCGTGGCTCGTTGCCGATTGGACAGGCGATCGCATGGGACCTGTCATGTGTCCCATGCGATCTCCTACAGGGAGGGGCTGCTGTAGGCGATTAAGCTTAATCGCCTAACCAGCCCCTCGGCAGAAGCAGGAAGTGGGACAGGAAGTCCCACTCCTCCTGAAGCCCCCACTCCCCCCCCCAAAAAAAATTACATGCCAAATGTGGCATGTAAGGGGGTAAGGAGTGGGATAAGCGGAAGTTCCATTTTTGGGTGGAACTCCGCTTTAAAAAGAACTTTAAATCCCCTATAAAGCCCAGTGCACGAAGCTTGTGATCCTGTTCTGATCTGTGCTCTCGAGATAAGACTAGTGACTATGGGATGTGCATACTAACGAGAACTGCTTGTTACAAACAGAAAGACACACTAAGAAACTATTTAACCACTTGCTTACTGGTTACATATACCCCCTCCTGCCCAGGTAAAATTTCAGCTTCCGGCACTGCGTCGCTTTAACTGACAATTGTGCGGTCGTGCGACGTGGCTCCCAAACAAAATTGACGTCCTTTTTTCCCCCCCACAAGTAGAGCTTTCTTTTGGTGGTATTTGATCGCCTGTGCGGTTTTTATTTTTTGCGCTATAAACAAAAAAGAGCGACAATTTTGAAAAAAAAATACAATATTTTTTACTTGTTGCTATAATAAAATATCCCAATTAAAAAAAAAAAAAAAAAAAAAACACATTTTTTTTTCCTCCGTTTAGGGCGATACGTATTCTTCTACATATTTTTGGTAAAAAAAAAAAATCGCAATAAGCGATTTGTTTGCGCAAAAGTTACAGCGCCTACAAAATAGGGGACAGAATTATTTTTTATTATTTATTTTTTTTACTAAAAATGGCGGCGATCTGCCATTTTTATTGGGACTGCAGCGTTATGGCGGACACAGCGGACACTTGACACATTTTTGGCGCCATTCACATTTATACTGCGATCAGTGCTATAAATATGCACTAATTACTGTATAAATGTGACTGGCATTGAAGGGGGTTAACACTAGGGGGTGAGGAAGGGGTTAAATGTGTACCCTGAATTGTGTTCTAACTGTGGGGGTGACTGGGGGAGGTGACCGATATGTGTCCCTATGTACAAGGGACACAGATCGGTCTCCTCTCCAGAGACAGGACGCTGTCTCTGTGTGAGCCGGCAATGAGAGATGATCTCATATGTTTATATAGGAGATCATCTCTCATTGGCCGCACAGATCGCATCGCAAACGGCCACTCTGATTTGCGGCGATCTGTGATTGGCTGTGTCCAAGGGACACGGCCAACACAGAATTTCCCCGCGGCTCACTCAATTGACGGCGTGTTGGATATTTAGATCCGCACTAAAGCCGTCATTCAGCTATAGCGCGTATCTCAACAGGTTAAAAAGGAAAAAATATTTAACATAGGATGTGTATGAATTATATTTGTAGAAAGAAAATATAATTTACAGTCATTTTAAAACCTATTGCCGCGTACACACACAATTGTTTTTCATGACGTTAAAAACGAACGCGTGTGGGCTCCAGAGCATTTTTTCTCGATGTGAAAAATGGGCATTAAAAATTTAGAACAAGCTCAAAATTTTCACGTTGTTTTTCGAGTTGTGAAAAACGGTCATGTGTGGGCTTTAACGATGTGAAAAAAAAGTGAATGCTCAGAAGCAAGTTATGAGACGGGAGCACTCGTTCTGGTAAAACTAGCGGTTGTAATGGAGATAGCACATTCATCACGCTGTAACAGACTGAAAAGCACGAAGACTGAAAAGCGCAAATCCTCTCTCTCCAAACACGAAATCGGCAAAAGCAGCCCCAAGGGTGGCGCCATCCGAATGGAACTTCCCCTTTATAGTGCCGTCGTACACCACCGCGCTTTTTTTTTTCCCCGCGATTGTGTGTATGCAAGGCAGGTTCGACAGGAATAACATGGAAAAAAATGTCGCTTTTTCTAGGACATTAAAAATGGTCGGCTTCAGTTTAAGAACCCGACCTGTACCTGACAGTGGAAAACCAATTGTTATCCAAAAGCAATCATTTATATTATGTGAAAAAATGACTGCTACCAATGTGAAAAAAAGCTACCAACATAACAATAAGGCCCCTTTCACACTAGGGTGGGAGGCGTGGTGGCGGTATAGCGTCGCAAAAAAAAATTACAAAATTAAAAAGCGGCACTATACTGTCGGACTTGACACGGGATTGAGCCACTAGCGATGCGATATTAATCCCCGCTAGCGGCAGATAAAGGGTAAATACCGCCCGCAATGCGCCTCTGCAGAGGCACATTGCGGGCGGTATTGCCGGGATTTCCCATTGTTTTAAAGGGGAAGGAGCGGTATACACGCCGCGCCAAAGATGCTGCTGGCAGGAGATTTTTTTCTCTCCCGCCAGCGCATCGCCTCAGTGTGAAAGCCCTCATGTAGGCAGTTTTTCAGGCGGTATAGCAGCGCTATTTTTAGCGTCGTACCACCTGAAAAACTTCTCAGTGTGAAAGGGGGCCAAGTGCCGGTTTACACAGGGGCAACTCGACTTACAGCATGACTTTGCAAGGCGATTAGAGGGGACTTCAGCACGACTTTGAGTAGCTTACAATGCGACTTAAAGTTACCTCCAGGACAGGTGACTTTGGCTGTGGCCAATCACAGAATAATCAGCTCTGTGGGAGGGAGGGGTTTGCCAGGGTAAACTATTTTATTTTTCCTTTAAAGTCGCTTCAATATAGATGGAGATCCGACTTGAAGGCAACTTCCATTGAAATCTATGGATACAAGTTGCCTAGAAGTCGCCTTAACTGCTTGCCGACCAGCCGGCGGCAGGTCGGCTCTGCTGGGCGAGATCACATAGCTATACGTCACCTCGCTGAGCAGCCAATAGAGGCGCGCCCAGCGGTCGCGATAACCGCCGGGCACCCACTCGTTACAAAAGCGAGAACCGGAACCTCCCAGGCCTGTCAGGGGGAGAAATGACGGATCGTCTGTTCATACAATGTATGAACAGCGATCAGTCATTTCCCCTAGTCAGTCCACCGCCCCCCCTTCAGTTAGAACACACTAAACCCCTTTCTCGCCCCCTAGTGTTAACCCCTTCCCTGCCAGTGGCATTTTCATAGCACTGATCACTATAAAAATGCCAATGGTCCCAAAAATTTGTCAAAATTGTCAGCTATAATGTCGCAGTACCGATTAAAAAAAAAATTGTAAACGCTATAACTTTTGTGCAAATCAAACACCTTTTGCAGTTTTTTTTTACGAAAAATATGAAGAAGAATAAGCATCGGTCTAAACTGAGGAAAAAAAAATATTTTTTTAGGTTTTTGGGTGATATTTATTATAGCAAAAAAAAAAATTTTTTCCAAACTTGTCGCTCTATTTTTGTTCATACCGCGAAAACTAAACACCGCAGAGGTGATCGAATACCACCAAAAGAAAGCTCTATTTGTAAAAAAAAAAAAAAACGCCAATTTTGTGGGAGCCACGTCGCACAATTGTCAGTTAAAGTGACGCAGTGCCGAATCGCAAAAAGTGGCCTGGTCATTGACCAGCAAAATGGTCCGGGGCTGAAGTGGTTAAAGTAGTACAGGAAGCTTTTCTGATGTCGGAGCAACTTCAGTAGTGTACATTAAGACGACTCTCATTCACTTCAATGCAATTTCTCATGTCCAGCGACTTGGGGCAACTTGGGTCTGACAAGTCAGATACCAAGATGCTGTAGTGTGAACCGGAACTTAGACTATTAGATGTAAATAAAATATCTGTAGCGCTACTGAAGAATATAGGTCCCAGGTGTGAACCTAGAGATCAATCAACATGAACCCCTAGGGTTGTGCAAAAATTATCAAGGTGATTAAACCAAAAAAAATATAAATTTATATTAGTTACAGAAAGCTGTTGTGGTGTATCTACAAACCGGCTTTAGACCCCTTTCACACTGAAGCATTTTTACAGCATTCTAGCGTTAAAAATAGCGCTAATAAAATGCTCTCCATGCATCTCAAGGGACCCTTTCACACTGAGTCCTGCAAGCAGCTTCTTTGGAGCAGCTTTTGGGCGCTGAAAAACATGCTCCAAAATCGCCCCTCTCCATTGAGATGAATCGAAAGCGCTGTAAAAACGCCTTACCCTTTCACACCAAGGCACTGCAAAAACGCCCCAAAACATTAAAGTCTTAGCGGTGCTTTACCAGCACATTGGAACTGCAGATGAGGCTTCGCTCAAATAACGCCCCAGTGTGAAAGGGGCCTTAAGGTTGGACACTCAGCCACCAAGAGCATGGCAAATTTCAGAGTTGCATAGCAGCAAATATAATCAGATGATATGTAGCCTCACACATGTGCATGGGTGTTCAGATTACGCAAACAGTACAGTAAGCATCCAATCCGAGTGTAGTAGTTAGTATTGGAAATCATCAGCATTATTACGCATTCAATATGTTACAGTAAATAATGGGATCATCCACAGCCAAGTAGAAAGGAGCTTCATGTCTGTGATGGTGATACACTAAAATTAGATACAAGCAGGCACTTGAAGCATCGGCATCAACAGCAAATGTCAGAATCCAGCCATATATAGACAGCAGCAGGCACAATGGAGTCCAGCCACGTGCAGAATGTGCATCTGTCACACTGACACAAGAAGTACAAAACTCTAAGCGTACAGCATACTAGAAATACAACCTAGAAGTACACTACACAAGTAATACACTAGAGGTACAGAATACAACATACAGTATACAAGAATACAGCATACAGTGCACTAGTACAGTGAAAGTATACTACACAAGTATAGTAGAAATACACTAAAAGTACAATATACAGTACACTAGAAGTACAGCATGCAGGTACAGAACACTAGCAGTAGTGCCTCCAGAATGCCTGTCAGCTGCTATATACATAAAAAAAAAAATAAAGATCCGTCCCTGCCTGGAGGTAAGGAAGGCATGGACACTACACATTTCTTGGTTCAACATCCATTTGTTCAGAAGATAGGAGCAGGGATGGACTGGCCATTGGGACTACAGGGAGTTTCACGGTGGGCCGATGGCTCAGTGGGCCGGCTTCAGTGACATCGGACCGCCACCCCTTCTGCTCCTTTCCCTTCCCGCAGCGCTCACCTCCTTTCCCTTCCCGCAGCGCTCACCTCCTCTCCCTCCCCGCAGCACTCACCTGGGGGGAACAAAGAGGCAGGGGGAGGACAGAGGAGCATGGGGGAGGGGACAGACAGCTGACTCAACAGCTATGGCCTAGGAGTTCCTCACTTCTGCCTAATTTTGTCCCATGGGGGGCACTGAACCGATTCTTTACCCCGGGTGAAATAATATCTAGCTTTCCTATAAGAGTACCAGCACCAGACGTTCTACTCTAATAAAGTAGAATAGCTGGTGAAGGGGGAGAGGGGGCTTGGGTGGCGGGATGGTGCAGGAGTTGTACGGCCGCCATGGGAGAGACCTGTGAAAGTGGGCCAGTCTGGATGAAGTCCAGGACCAAATTTCTGTCCCAGTCCAGCCCTGGATAGGAGGTATAGAAAATATATCCAAGTGGATCCAAATTAGATAGGAAAGGACATGTACATAATTTAGAATGGGCTGCACTAACTATTAATGAAATATATATATATATGTTTGTTTCCCTGTCTACCAACATGGATTTTTATTAAATGAAGTACAAACAAAGAATCGATGAAGAAGGTCAGACATCCATCCCCACTGGTGATATCGGAGGAGGAGCAGTGTGCCCGGGTGCAGATCTTAAGGCATTAGTAAAGGAATTTCTGAAAAAAAGGCCAACTAAACAAAGTGCTCTGTGTATGGAGGATTACAAGACTGAACAAGGAAGCTCTGTATTTGTTTCTCTAAAAATGGAACATTAAATACATGTAAACTGTATTACTGCAACAGAAAGGGGAACTATGAGGCTGCCGGATTCTGATTGGTTGGATGTTGTAATCATTTTGCACTGCGTGCTGTTTGCTGTAAAAGGCCCGGTGTACTCAGCACTTGTGCTTTACTTATGCTCTGACTCAATTTTTTTTTTTTTTTTTTTTTAATGTATTTCAGAAGCTCTAGAACCATTTCTCGCAAACATTTTATCATAGAGGAAACGTTTGAAATAATGTTCCAGTTCCAAGGAACCCCTGGTAATAACTGCTCCATGTAAAGCTCATGGTACATTAGTGTGAGGGTCAATGGGAAGAATTCTCCTACATTAGTGGTCAGTGGGAAGAACTCCCCCTATGGATGGCTAAAAAGATTCGGTCAGTGGTCTTTTATCTGAGAGGCAGAGATATTTATTTGCTCAAGGAACCCATAGCAACCTCTGGAGGATTCTTAGGTTGAGAATACAAATGTAATAAATGTTTACAGTCAGTCTCTAGCATTCTGGATGGTTGCTTGTTATAGATGGTGGTAGGGTAGTACGATCCGTGAATGGTAGAGGGGGGGGGGGGGGTAGTACTCAGTTTTGTGGAGGACAGTGGAGGACAGTGGCGATAGATGGGGACAGTGGCCCCGAGAGTGGTCGGTAGTGGGGGACAGTGGCCCCGAGAGTCAGTGGTACGGTAGATGGGGGACAGTGGCCCCGAGAGTCAGTGGTACGGTAGATGGGGGACAGTGGCCCCAAGAGTCATTGGAAGGGTTGGTGGGGGCAGCTCCCACTAGAGTTAGTGGTAGGGTGGGTGACTGGCAGTAGCCACTAGTCAGTGGAACAGTTGGTGTGAGACAATAGCCACTAGAGTCAGTGGTAGGGTAGTTAGGAAGCAGTAGTCACTGGTAGGGTGGTCGACAGGTAAGGGTTGTTACCAGAGTCAGTGGTAGGGCAGTACTCACTAGAGTCAGTGGAAAAGTAGCTAGGAGCAGTGCTTCGTAGTCAGTCAGTAATTTGGGCCGGTTGGTGGCAGTAGTTGCTATAGTCAGTTGTAGAGAAGGTGAAGGCACTGCTCATTATAAGCCAATGGCAGAGCAGAAGGGGGCAGTATTCTGTAGAGTCAGCAGAGTCAATAGTGGAGCAGGAGGGGGGGCAGTATTCTTGTAGAGTCAATGGTAGATCAGGAAGGGGGGGGGCAGTATTCTGTAGAGTTAGTGGCAGAGCAGAGGGGTGCAGTATTCTAAAGAGTCAATGATAGAGCAGAAGAGGGGCAGTATTCTGTAGTTCGTAGTAGAGTAAAAGTGGGCAGTATTCTGTAGAGTCAAAGGGTAGAGCAGGAGGGAGGGGGGCATTATTCTGTAGAGACAGTCATATGGCAGGAGGGAGGATAGTAGTCCACAGAGTCAGTGGTAGGGTATACTCACTAGACTGCAGGGATCCTCAAACTACGGTAGTTGTTGCGGAACTACACATCCCATGAGGCATTTTAAAACTCTGACATTCACAGACATGACTAGGCATGATGGGAAGTGTAGTTCCGCAACAGCTGGAGGGCCGTAGTTTGAGGATCCCTGCACTAGAGGGTCAGATAAAGTCGGAAATGTACCATTTAAAAAAAAAAAAAAAAAAAAAAGTAATTTTGAAATTGATGGCAGCCATATGTCTCAAAAAAGTTGGGACAGGGCAAAAAAAAAAAACTTGGCAAGTATGTGGTACTAACAAGGAAGAGCTGAAAGAACATTTTACAACTAATTAGGTTGATTAGCCAGTTACATGATTAAATAAAAAAAAAAATTAAAAAAAAGGAAGGAGCATCTTTAGAGAGTCAGAGTGTCTCAGAAGTAAAGATGGGCAGAGAGATTCACCAATCTGAAAAGCTGCATCAAAAAACTGTTAATTTCAGAACAATGTTCCTCAGCGTAAAATTGCAAAGACTTTAAACATATCATCATCATCTACAGAACACAAGATCATTAAAACATTCTGAGAATCTGGAGAAATCTCTGTGCACAACACAAGGCACAAGGCCAAAATGCAATACTGTACTGGATGCCATTGAACTTTGGTCCCTCAGATGGCACTGCATTAAAAACAGGCATGATTTTGTGATGGATATCAGTGCATGGGGCCCATGGGCTCAGAAATACTTCCAGGAGAAGGTAAGAGGGGGGGGGGGGGGAATCCTTATATAACTGAACACCGAGAAGTATTAATATACAGCCAATGCAGGCCCATACACGGTTCGAACTTCGAAATAATTTTATTTTCGAAAATCGTATCAAAGAATATTTGTACGAATTTCGCACCGGGGGCTGCAGCAACAGACGATTTTTGTGCGGCAAACAAATTTGAGAAACATTGTTGAACATTTTCTGAAAATCAAACGATTTTCGGATCAATGATGGGAGAATCGTACGAGAAATGTAATAGAAAAAAAAACACGCATGTGCAAGAAAATAAAATTCCCGCAAAGAAAACAAAAAATTCCCGCAGAGAAATGGAGATTCCCAGCAACAGGAAGGTTTTGTCGGCCGAATTTCGAAAATCAATGGTGGCATCATCAGATCACAAAAAAAAAAAAAAAAAAAACCCTGAACTTTCTGATTTTGAAACAAACAAAAAAAAAAATTGTTCGAAATTCGACCGTGTATGGCCTGCTTTAGGCTAACCAGTCTACAGCTCAGGGGTAGGGCTACAGCTCAGGACCTCAGGGACTACAGCTCAGGGGTACTGGTATACATCTCAGGGGTTAGGTACCGATAGACATCTCAGGATCACCGATAGACAGTTCAGGGGTACAGGGCTACATCTCATGGTTACTGGCATGTATTTACTGGTATACATCTCATGGTTACTGGCAGTGGCGTAACAACCAGGGGGGCAGGGGGTGCGTCTGCCCCGGGCGCTGAGCTAAGGGGGGCACCAGCGATCGGCAGCTCTCCGGATAGTATACTGAGCGGCTCCTCCACTGAGCCCACAGCCCCCCGCGGGTACCTCCCAGCGGCCGGCACAGGCATGCCTGGAAGGATGCAGGGGATGCCCTGTTTGGCATAACACCGGCGCGCTGCAGAGGCTCAAAGATGGCGACGCGCTCTGCAGTCCGGCGGCGCCTGCAGGGACTCCCGCTCAGCCAAGCAAGTAAGCGTCGCTGGGATGTGATGCAGGGAGAAAATGGTTTAGCAGAGGCAGGGTGTGCGCTCAGGGGAAGACCTGGGACAGGCTGCCTGTCCCAAGTCTTCCCCAGCGCACACCCTGCCTCTGCCACATGCTGAGGCTGGGTACTCCGCCGGAGTAGAGTGTTGGCCCGGCCCGGTCTATAGCTTAATCTCAGGGAGCTCCACACTGCAGCCCTGATATCATGTTTATATAAGGGGGTACTGGTATATTCTGCACCGGGTACACATGACTCATGGTTACGTACTGGTTTATACACATCTATGTGGTACTGGTACGCATCTCAGGGGTACCGGTGTACACATCTCATGGGGTACCGGTATATACACATCTATGGGGTACCGGTATATACACATCTATGGGGTACCGGTATATACACATCTATGGGGTACCGGTATATACACTTCTATGGGGTACCGGTATATACACTTCTATGGGGTACCGGTATATACACACACATCTATGGGGTACCGGTATATACACATCTATGGGGTACCGGTATATACACATCTATGGGATACCGGTATATACACATCTATGGGGTACTGGTATATACACTTCTATGGGGTACTGGTATATACTGGTACACATCTCAGGTGTACTGGTATATACTGGTATACAGCTGCCAGTCACCATACAGAGTTGATCACTCACCAGGCTCGGTGTCGGAGCAGAGGACAGCCGGTAGCACGGTGATCAGAGCCGGGATCAGGGCGAGGAGTGCAGGCGGCATGTCTGGCCGGAGCTCGGCGGATCCGGTTCAGGGAATCCGGGGTGGTGCGGGGGAGGAGCAGGTTGACGGGGACGAGGCCGGGGTGAAGCTCCGGTAGCAATTACTGGATATTCCGACGTCTTCCTGCTCGCTGAGCTCCTCCTTTATTGGAGGCCAGCCAGGGAAATCCCATCTGTTCTCCTCCTGCTGACTCATCTCCTCTCCCCTGCCTGGAAGGAGCAGGGCTCTGTCTGCACACATCTGATAAGGAATTGTATCCTCCACACTTCACCTCTATTCATAAGATCAGCAACATGTCAATAGAAACATTCTGCATTTACTAATATGTTTTATTCCATAAAGAGCAATTCATAAATAATAACAAACACCGGATGTGTTTTGTACATCTCATTACTCAGTCTATACAAATGTGCAAACAATAAAGTGTTTCCTAACATTCAACACAATGACAATGTTTCTTATTTGCCACCAGATTGTGTACATGACAAATATGAAACATTGTATCAAAAATGGGAAAACATTTGTGTTCCCTTCTATACAATAATGTGCAGGGGTGGACTGAGACCAAAATTTGGCCCTGGACTTTATCCAGACTTGCAAACAAGAACAAAAACAGTATATAAACTATACGCAACTGTGCAAAAAACATAAGTAGCATAACATAAAGGAGTCCTCACTCACCTCTTTTATTATTTCACTTATTCTCCTCTGCATTTTCCTCATTCTTCTCAATCACTGCATGGGAAGCGAGCTGCGCACATTACTTTGACAGGCTGTCACTGAAACCGGCCCACTGAGCCACCGGCCCACCGGGAAACTCCCTGTAGTCCCTATGGCCAGTCCATGCCTGATAATGTGCAGGATCCTGTGCTGGGCACTCTCCATGATCTGGGTATAATTGCACAGCTTTAGGATTTCTTGAAATTAAATTAATTATTGCTTTTTTTTTTTTTAATATGCATATATCAAGTATTTTTTTAAATGTGAAATCTGCCTTTAGGCTTTTGGGACACTGTTGCCTAAAACACATTTTTTTAGGCATACAAGCATTTTCTAAAACGCAGCCCACTGTTTTCAATGTGTCTGTACACACAGGAGTGCAAACATGCAGTGCATACAGATCTGAAGAACTAAAAATACACAAATCTGCATTGCCGGTGTCTTGTCGATCTGGTTCTCCTATCGAGATGGTTCCCTACCTGACTGCGCAGGTGCGGATGAAGCCCATGGAAATCGCCGAGCCTAGGGCGGCATCCAGGCTCTTAACATCTCTGTGGATTAGAGGATGTTAAAAATAGAGCCAGGAGGCCGAGCGAGCGCAGCGAGGGTGTGAGGCCGACTGGCCACTTACCTCAAATTCCAAGTCGCCCTGGAAGTTTGGTGATTTCCGTCAGCAAGGATTGCGCCTGCGCAGTCAAGATAGGAACCATATCGTCAGATCACCGGTGTTCTCTTGATTTCTAGATCACCTGGCGTGACATCACTATAGCGCATGCGCACATCGTAGGAGGCTTTTTTCGATGGGAGTTTCCATTTGACGGGCACAATTGAATGCCATGCAAACAGCGGAGTGACACTGTATCTGTGATATTTTGCCTCGCTGTTGCGGCGCGGGTTTAAAGTGGAGGTTCACCTAAAAAAAAATGTTTAACCTTGCATTTAAGGCTAGTTATTACAATGATAATCGGCAGTTTTTAAAAAAAAATACTTGCGGTACATACCGTTTTCCATATATATGTTCACCGCGGCTTCCGGGTATGATTGTCGGGGCTGGGCGTTTCTAATTGATTGACAGGCATGTCGACCGACGCATACAGCGCATCACGAGTAGCCGAAAGAAGCCGAACGTTGGTGTGCAGGCGCCGTATAGAGCCGCACCGATGTTCGGCTTCTTTCGGCTACTCGTGACGCGCTGTATGCGTCGGTCGACATGCCTGTCAATCAATTAGGAACGCCCAGTCCAGACGCCCATACCCGGAAGCCGCGGTGATCATCTATATAGAAAACGGTATGTACCGCAAGGATTTTTTTTTTAAAAAAACGCAGATTCTCATTCTAGTAACTAGCCTAAATGCAATGATAACAATTTTTTTTTAGGTGAACCTCCACTTTAAGGTCTCGTTTTGTTTATGTTACAGAGCGGGTTTGGCGTGTTGAATGGCAGTTTTTTTTTCTGTGTCTGAAAGGGGTTGTAAAGGTTTGAAAATTATTTAAAAAACAAACAAACATGTCATACTTACCTCCACTGTGCAGCTCGTTTTGCATAGAGTGGCCCCGATCATCCTCTTCTGGGGTCCCACGGCAGCTCTCGCGGCTCCTCCCCGCAAGAGCTAACCCCCTCTGGGAAGCTGTCTCCAGAGGGGGTTAGCTTGCGGTCACAATCCCGTGCCATACACTCTGCGTCCATAGCTGCCAATTTTATGACTCAGGCCCCGCCCTTCATCAGCTGCGTCATTGGATGTGATTGACAGCGGCAGCAGCCATTGGCTGCACTGCTATCAATTATCCAATGAAGAGCCGACAATAGCTGAAAGAAAGCAACGGGGATCATGCCCACAGAGATTCGAGGCTCAGGTAAGTATAATGGGGGCTGGGGGGGAGGGCCCTAACCTCAAGGTGTTTTTTCACCTTAATGCATAGGATGCATTAACCACTTGTCATCCGCCCGCTGTCAAATGCTCCATTGCTCTGACAGGAAAATCCGCCAAAGTGTGACGGAGGAAAAACCTACTTTTCCATCCTGTCGGTCCGTGTTCATCCGCTCCCACCATAGGGGAGAGCGGAGGAAAGACAGGGCGGTCCCTGCACAGTGTGCGGGGGCCGCCCTGTCATCCGCCGGCTCAGCGGGGATCAACAGAGCGATCCCCGTTGAGCAAACGGAGGTGCACGGGCGGATCATTACTGATCCGCCCTGTGTGAAAGAGCCCTAACAAGCCAGGAATGTACAAATACCCCCCAAATGACACCTTTTTAGAAAGTAGATGGTCCAAGGTGTTTGGTAAGAGGCATTATGAGTTTTATGAAGTTGTAATTTTTTACCCACAAAATTGTTATAAATTGCATACTATACTGTACACCAGGGGTGCCCAACCTTTTGAAGAGCAAGGGCCACTTAAGCGATTGGATGGCAGCCCACTCGACTCTATAGAGCCCACCAGGGGTGGACTGACAACTCATGGTGCACCGGGCAGTAGAAGATTATGGGGCCCCAGGGCTTACAGATGGCCACCATGCCAGGAGACAGGGCAGCTAAAATCTCAGGATTTTCACATCAAAAGCATGTCGGTTTCGGACATATGAAAGACAGATGTACAAAAAACACAGATTTTACATACTGTACCTGGTTTTATTGAGCCTGGTAAACCCTGATGGGGCCCCCTAGTGGCATGGGGCCCTCTGGCACTGCCCGAGAGTCCCAATGGTCAGTCTGCCCCTGGAGCCCACTTTTTTTTGCAGATTGTACTGGAGGTAGGCATTTCTTTTCCACTCAGAGGTGAATGGAGGGCCCTATTGGGTTCGGACTGACCATGTGAAAGGGGCCTAAGGCTGCTTTCACACTGATGCGCTGTTGTTTACCCGCATAATGGGTGCAGCACAATTCACCTGTGCCTTTCCTGCAGGTTAGCTGCACTTTGCCATAGACTTCTATTATATACGGTAGGTGTGGTGCAATTTTTAGAAAGCGCACCTAACTCACAGGTAATAGAAGTCTTTGGCTTAGTGCAGGTAACCCGCAGGTAAACTTCTCTGCACCTGCAAATCAGTTTGAAAGAAGCCCAGGAACCACTGCAGAACAGATATGCCCAAATATACACTGTGATTAAAGTAATAAACTTACCTTTAATAAACAGTATTCTATTCTATTCCATCCCAGAGCAGGAGGTCGCGGGCCACATCAGCAGCGCTGTATCCTGGCCTAGGGCAGCACGGAAAGAGTCCCCGCCGCCTTGCGCTACACTGTTAGTGTAGCGTCAGTCTTATGGGGCAGACTGGGCAAAGAGGCAAATTAGTCTAGCGCCCCCATAAAGGGACCGGTATGCGGGTGGCCGTCATTCTGCAACTGTGGGAGGGGTGTGCTGCTTCTAATTTTACCTGTCCTATCATCCTGGACCACACAAACCTTCCTCACTGTGCTATATATTTTCTGCTGCACCATTGGCATGGTTATATCTTCTTAGTCCTCTCCATAAAATTATCAGAAATTGTGTGTTTAAAGTAGAACTATAGATAACACTTTTTTTCTTTCCATTTTGGATGGAATAAGGGAGGGTTAGAGCCCCTGTAAGTTTATTTTTTTACCATCCCTGTCCCAATTGCAGAGATTTCTCTTCACTTCCTGCCCCATAGCCAAACAGGAAGTGAGAGAAAATCTATGCAAATTAGGGGAATCCATTGCCCCCCCCCCCCAGGCCCTCGGTACTAGTGTCCCCACTTGAACATTTCAGGGCGGGTCTTAAACAGAAAGGGGTGTGGTCTTGACAGGAAGGGGTGGGTCATTTTTAAATTAGGGGGTGCACGAGTTTAGTCAGGCCTAGGGCAGCACAAAACCGAAATACACCCCTGCACATCAGAGGGCTCCGTGGACCCCTGCTTTACATGGACATACTTTTTAGTAAGCCAACATTTCTGTATTAAAAATCCTTTTTTTTATTGGTCTTATGAAATATTCTGAGATACTGAATTTTGGGGTTTTCACTAGATGCAAGCCATAATCATCAAAATTAAAAGAAAGAAATGCTTTAAATAAATCACGCTGTGTGTAACGCCCCTATATAAAATATACGAGTTTCACTTTTTGAATTAAAATAACTGAAATAAATAAACTTTTTGATGATATTCTAACTTTATGAGATGCATTTGTAGTTTAGCTGTGAACTGCTGACATAGTAAATAATCTGTTTTTTTTTTCTGGTTCTGTGGTTTTCTCTTGTGTTATAACACAGGAAGCCGCTGGTCTGGGAGCGGCCCCAAGGTGAATCTCATTGTATTTACAAACAATGTCTACATTATTCTTTATCTGGAAACTCCCCCAGCTACTGTACTGAATGTTTTCTGGACTGCGGCCTGCACCCAGGGCCAGATTAACATAGGGACTATTGGAGCTGCAACTCCAGGCCCCTTGCCTTAAGATACGATAAAAAAAAAAAAAAAAAAAAGATTGACTTTGAGGGTTGTGCGGCGACCAGGGGTCACAAAGACCCAAAATTTGGCTTGCCGAGCTGCACTGATGTCACTCCCATGCATGCTCGTACGCATCCTCTCTCTCATCCCCTTCCTTTCTCTCTTATCCTCCCTCTCTCTATTTAATATAATTTGTTATTACAAAAAAAATATTTTTTTTTAACTAAAAGCCCCACCAAAATCCTCAGCACCAGACCCATAATGTTCTTAACCACTTATGGACCCCTTCACATCGATAAACGTCGGCAGAATGGCACGGCTGGGCACAAGCACGTACCTGTACGTCCTCTTTAAGAGCCCAGCAGTGGGGTCGCGGGTCCGAAGCTCCGTGACCACGGGTCCCGCGGACCCAATCACCACCGATGTCCCGCGATCGGTCGAAGGAGCTAAAGAACGGGGAGAGGTGAGTGTAAACACACCTTCCCTGTTCTTCATTGTGACAGTGCCATTGATTGCCTGTTCCCTGATATTGGGAAAGGCGATCACTGACGTCACACGTCCAGCCCCGCCCCCCTACAGTTAGAAACACATATGAGGTCACACTTAACCCCTACAGCGCCGCCCCCTAGTGGTTAACTCCTAAACTGCAATTGTAATTTTCACAGTAATCAGTGCATTTTTATAGCACTTTTAGCTGTGAAAATGACAATGGTCCCAAAAATGTGTCAAAATTGGCCGATGTGTCCGCTATAATGTCGCACTCATGAAAAAAATCGCAGTTTGTCGCCATTAGTAGTAAAAAAATATTAATAAAAATGCCATAAAACTATCCCTTATTTGGTAAACGCTATAAATTTTACCAAAAATAGGTAGAAGAATACATATCGGCCTAAACTGAGGAAAAAAAATGTTATATCTTTTTTGGGGATATTTATTATAGTGAAGAAGTAAAAAATATTGAATTTTTTTTCAAAATTGTTGCTCTATTTTTGTTTATAACGCCAAAAATAAAAACCGCAGAGGTGATCAAATACCGCCAAAAGAAAGCTCTATTTGTGGGAAAAAAAGGACAGCAATTTTGTTTGGGAGCCACGTCGCACGACCGCGCAATTGTCAGTTAAATTGACACAGTGCCGAATCGCAAAAGCTGGCCAGGTCCTTAACCTGCATAATGGTCCGGGTCTTAAGTGGTTAAATCAGAACAAGAGGCAATCGTTTCACAAAACAAAATAAAAAATGAAATCATTTGGGCACAACAGAAAATATTCTTGCAGTGGGCCATCCCACAGACAGCAACGGTTTAATGTTGGTTAAAGATTATGGAAACCCAACATTTCATAATCCTGATATGTGCCTGCTGTACCATGTATGAGAAAGTATCCTGTTCTCTTTGTATCGCTTCCTTTGCGTGAAATTCCTGGTGTTCCTGCCAGTCCCTCTGCTTTCCTATTAAAAACTGACCATGCTAAGCAGTAGAACAAACCATGGTCAGTTCTCTAGCTGTGCTGGGAACTCAGTATGCTCTCCTCCAATGATCAGGCTTCTGCTGACATGACCCCTCTGCACAGATATTCACTGGGAAAATCAGTGTGCTGCTGTTTCGCTCACTCATCCATGTCTTTATGGACCTTGCTTTGTGCACTGGTGTGCAGTCATGTTGGAACAGAAAGGGGCCGTCCCCAAACTATTCTCACAAAGTGTCCAAAATGTCTTGGTATGCTGACACTTTAAAGCCTCATACAGACAATCGGACTTCCATCTGACTTTTCCGTGGATTTTGGTCCGAAGGGCATAGGCCGTGAACTTGTTCTGCATACACACAGCAGAACTCCTTCAGCCAACATTCACCAAATCATGTGGTTTTTCAGCTCTTTACCGCCACCCTTTGGGCAACTTTTGCTATTGTTGTCTGATCTTTAGCATTGGTTCTGATTATACGTGTTTGTACTTTGGACTTTAGTCCGATGGACTTGTGTGCACACAATCGGATTATCCACCATCAGACATTTGTTGTCGGAAAGTTTGAGAGCATTCACAGCGAACATTTGTCCGTTGAAAAAGCGAAAACAATTGTCCGATGAAGTGTACAGATGGTCGGATTGTCCGATAAAACACGTCCGTCGGATCGTTGTTGTCAAAAAGACTGATCGTGTGTACGGGCCTTAAAAGTTCCCTTCACTGGAACTAAGGGGCCAAGCCCAACCCCTGAAAAATAACCCCACACCATAATCCTCCCTCCACCAAATGATTTGGACCAGTGCACAAAGCAAAGGTCCATAAAGACATGGATGAGCGAGTTTGGGTGCGGGGAGGAACTTGAATGACCTACACAGAGTCCTGACCTCAACCCACTTTTGGGATGAATTAGAGTGGAGACTGTGAGCCAGGCCTTCTCATCCAACATCAGTGCCTGACCTCACAAATGCGCTTCTGGAAGAATGGTCAAACATTCCCATAGACAAATGCAGCGATACTCCATCAGGAGCCGCTGGTTAGATGTGGGATTGGCATAAGTTAGGTTACCTTTGACGAGTCTAGGCAAATTGATTGTAGCAACTGTGAGAGCAGTAATAGAATGTCCAAGCCAAAGGTTGACGTTTTCTAAGTGCTTTATTCCTCGGTAAAACACGACCAACATCAACAGGAGATAGACAGGACATGTTGATGAAGTAAAGGAACCTTGCTGTATCAGGCTTGGATAAACATGAAAGCAAGCCTGTTTATAGCAAAAAAATAGTCACTGTTCGTCGCCACTCTAGCCAGAGTGGGTGAAGTGCCCCCGGACAGACTCCTGCCACAAGTCTGGCAGCCAAAGTGTCACTTTAGGTTGGTGGGAGGTAACATGCCCCTGCCACGGACCTGGCTCTAAGGATGCCTCTGCCACAGGCATAGTACTTTGTAGTTTCTGATTAAGAGAGCAAATCCTCCCAGTAAATTGAGCTAGGGTCACCGATTGACAGTGGAAATATATCTGTCACTGCTCGGTCACCAAATCCTCGATGGTTCACTCAAATCTCTCAGACAACCTGCCTCCCGGTTCTCCTCAAGCCGATTCCCATCGTACAGCCCTCAGCTTAGGATCTCTTTAGTTTAGCTGGGGACCCAGTACGTCACTGGGGCCCCTTTCAGCATCCGCTTGGAACTCCACGTAGCATGTGGCCCCGGCCTGGAAGGCCATATCGCCGGGACCCATTGGATGCGCACACCCTAAATGTGGGTGCCACAGCTGGAACCCCCGAAGAACCAAGAAAAATGGCATCTGCCACAGTTATACCCCTCCCCAGCATGCCCCACGAGGGAAAAACTCCAATTGGCTGCTGGGGAAAAACGGCTCTGTTAGAACCCCTCTGGCGCCACCTGTCGTCCGGGGGTAAGACTAACACCCCCGGAGCGCAGACTGACCCACAGGACAGTTCCAAATTGACAGCAGCCCAAATCTAACAAAATTAAGAGTGGGAACAACATAACTCTCCCACTCCCCCACTAACTTTAGTGTAGCGCCTGTAATGGACCTTGAGATACTAAAGTGTTTCTACTTGGCATCTGTTACACAGGATAGGGTGGCTAATAAAATCATACTTCCTGTATTACATGTGATGGGACATTACTGATACAGATGATTTCATGTGGACTCGCAACCAATCAATAAGAATGACTGTTTCAATGCTTAGAACAGACTATTGAAATGCTAAGTGAGGTTGGCTCCTGAAAGACCTCTTCATTGTGTGATAACACTGCTTAAAAGCCATTGATGATTAGGTGTGAATGTCTTATTGTCAGAGACAGAAGTCTGTCTAAAGATGTGGATTGAAGGCACTCTATTGTGGGTGTGAAGCTCTGTGTATCGAAGATCACACGTCTCTCTTCAGATGTATTGAATTAGCATGTCAATTATGTTTAGTAAAGGAATGTATTGATGCTCAGATGTAAGTACCTTTCCTTTAGAGACAGGCCGTCTGTCTAAAGATGTGTATTGAAGGGAAATCAATGTGTGATAGTATTTTGTTTTGATGTCATTATCTAAAGCAGGGGTCCTCAAACTACGGCCCGCGGGCCGCATACGGCCCGCCAAGGTGATTTACCCGGCCCGGACTGCCCCTTTCATAAGATAGCAGCACTTCCGCTCCGCATTGCATGACAGGTCCAGACAAAGGGCGGGACTTTTTAAATTAAGAAGTTGGTAATTGGTTAATAGGCAGCGGGGCGGTCCCAGCAATCAATCACCTGCCTTTCACTTTTTAAAAAGTCCCACGCTTTGTCCGGACCTGCCGTGCTTCGCGTTTTGTGTGAATAAGGTAGGAGATGGGGGAGTGCTGCAGAGGGGAAGTGCTGCGATCTTATGGAAGAGACAGTGTAATATCGCAGGGGGGATCTGTGATGGGGGACTCTGTGATATGGGGGGATCTGTGATTGAGGGGACCTGTGATGGGACTTTATGATTGGGGGATAAGTGATGGGGGAGATTTGTAATGGTGGAGTCTGTGATGGAGAGCTTTGTGATTAGGGGGATCTGTGATGGAGAGGAGTCTGTGATGGGGGCTCTGTGGTCGAGAGGAGTCTGATAGAAGAGTCTGTGATGGGGGGATCTGTGATGAAGAGGATTCTGTGATGGAGAGGAGTCTGTGATTGGGGGGGTCTTTCATGGAGAGGAGTCTGTGATGGGGGGGGGGGCTCTGTGATGGGGGGGAGTCTTTGATGGCGGGCTCTGTGATGGGGGAGTCTATGATAGGGGGGCTCTGTGATGGAGAGGTGTCTGTGATGGAGGGTGGGAATTTGTTTATATTTTTTTCAAACTATAGTCCGGCCCCCCAAACAATCTGAGGGACTGTGAATTGGCCCCCCAGTTTAAAAAGTTTGAGGACCCCTGATCTAAAGGAATGTGACCTCTCTGAGGTAGTAATTAAGTAATGTTAAATAGTTATTCTATTCAAGCTATGGGACCAATAGGAAAGCAGATGTTGGGGGTGGGATGTTCCAAATTCTGTATAAAAGTGTGCTGTGTACTTTTAATAAATGAGTCATGTTTGAACATACATACAGCCTGCCTGGTGTGTGTTCTTAATGGGTCCGAGCGACACATAGCTGTAGTTCGGATCCCGGAACCTTGGATGACTGGACCATCAGACGTTGCAATCGGCAATCTGATCCAGTAGAAGCAGAGGAGTGTCGGTAGAGCAGAACCGAGCGAGCAAGGGTCTCGTCACAGTGCCCATACTGAAAGTAAAGGGGCGCTACACAAAAAAAAACATCCCCATAGACACACTCCTGGACAGCCTTCCCAGAAGAGTTGAAGCTGTTATAGCTGCAAAGAGTGGACCAACTCAATATTGAACCCAACGGGCTAAGACTGGGATGCCATTAAAGGATATGTTTTGGTAATATAGTGTATATTGTACATTCACATCAGTCTCTGCCCTTACAATCTAAAGTCCCTATCGCATATGCCTACATACACATAATAGAGCCAATTTAGACAGGAGCCACTAAACCTTCCAGCAAGGAGGAAACCCACACAGAGCAAAGGGGAACATGCAAACAGTTTGATGGTTGAAATTCAAACCAAGTCCCGGGGGTGGACTGACAACTCATGGGGCCCCCGGGCAATAGGAGATTATGGGGCCTTCTCCCAATAGGAGATTATAGGGCCCCCAGCCAATAGAAGATTATGGGGCCTCCAGCCAATAGGAGATTATGGGGCCCTCTGCCAATAGGAGATCATGGGGCCACACAGTACACATACATACACAGTATACAAACACAGATACACAATATACACATACAGTATACATACACAGTATACACACACAGGGCCAGATTCTCAGAGGCGCTACAACGGAGTATCTCAGATACCGTATCGCCGTTTTTTTTGGCTCATATCTATGCGAGTGATTCTTAGCATCACTTAGGCATAGATACGCTTGAACATCCGACAAGTGTAATACCATTACACTTGCGGATCGTAGTTGTAATGACAACTCCGGCCACTAGGTGGCCTTTACGTTGTTTTCTCATTTGCCTATGCAAATGAGGCTACTACGCCGATTCCCGATTGCTTTTACGCCGCCCCGTCGTCGCGTACGTCGTTTACGAACTCGTAAGGTTACCCCTGCTAATATGAGGGTTAACCTTACGCAGTACCGTCGGACGCCGTTGGGTGCCGTCGGATGCCATGTTAAGTATGGCGTTGGGTCAGCGTCGGCTTTTTCCGTCGCTTACGTCGTTTTACTAACTCGTTCGCGAATAGGGCATTGCGTAGTGACGCTCACGTCGTTTTGACGTCGGTTTCAACGGCGCTTTCAGACGTGAGCTGGAGCATGCGCACTGGGCTTTTTCCCCGGCCGGCGCATGCGCAGTTCGTTCGATGCGGGGGCGCGCTTCATTTAAATAGAAGCCGCCCCCTTTGAATTACGCGGGCTTACGCTGGGCCATTTTCGCTACGCCAACTTAAACTACGGAGCAAATGTTTAGAGAATACGGCACTTGCTCTAGTACGATGCGGCGGCGTAGTGTAAATGGCTTACGCTACGCGGCCGGATTTATTAGAGAATCTGGCCCTTTGGGTGCCCCAAGGAGTGTAGTATTGCCGTGTGACAAAATTGCTTTTGCTGACATCACCCTGCCCCCAGGTCCTGGACGGCAACAGATTTGTGTGCGACTTATCCTGGTTACTTGGGGAGCCACAGCCCAGTCTGAATAATGCGTCCGGGTTTTTAGCCCACCTAAAACCCAGACACATGATTCAAAACACGGACTGTCCGGGTGAATCCTGGACAGGTGGCAACCCTAGATCAGACTAGGATCCAAAGATTTCTGAGCCCATTCATAGTGCTAACCACTAAGACACAGTGCTGAAAATAACTGTCACTTTTTGGGTAATAAGTATCCCGATGGGTTAGCTCTGTGAATTGAGCTTCACATTTATAGGTGCAATGTCCTTCACCGGATACAAAAAAGACAGATGCTAAAATATCCAGTTCTTCCTCCTTAGCAAAGAACATCTATACGGTTGTTTCTCATTTCCTATCTGGTTGTGACATGTGTGTGAATTGTGTAATAACGTCAGTGGTTTGTGGTTGAATAAAAGGGAAGTGTGAATCCCTGTTGTATCAGTTGACTGTCTTCTATTTAGGGTTCTCGCCATTGTCAGCTCAGAGTCTCGCCATTCGCCTGACTCACACAAAACAGTGGTCTGAAAAAAATTTGATTTTTCAGGGCCACAATGGGCCAGATTCAGGTAGATGGGCGAATCTTTATTTTGGAGTAACGTTTCTCATTTACGTTACTCCGCCGAAACTTTAGGAGCAAGTACTGTATTCACAAAGCACTTGCTCCGAAAGTTGCGGCGTCGGAGCGAAAATGAGCCGGCGGAATTCAAATTGGGCGGGTAGGGGGCGTGTATTATTTAAACTAGGCGCGATCCCGCGGCGAACGTACTGCGCATGCATCGACTGTCAGTGCGCATGCTCCAAATTCTGTCAGTGAACATCAATGACGTCAATCCCCATTCACGGACGTTTTACGCAAACAACGCAAACAATTTTAAATTCGACGCGATGACGACGGCCATACTTAACATAGGATACTTCACTAGGGGGCTGGTTTTTCTTTATGCCGCGTATCTCTTACGGAAACGTCGGAAAGTCACTGCGTCGGGCCCGAATACGATCGTGAATTGCCGATTCTCGCTGATTAACCAATTCTCGGCGTTAATCAGCGGGAACGCCCCGAGCGCCATTTTTAAAATTGCAGTTCCGATACGACGACGAAATACAATTACGCCGCTCGTATAGGAACTCCAACCCGGCGTTTCTTGTTTTCTGCTTACTGAAAACAGAAACGCCGGCTCAAAGCGAGAGTTAGGCTGGAGTATCACTGATACTCCAGCCTAACTCTACCTGAATCTGGCTCATTATGTCTACTAAGGGCCACATCAACTAAATTGCAGAAAAAATGTTTTTTTTTAGTAGAAAACGACAAAGTTTTAAATAATTTAGATTGTAAGCTCTACAGGCAGGGCCCTCCTATTCCTTCTGTACTGAACTGTATTGTAATTGTACTGCCCCCCACCCCCACATTGTAATTGGTTGGCAGGCACTATATAAATCCTGTATAATGATAATAATAATAAAATTTGCAGTTTTTTACATCACACTGTATTTGCACAAACACATATTTTCAGGAAAAAATACAATAAAATGCATTTTCGTGCACACAAACGCAATGGGGGTTATTTACGAAAGGCAAAATCACTTTGCACTACAAGTCCACTTGAAATTGCACTGAAGGTGAACTTGGAAGTGCAGTCTGGTGAAGGTGTCGGCAAGGCAGGAACTTAAAGTAGTTCTCTGTAATAGAGTTCCATAGAGTAGTAAAAACCTAGGCCTTCCCTATTCTATCTAAAACTAGAACAAAAATATTTGGTTTGATACACACTTTAACCATTTGAATCCCATAGGCCAGGGCTCGACAAAACCTGGGTGCCAGGTCGCAATTGCGACAAGAAATTGTGACCTGGCGCTCCCGCCGGTAATTAAGGCCGTGGCCTACAAGACCGCAAAGTCGTGGCCTCAATTACTGGCCATCTCGGCGATTGTGTGGCTGGGGAGGGGGCGCACGGAGGCACAGTGTGCACCCCCACCTCCCCCGCTGCGTGATTGCGGCGGGCCCCCGAAGGCCAGTAATTGAGGCCATGGCTTTGCTGCCTTGTGAAGTGCCAAGCTTCCTTCTGTGACCTGCGCCATCTGGTGGTGGCCATTGGCATATCAAGTAAAACAGCATGTGTATTGTGTAATCAATGTGTAATTTTTCCTTCCCTCTAATTAGAACCCCCAAACATTATATATATTTTTTATTCTAACACTCTAGAGAATAAAATGGCGATCGTTGCAATACTTTCCATCACGCTGTATTTGCGCAGGGGCCTTACAAGTGCACTTTTTTGGGGAAAAAATACACGTTTTTAATTAAAAAATAAGACAACAGTTAAGTTATCCCAATTTTTTTATTGTGAAAGATAATGTTACGCTGAGTAAATTGATACCCAACATGTCACGCTTCAAAATTGCATCCGCTCGTGGAATGGCGACAAACTTTTACCCTTTAAAATCTCCATAGGCGACGTTTAAAAAATTCTACAGGTTGCATGTTTTGAGTTACAGAGGATGTCTAGAGCTAGAATTATTGCTCTCGCTCTAACGATCGTGGCGATACCCAACGTGTGGTTTGAATACCGTGTACATATGCGGGCGATACTTGCGTATGCGTTCGCTTCTGGCTCTTAACTTTTATAGCTGGCTCCTAGATTCCAAGCAAATTTGTCAAACCCTGCCATAGGCCATATATAAACAGCCTGGACTTCAAGTGCTTTAAAGGGGAAGGGGAACTTCTGAATTTCTGCATTTCAAGCAGAAATATGTTTATTAAATATTGAAAAAATAAATAATTGTGTTGAAAACAGTTGTTAACCACTTAAGACCATTTTGCTGGCCAAAGACCAGTCCACTTTTTGCGATTCGGCACTGCTTCGATTTAACTGAAAATTGTGCGGTCGTGCGATGTGGATCCCAAACAAAATTGGCGTCCTTTTTTTCCCACAAATAGAGCTTTCTTTTGGTGGTATTTGATCAACTCTGCGGTTTTTATTTTGTGTGCTAGAAACAAAAATAGAGCGACAATTTTGAAAAAAAATTCTATATTTTTTACTTTTTGCTATAATAAGTATCCCCAAAAAATATATAAAAAATGTTTTCCCTCAGTTTAGACCAATACGTATTCTTCTACATATTTTTGAATAAAAATTGTTGCAATTAGCGTTTATTGATTGGTTTGCACAAAAGTTATAGCGTTTACAAAATAGGGGAAAGTTTTATGTCATTTTTATTAATATTTTTTTCTTACTACTAATGGCGGCAATCAGCAGACACTTTTGACAAATTTTTGGGACCATTGTGAGTAGTGACACACAGGCCTCCTCATCGTACTTCTGTTATAACACCACTGGAACTGACGTCACAAGGCTCCACCCGACGCGTTGCGTCACTGGTTACGTGACTTCATCAGCTTGTTGGGTAGCCAGCATGCACCTCTCAATGATGCGCATGCGATTGAGAGCGCCGATTGTTTAGCAAATTGTGCCGATAGTTTAGCAAGTTGCCATAACAACGGGCGGCGGCAGAGGAAGGCCCCATTGTTATGGCAACATAGATAGGTCTGCCTAAAATCGCATAATTTCCTGTTGGGAAAAAAACTTGATTTTTCACAATGTCCTACCCATTGTTTACCTTCATTACCTTCACAGGAAATGAAAATAGTGTAAATACAGAAAGCATGGCATTATTGTTATGGCTACTAGATGGAGTTTTTGTTTTAATAATAATCAGCTCCATCTAGTGGCCATAATGAAATGTTTTCCTGATTTTCATGCTATTCCTATGAACAAAGAGCATCCGACCTGAAGAGAAAATAACCAAGAAACATTTGACTTTGCTGACATTTACACAAAAAAAAGATGTACATGAGCTTTGCATGATGAATTGCTCTGGAAAGTTTTTATACACTCCAAAGCCTTTTCCGTTGTTTCATTTTTTTTTTTATAACTTTTGTTTTTATAATTGTTTTAATGAAAAGCAGAACAATCGAGGGGTTATGATACAAGTTGTTAATCATAGTTACAAAATTTGCAATAGATTTAGTACGGGTGTAGACACGTAGGCATAACTAATGACCAGTAAAGAGTGATAAAACAGTTCAGTGTGGGTTAACACGTAATGTATACATTGCCTAATGAGGAACTGGAAACTCACTGTGTTTGTTGGTTCATTATATTCTACTGAGTGGGATATAAAAAGAAAGAAAAAAGGGGGCAATAATAGCCCACGGGTCGGACTTTAAGGGCACAATGAACAGTGGAGAGTATACAAAATTATTACAATATTTATTTGGAATAGTACATGGTACATAAAGAACATTTGAGAGAATTAAAAAAGCATATATATATAAATATTTAGATATATGTATATATCTATATATATATATATACACAGGTATATATATATATATAGATATATATATACAGTGCAGAAAATAAGTATTTGAACACCCTGCTATTTTGCAAGCTCTCCCACTTGGAAATCATGGAGGGGTCTGAAATTGTCACCGTAGGTGCATGTCCACTGTGAGAGACATAATAAAAAAAAAAATCCAGAAATCACAATGTATGATTTTTTTAACTATTTATTTGTATGATACAGCTGCAAAGAAGTATTTGAACACCTGTCTATCAGCTAGAATTTTGACCATCAAAGACCTGTTAGTCTGCCTTTAAAATACCCTGCTATTTTGCAAGTTCTCCCATTGGAAATCATGGAGGGGTCTGAAATTGTCATCGTAGGTGCATGTCCACTGTGAGAGACATAATCCAAAAAAAAAAATCCAGAAATCACAATTTATGATTTTATAACTATTTATTTGTATGATACAGCTGCAAAGAAGTATTTGAACACCTGTCTATCAGCTAGAATTTTGACCATCAAAGACCTGTTAGTCTGCCTTTAAAATACCCTGCTATTTTGCAAGTTCTCCCATTGGAAATCATGGAGGGGTCTGAAATTGTCATCGTAGGTGCATGTCCACTGTGAGAGACATAATCCAAAAAAAAAAATCCAGAAATCACAATTTATGATTTTATAACTATTTATTTGTATGATACAGCTGCAAAGAAGTATTTGAACACCTGTCTATCAGCTAGAATTCTGACCCTCAAAGACCTGTTAGTCTGCCTTTAAAATGTCCACCTCCACTCCATTTATTATCCTAAATTAGATGCACCTGTTTGAGGTCATTAGCTGCATAAAGACACCTGTCCACCCCATACAATCAGTAAGAATCCAACTACTAACATGGCCAAGACCAAAGAGCTGTCCAAAGACACTAGAGACAAAATTGTACACCTCCACAAGGCTGGAAAGGGCTACGGGGAAATTGCCAAGCAGCTTGGTGAAAAAAGGTCCACTGTTGGAGCAATCATTAGAAAATGGAAGAAGCTAAACATGACTGTCAATCTCCCTCGGACTGGGGCTCCATGCAAAATCTCACTTCGTGGGGTCTCAATGATCCTAAGAAAGGTGAGAAATCAGCCCAGGACTACACGGGAGGAGCTGGTCAATGACCTAAAAAGAGCTGGGACCACCGTTTCCAAGGTTACTGTTGGTAATACACTAAGACGTCATGGTTTGAAATCATGCATGGCACGGAAGGTTCCCCTGCTTAAACCAGCACATGTCAAGGCCCGTCTTAAGTTTGCCAATGACCATTTGGATGATCCAGAGGAGTCATGGGAGAAAGTCATGTGGTCAGATGAGACCAAAATAGAACTTTTTGGTCATAATTCCACTAACCGTGTTTGGAGGAAGAAGAATGATGAGTACAATCCCAAGAACACCGTCCCTACTGTGAAGCATGGGGGTGGTAGCATCATGCTTTGGGGGTGTTTTTCTGCACATGGGACAGGGCGACTGCACTGTATTAAGGAGAGGATGACCGGGGCCATGTATTGCGAGATTTTGGGCAACAACCTCCTTCCCTCAGTTAGAGCTTTGAAGATGGGTCGAGGCTGGGTCTTCCAACATGACAATGACCCGAAGCACACAGCCAGGATAACCAAGGAGTGGCTCTGTAAGAAGCATATCAAGGTTCTGGGTGGCCTAGCCAGTCTCCAGACCTAAACCCAATAGAGAATCTTTGGAGGGAGCTCAAACTCTGTGTTTCTCAGCGACAGCCCAGAAACCTGACTGATCTAGAGAAGATCTGTGTGGAGGAGTGGGCCAAAATCCCTCCTCCAGTGTGTGCAAACCTGGTGAAAAACTACAAGAAACGTTTGACCTCTGTAATTGCAAACAAAGGCTACTGTACCAAATATTAACATTGATTTTCTCAGGTGTTCAAATACTTATTTGCAGCTGTATCATACAAATAAATAGTTAAAAAAATCATACATTGTGATTTCTGGATTTTTTTTTTTGATTATGTCTCTCACAGTGGACATGCACCTACGATAACAATTTCAGACCCCTCCATGATTTCCAAGTGGGAGAACTTGCAAAATAGCAGGGTGTTCAAATACTTATTTTCCGCACTGTATATGAAATACATGATAAAGAGTGATTTCCTGTGCATCAACGCGTTTCACTGTTTAGCTTCATCGGGACACATTCAGGGAAAAGAACAGGTCTCACTAACTTGTGATAAGAAGAGTCCAGATGGGATAATCTTACCCATGGGATTTGAAAGGGTAACCTCCAATGGTGTATTACTGTATATACTCGAGTATAAGCCGACCCGAGTATAGGCCGAGGCCCTAATTTTAACACAAAAAAATGGGAAAAAGTATTGACTTGAGTATAAGCCTAGGGTGAGAATGCAGCAGCTACTGTAAGTGAAAAAGAGGGTCAACAATGCCCATTTCCAGCTTCACTGTGCCCATTTGCACGCCTCAATGTGCCCATTTGCACGTCTCACTGTGCCCATTCTCACTGTGCCCATTGCAGCCTTACTGTGCCAATTGCAGCCTTACTGTGCCTATTCTTACTGTGACCATTGTAGCCTTACTGTGCTCATTGTAGCCTTACTGTGCCCATTCTCACTGTGCCCATTGCAGCCTCAGTGTACCTGCATTCTTGACAGGCTGCTGGCATACATTTTTCAAAAGTCACGGCTTCCTCCTGGTCCATGCTAGGTGTTTGACACTGTGTTTGGCTACCGCCTATCACGGGGGTCCTCTCATCCTCGGACCTTCTTTCATCCTCGGACAAGAGGAAGTCTATGATAGGTGGAACACTGAACACAATGTCTGCTTGGAAAGTATGAGGATGAGAGGACCTCCGTGATAGGTGGTAGCGGAACACAGTGTCAAACGCCTATCACGAACCAGGGGGAAGCCGCGACTTTTGAAAAATGGACGCCCGCAACCCGACAAGTACACTGACTCGAGTATAAGCCGAGGGGCTATTTTCAGCCCTAAACAAAGGGCTGAAAATCTCAGCTTATACTTGAGTATATACAGTAAATATTTAAGATATTCAGAGTAGCCAGCTGCTAACTCATATGTCCCATATAGCGGGTGCTGTTATGGAATTAATTCCAAAGATGTAGGAAGGAAACGTTGGGAAGCCCCCCTTCCCAACGTTTCCTTCCTACATCTTTGGAATTAATTCCATAACAGCACCCGCTATATGGGACATATGAGTTAGCAGCTGGCTACTCTGAATATCTTAAATATTTACTATATATACTGCCTTGAGAGAGATTATGATTTATATAAATTAAATAACCAATTTGAAGATCAACATGTACTTCCTTAGATATGAGTCTATCGTCTTTAGGTCAGTTCCATATGTATGGCAACTGAAGCAAAAAAGCCACATTGCACTCAGGCAGAAAAAAGACATGTAGTCCAGTAGGGTCTAGACCAGGGGTCATCAACCCCCGGGCCGTGGCCCACTGCCGGTCCGTGGCCTGTTTGCAGCTGGGCCGCGAAGGCTACACTGACTGACGTGCGGCAGGCAGAGCGAGCAGAGAGATAACATCATCTTCCATCGCCCACCCGCATCGCTGCTGGTCCATGCTCACAGCGGGGCCCCTATACTGTGGCGAACGAGATAAGAGATGAGATCATCTCTCGCCGCCCGCTTGCATCACCGCTCTTCCCCGCTCACAGCGGGGCTGCTATAATGCTGGAGGTGAGGCAGGAACACCTCTCACTGCCCGACCGCATCACTGCTCCTCCACTGACACAGTGTGGCAGATTAACAATACACTGCTGGAGGTGCGGCAGGGGAGCAGAGAGATTAGATCATCTCTCACCCCCCCCCCCCATGACAAGGCAAGTGCCAATCTGGTCTCATGCGATGTGGCAAGGGACAAAATGCATCTGGTGACAGGCAACTTGGCAAGTGACCCTCCGCATCTGGTGGCAGGCGACGTGGCAAAAGGCATCTGATGGCAGGCAACGTGGCAAGTGACAAGCTGCATATGAAGGCAGGCGATGTGGCAAGTGACAATCTGTATCTGGTGGCAGGTGACGTGGCGATTGACACTCTGGCTCATTCTGTATTATGGTGAGTTGAACTATTTCATTGTATATTACAATGTAATAATAGAAATAATGCGCTTCAATCATCCTGACACCATATCAATCATGGTGCTGGGACTATTGAAGCACTAACACCAGCCATTCCCCCAAAAAATTGCCCGCAAAAGGCGCATACACCCCCCCCCCCCCCCCCAGGCCTTGGCACAATTTTCTTTAATGACGCCGGTCCCCAGTGCCAAAAAGGTTGGGGACCACTGGTCTAGACCATTAAAGCCAAAAAATACGGTGTGCCCCCCAGGAGAAGAGACACACGCTCATTCACATCTGAATATCTTAAATATTTAATACACCATTGGAGGTGACCTTTTCAAATCCCATGGGTAAGATTATCCCATCCGGACTCCTCCTTTTCACAAGATCTGTTCTCTTTTCCAACAATCCCTGAATGTGTCCTGACGAAGCTAGACAGCGAAAAGTGTCGACGCACAGGGGCTCAATCTTTATCATGTATTTTTGCTTCTCGGAGGGCCCTCTTGGTGCAGTTCCTTGTAGCCTCCCTGGGGTGGGGTGTGTGTCCCCCCGTCCTCCCCCTCTGGGTTCGTTAGGTGGTGCTCTTGGTGCTCCCTTGAATTCCAAACAGCTTTGTTCATCTCTGGCTCAAAACAATACCCATTCCATCTTTTCTATGGTAAATTTCTTCTTGGATCATTCGATGTGATATATACTTAGATGTTTTTTGATCTTATACTTATGCCATGTGTATTTTTGTAGATTCAATCTTCCCCCTGAAGAGACCATTTATGGGTTGAAACGCATCGGGGCACGCACACCATGCAGCGTACTGTAATGTTGTACAATATTGTTTCCATTGTTGTGGAATCCCATGTTCATCACCAGATCTGGAAGGGGTTTTTCTTAATTGTCATTGTATTTCTTATGTATATTATTGACCACCTATTATTAAATCTTTTAACCATATTACGACCCTATTTTATTATTTTTGCTGTTCAAAGCCCCATGGGGTAAATTTTCTTGTTTCACCATATTCAATCTTGGGGTTTGCAGCTTTCTTGTCTCTTTGCATATGTTTCATTTCATAGCTAGTATTTTTTATACATGCTTTTTTAATTCTCTCGAATGTTCTTTATGTACCATATTCTAATCCAAATAAGTAATGTAATAATTTTGTATACTCTCCACTGTTCATTGTGAACTTAAAGTCCGACCTGTGGGCTGTTATTGCCCCCTTTTTTCTTTATTTTTATATCACACTCAGTAGCGGTGCGTCTATAGAGGGCGCTGGAGTGCCGCCCCCTCTGGCTCTCGCACAGCCACTGATTATAATAACATAGATTCATGCATTGCATGAATCTATGTTATTGTTGCCGGCCGCTGCCGCTGCCGCCGCCTATTCAGGTGGCCGGACGGTGAGCATCGGCCACCTGAATAACGGCAGCTGGTTGACTGTGTGAAAGTGACTATCAGAGCCAGCGGCTCTGATAGGCTTTCCGAGTACAGCCCTTAGCTTTCCGGAAACTTATCTAAGGGACGTACGGTGGGTGCGTTCCTTAGATAAGACTGACAGGCATCTTAGCCAATCAGGTTCTGGTTACCGGTAACCTGATTGACTGAAGCGCCATTGAGGGCGGGAGAAATGTCAAGGGACGTGGAAGGAGGATGGCTGATCCCCAGAAAGGTAAGTGCTTTTACAGGGCACATCAGCGACAATGGGCACATCAGCGACAATGGGCACAAAGACGACAATGGGCACAGTAGCGACATTCTGGGGAGGGTTTAAAAAAAAATAATAATAATAAAAAAAAAACAATAGATGTAGACAATTATTTAAATGCAAAAATATAGGTCTTAAAAAAATATATATATATATATTTTGATATTTAAAAAAAATTTAATCACACATTTTCAGTGTGATACAATAAATATTTTTGAATACTCAACAATGTCTGTCCTCTTATTATATCAATGCTGCCTAAAACACTGCAACCCCCCACAGATACTGTAGTTGGAGCACAACAAAGAGGCACGTGCAAAGTATTGCATCAAACATTGTTATTAGACTCCCCTGTTAAAAAGGGGCACAACAAATTGGGCCTTAGGCACAACACAACACCGCAACCCCTCACAAATACTGTAATTGGAGCGCAACAAAGAGGCACGTGCAAAGTATTGCATCAAACATTGTTATTAGACGCCCCTGTTAAACAGGGGCACACAAATTGGGCCTTAGGCACAACACAACACTGCAACCCCTCACAAATACTGTAATTGGAGCGCAACAAAGAGGCACGTGCAAAGTATTGCATCAAACATTGTTATTAGGCGCCCCTGTTAAACAGGTGCAGAAAAATTAGGCCTTAGGCACAACACAACACTGCAACCCCTCCCAATAACTGTAATTATAGCACAATAAATATCCACATGCAAATTTTTGCATTAAATTGTTATTAGATGCCCCTGTTAAACAGGAGCACAAAAATTTGGCCTTAGACACTGGTGGCGGAGCCCAGAAACACAACATTTCTTACTAGCTATCAGCAAGAAAAGTGAGGAGGAGAAGGATATTCCATCAGCAGCATAACAGGACAGTCACTCAGCATCAGCATACGCAGTCTCAAAGGGATCTGACATTTCAACAAAAAACATTATTCAGTAACATCAGCATCAGGTGCTTGGTAGCTGGTGTTGATCCAAGCCTGATTCATTTTGATGAAGGTCAGTCGATCAACTGAGTCGGTGGAGAGGCGCACCCTGTGATCGGTCACAAAGCCTCCAGCAGCACTGAATGTGCGTTCTGAAAGAATACTGGATGCAGGGCAAGCCAGTAGCTCAATTTGCGTACTGTGCAAGCTCTGGCCAGTGATCCATCCTCAAGACCCAGTAAGCCAGAGGATTTTCGGTGGGGAAGGTGTCCAAGTCGGATCCTGCCCCTAGGTATTCCCGGACCATGTAAACCAGATGCTGGCGATGGTTGCTGGAACCGGTCAGACCTTGGGGGTGCGGACTAAAAAATTGTCTGAACGCATCGGTCAGGCGGCCACCTTCTCCACCGCTCCTTCTGTGACTCACCGAAGCCTCAGCAAGACGTTGTCCAGAGCCAGGTTTTGGTAATCCCCCCCGGTTCTGGGAACGCATTGCACAGACCCTTCTGCAAGGCCTCCCGCAGAAGTTTCATCTTCTGCTCCCTCTGCGATGGCAACATAAGGTCCGCAAACGTACTCTTGTAACGTGGATCAAGGAGAGTTGCCAGCCAGTAATGATCCCTCTCCTTGATAGCATGTACACGAGGATCCTTACGCAGGCTTTGCAGGATCAGGGAGGCCATGCAGCGTAGGTTTGCAGAGGCATTCGGGGCACAGTCCTCTGGGTCACTGAGGACGACAGGATCCACAGGCACCTCATCCCAGCCACGTAAAAGTCCACGTGTTCCTTGGGACTGTAAATGATCCCTTGAAGACTGCTGCTGCTGAGTGCTAGGCTCCACCTCCATGCTACTGATACAATCATCCTCCTCCTCTTCCTGTGTGCTAGGTGGGCAAGCAGGACCACTGTCTGGGTAAAGGGGGCCTTGAGAAGTTCTCCTCTTCCTCCCTCTGTTCTGCCTCAAGGGCCCTATCCATTATTCCACGTAGCGTGTGCTCCAACATGTGAATAAGAGGGACAGTCTCACTGATGCATGCACTGTCACTGCTCACCATCCTCGTGGCCTCCTCAAATGGTGACAGGACAGTGCATGCATTCCTGATCAAGGCCCACTGGTGTGGGGAAAAAAACAAGCTCCCCTGACCCAGTTCTGCTGCCATATTGGCACAGGTACTCATTAATGGCCCGCAGCTGCGTGTGCAGCTGCTGCAGCATGGCCAACGTAGAGTTCCATCTGGTGGGCATGTCGCAGATTAGGCAGTTCTTGGGCAGGTTGTATTCCCTTTGGAGGTCAGTCAGCCAAGCAGTGGCATTATATGACCTCCAGAAATGCACACAGACTTTCCTGGCCTGCTTCAGGACATCCTGTAAGCCCGGGTACCTGCCCAAGAACCGCTGCACCACCAAATTCAGGACATGCGCAAAACAGGTCACGTGGGTGAGTTTTCCCTGTCGCAGGGCAGAGAGGAGGTTGGTGCCATTATCGCTGACCACCATTCCAGGCTTCAGCTGGCGTGGCATCAACCACCTCTGAGCCTGCCCCTGCAGAGCTGAAAGAACCTCTTCCCCAGTGTGGCTCCTGTCTCCCAAGCACACCAGCTCTAGCACCGCATGGCATCTCTTGGCCTGCATTCCTGCATAGCCTCTCGTACGCCTACGGAGCACGGTTGGTTCTGAGGAAACATCAGCACAGGAAGAGGCCACAGAGGAAGACGAAGAGGAGGGGGTGGAGGAGAGAGGTGTGTCACAAGCAGTAGTAGTGTTTTGGAGGCGTGGTGGTGGAACAACCTCCAAAACTACTGTACCTTGCCCTGCGTCCTTCTCAGCTGCCAGCAGAGTCACCCAATGGGCCGTAAAAGACAGGTAACGTCCCTGTCCATGCCTGCTGAACCATGAGTCAGCGGTAAGATGCACCTTACCACTGACCGCCCTGTCCAGCGAGGCATGGACATTGCCTTCCACATGCCGGTAGAGAGCCGGAATAGCCTTCCGAGAGAAAAAGTGGCATTTTGGTACCTGCCACTGAGGTACTGCACATTGCACAAACTCACGGAAGGGGGCAGAATCCACCAACTGAAAAGGTAGCAGTTGAAGTGCTAGCAATTTTGCTAAGCTAGCATTCAACTGCTGGGCATGTGGATGGCTGGGATTGTACTTTTTTCGGCCCTGCAGCAGCTGGGGCAGGGAAATTTGCCTGGTACTATCAGTAGATTGCCCGCTACTACTAGCTTGTGACACACCTATTTCTACACCTTCACTGCAGGCTTCAGAGAGGACTGGGGGTCTAGTGGGGTTGGAGGTCCCAGAAGGGCAAAGGGGGGTACGCTTTTGTCTTTGGTGTGGGTCTTTCTGGTGTGCTTGCCAACGAGCTGCATGGCAAGTCGACATATGTCTGGACAAGCATGTGGTACCCAGGCGGTTGATGTTTTGGCCACACGAGATACACTTGCGACATATGTTGCAAATAGCAAAGGTACGATCTTGTGGACATGTTTCAAAAAAGGCCCACACCAAAGAACTTTTGCTGTACCGGTCAGACACAGCAGCGCCATGCACAAGCGCCGTAGATGTGCGCTGTAATGCAGTTGGTGTGCCCTTAAGCTGACCCCTGGAGGGCATCCTGCCTCTTTGGAGATGTGCCTGTGCCTCGTCCTCCTCCTCCTCCTCCTCTCTCCTATCAGGCACCCAGGTAGAGTCAGTGACCTCATCATCCCCTCCCTCCTCATCACTGTCAACAACCTGGCAGTATGCTCCAGCTGGGGGAACATCACTCCCAGAATGCTGTCCCTCTCGGCCACCCCCTCTCCCTGGGCTCACATCAATGCCTTCCTCTATCTGTGTTCCGTCATCGGAGTCTTCAAAACGTTGCGCATCTTCCTGCAGCATGTACCCAACACTGTGTTGAAACAGTTCGGGGGACTCCTCAGGAGGACATGGTGGGACTAGGGAAGTATTGTGTGAAGCCATTGTGCAGAGGGAAGAGGACGCCTTGGCAGCTGCTTTGCCAGACAAACTTAGATAAGTCTGTGTGAGAGAGGATGAGGAGGATGAGGACGGCTTGGTCATCCACTCTACCACTTTCTCAGCATGTTGAGGCTCAACGCGGCCAGCTCCCGAAAAGAAGGACGAGCGGCCACGGCCACGGCCACGTGCTGAAGAGGATGCACCACATCCACCACCATCATTACCTCTAGATGCAGAGCCTGCTTGTCCTCGTGACTCTCTGCCTCTCTTTGTTGTCCTTCCAGACATATTGTTCAGGTGCTATGTAACAGCACAAGTGCAGTGACACCAACTGCGCTCAGGTGGTATGTAACAGCACACGTTCAGTGACACTAACTGCGCTCAGGTGATATGTAACAGCACACGTGCAGTGACACTAACTGTGCTCAGGTGGTATGTAACAGCACACGTGCAGTGACACCAAATGCGCTCAGGTGATATATAACAGCACACGTGCAGTGACACCAAATGCGCTCAGGTGGTATGTAACAGCACACGTGCAGTGACACCAAATGCGCTCAGGTGATATGTAACAGCACACGTGCAGTGACACCAAATGCGCTCAGGTGATATGTAACAGCACACGTGCGGTGATACCAAATGCGCTCAGGTGGTGTGTAACAGCACACGTGGGGTGACACCAAATACGCTCAGGTGGTATGTAACAGCACACATGCGGTGACACTAACTGCGCTCAGGTGGTATGTAACAGCACACGTGCGGTGACACCATATGTGCTCAGGTGGTATGTAACAGCACACGTGCAGTGACACCAAATGCGCTCAGGTGATATGTAACAGCACACGTGCAGTGACACCAAATGCGCTCAGGTGATATGTAACAGCACACGTGCGGTGATACCAAATGCGCTTAGGTGGTGTGTAACAGCACACGTGGGGTGACACCAAATACGCTCAGGTGGTATGTAACAGCACACATGCGGTGACACTAACTGCGCTCAGGTGGTATGTAACAGCACACGTGCGGTGACACCATATGTGCTCAGGTGGTATGTAACAGCACACGTGCGGTGACACCAAATGCGCTCAGGTGATATGTAACAGCACACGTGCAGTGACACCAAATGCACTCAGGTGGTATGTAACAGCACACGTGCGGTGACACCAAATGCGCTCAGGTGATATGTAACAGCACACGTGCAGTGACACCAAATGCACTCAGGTGGTATGTAACAGCACACGTGCGGTGACACCAAATGCGCTCAGGTGGTATTAAACAGCACACGCGTGTGCTAAAGCCCTGAGCCCTAATTGGCTAAAGCACCCAGGCTTTGGCCAATTAGGTCTCTTCGTTTTTTGGGCGCTGTGATTGGCCAAGCATGCGGGGTCATGGTGCATGCTTGGCCAATCATCAGTGCGCAACGCCGCAGTGAATTATGGGTCATTCGAATTTGGCGCGAACGACCCGATTTGTTCGTTTTCGACGAACGATGGAACGTGCAATGTTCGATGCGAACAACGCGAAGCTCATCCCTACTGGGAACACACATCAGTCTCCTCACCGCTGACAGGAGGTGGATCTGTGTGTTTACACACACAGATCCACACTCCTGCCATGATCAGCGGTAATCGCGTGTGACTGGCGGCCATCGGGCACGCGCACGGGATCGCTAACGCGCCTTAGAACGCTGAGAAAAAAGGACTTCATATGACGTCCACTCTCATCGGCGAGGGGTTGCTGCCGCCGTCGATTCCCTATGGCCCGGTAAGGAAGGGGTTAAGCAAGTGCATTGTTGGTTCATTTTCCTTTTCCTTCAATTTCCCTTCTAAATTTTTTTTTCTTTGTTTGAATTTCTCACTTCCTGTTTCTCCTCAGTAAGCTTTCCACCATCATCCCAGCGGTGGAAAGTCATTTGGAACAGGTTACCGAACACCTTACTCAGGAGAAACAGGAAGTGAGAAATTCAGACAAAGAAAAAAAAATATTTAGAAGGGAAATTGAAGGAAAAGGTAAGTGAACCAACAATGCACGAGATTAAAGGAACCGATTTAGAAAATAAAAAACAAACCTTTACAACCCCTTTAAGTGGTAATAGTCACCAAGTGTTTTTTACACAATCGACAAAGACAGTGAGGCTCCGGATTGAGCACGCACAAGTATCCCATAGCAAGCAAGGGGAGGAGCCAGGAGCGCCAACGGGGGACCTGAGAAGAGGAGGATTCGGGCTGCTCATTGCAAAACCATTACACAGAGCAGATAAGTATAACATGTTTTTTATTTAAATGAAAGAAATGTAAAGCTTTACAGTCAATTTTTAAAATTGAGAATTTTACAATTATATTGGAGACTAGAGAAAGGCTTAGATTGCCTAAAGTCTAAAGTATAGATTGAGAGGGCAGAAAAACACCTTTTCTGAATAGAGCAGATCCTCTAGCCCTGGATAACAGGAAAGAATTCCCAATATAATTTGTGAGTGCAATGTGTAGGAAAATAAAATTAATAAAAAATGTATATAAAATTCCCTGAGAACTTGATATATTTTTCTAGTAAAGGGGAATGTTTCATTACAGGATTTAATCGTATATCGTGTTCTTGGGGTGAAGCTAGAAGACCCCTGATGTCTCCATTGAGAGGACCTTGTCACTACTGTCACATAAGGGGCTTGTCAGTACATACATATATACTGTACATGGTTAGGACACATGTTAATACATAAACACCTATTACGCCATAGAGCCCCTTCCAGCCTCGCAAATGTGGGCCTGGGAATCCAAGTGGTAAAGACCCCTGGACATGAAAGGAATAAATAAAAGAGGAAGCAATTCAAATGTAAATACATCAAATTTTTATTGTGTTTATGAAAGTATAATTATGGACCTATTCACATCTGTTCCTTTTCCAACTATATATGCTCTGAATAAACTAATGCCGCGTACACACGATCACTTTTTGCGATGAAAAAAAACGACGTTTTATTTCATGAAAAAAAACGACGTTTTTCAAACTTCATTTTCCAAAACGACGTTGCGTACACACCATCGTTTTTCCCAAAAAGTCTAGCAAAGCGCCGTGACGTCCATCACGTACGACGGAACTATAAAGGGTCATTTCCATGCGGAAGACGGCCTCTTTTGCTGATATCGTGTTGCTGCGTGTTAGTAAAAGTTTGGTGAGAGACGATTCGCGCTTTTCAGTCTTCGTGCTTTAATATCGTTTACTGTCGTACAGTTTGTGCTTTTGGGGTCGTATTTGTGATACAGTGCTTGTTTTCGATCGTATCTGTTTTGGCAGTGCGTTCTTGTCTACACGTTCCTGTTTTGCAGGTCCGTTCTTCAAAGGCATTTCTGTACTTCAGAGCGGTGTTTTAGTGCGATCTGATTTGACGACCGTTTTCTAGCCATGTTGCGGGTACGTTCTCGTCGCCGAGATCGTGCTGTGCTTCTTGTTAGGATGTGTGCTGCATCCCGGCTCCGGTCCTTGAGGAGGGCGAGAAGGACTTTGTGGGCCAAGGACTGGTTTCTTCGCAGGGACCAGTTCTCTCATATGCCTCTGCTGCGGGAGATCCGAGAAAATAACCCTGATGATTTCAGGAATTTTCTTCGGATGTCTGACCCCGTATTCCAGCAGCTTTTGGCTTCGGTGTCGCCTTATATCACCAGGCAGGACACCGTTATGCGGGAAGCCATCACTGCTGAGCAGCGGCTAGTTGCCACCTTGCGGTACCTGGCAACAGGGAGAAGTCTGCAGGACTTGAAGTTCTCGACGGGCATCTCCCCCCAGGCTCTGGGCCTCATAATTCCCCAGACCTGTTCTGCCATCATTCATGTTCTGCAGGAGGACTATATTAAGGTAAGTGGTGCCCTTTAAATGCACAAACTATGTTTTATTTAGGCTTTTGTATTTGTTTCAATTTGTTTGGTTTTAAACAGTCCCTAATTAACCTGTTTGTGATCTTCTGGTAATGTTCCCTTTCATCTCCATGCATGCTGTATTCATTTTATATTTGCTCCTACATGCATCTTTTGTTTTGCCAACCTGTCCAGGTTTTTTTTTTTTTTTTATTTATTTTTTTTTGTGTCCCAAACCCACCTAGCCTAGTCCCCTATATTTTGTCCTATATTGTAGTGCTGTCTATAGAAGTCCCTATATCCCCCTATATTTTGTCCTATATTGTAGTGCACGCACAACCCCCCCCCCCTCTTTTTTTTGTAATTGTATAAATTAACATTTATTTTGTATTTAATTTTGTTTAGAGGTCTCAAACTCATTTTGGGCCTCCACTCCCCTTATTTTTTGTAGGATTGTGACCATCAGAGGGTGTGATTAATCTGCTTTAGTGATCCCTTCTTATGTTTCCAATTTGTAACCACTTCCCTGCGGCCGTACGACTATATGCGGCCGCAGGGTGGTTCTAAATCTCTGGTCTGCCGTTTTTTCACGGCAGCCTCTTTCTGTGTTCCCAGCGTGCGCTCCAGAGCGCGCAGCGGGGAACTTGTGTACTGGCCGTGTCCCTTGGACACAGCCAATCACAGCTCGCCGCGAACGGCCAATCAGAGTGGCCGTTTGCAATGCGATCTGTGCAGCCAATGAGAGATGATCTCATATGTAAACATATGAGATCATTTCTCATTGCCGGCTCTCACAATGACAGCGTCCTGTCACTGGAGAGAGCAGACCGATCAGTGTTCCTTATACATGGGGACACAGATCGGTCACCCCCCCCTCCCCCCACAGTTAGAACACAATGCAGGATACACATTAACCTCTTCCTCACCCCCTAGTGTTAACCCCTTCCCTGCCAGTCACATTTATACAGTAATTAGTGCATATTTCTAGCACTGATTGCAGTATAAATGTGAATGGTGCCAAAAAGGTGTCAAAAGTGTCCGATGTGTCCGCCATGTTGTCGCAGTCGCAATAAAAATTGCAGATCGCCACCATTACTAGTAAAAAAATTAATAACAAATAATAATTCTGTCCCTTATTTTGTAGGTGCTATAGCTTTTGCACAAACCAGTCGCTTATTGCGATTTTTTTTTTTTTAACCAAAAATATGTAGAAGAATATGTATCGCCCTAAAATGAATTTTTTATTTTATAGCAACAAGTAAAAAATATTGTTTCTTTTTTCAAAATAGTCGTCGTTTTTGGTTTATAGCGCAAAAAATATAAATCGCAGAGGTGACCAAATACCAGCCAAAAAGCTCTATTTGTGGGGAAAAAAGGACGCCAATTTTGTTTGGGAGCCATATCGCACGACCGCGCAATTGTCAGTTAAAGCGACGCAGTGCCGCAAGCTGAAATTTCACATGGTCATGAAGGGGGTTTACATGCCCAGTAAGGAAGTGGTTAATAATACTTCAAATTAATGTTTGTTTTTTTGGTATCAAAAAATGTTTTGGGATGTTCTTTTAGGAATGTTTGTTTGATATTTTTATATTTTTTTGGTATCTACAGTTCCCCACCACGCCACAGGAATGGCAGACTGTGGCAGCGGACTTCTCCCGGCGATGGAATTTTCCAAACTGCGGAGGAGCTATTGACGGCAAGCACGTCCGCATCGTGCCACCACCCCATAGTGGATCCCATTATTATAACTACAAGGGGTTCCACAGTGTTGTTCTGATGGCGGTGGTGTCTGCCAATTACGAGTTCTTGTATCTTGATGTTGGGAAAAATGGGCGGATGTCGGACGGTGGGTGTCTTTGCCGAGACGGAGTTCGCCCAACGGCTTCTTTCCGAGGACCTGGGATTGCCGCCTGCGGAGGATAATGAAGAGGGTCTGCCCTTCGTTTTTGTTGCAGATGAGGCTTTCGCCTTGGGTCCTCACCTCATGAGGCCATTTCCCCAACGCGCACTCACCCCTGAGAGGAGGGTGTTTAATTACAGGCTGGCCAGAGCCAGACGGGTGGTGGAAAACGCCTTTGGCATCATGGCCAGCCGTTTCCGGCTATTTCTTACTGCCATAAACATGGCCGAATACAAGTTGAATTATCTAATTACATGCTGCTGCATTTTACACAACTATTTAAAAAGACATTCTTCTTCCTACCTAACCCTTTTGCCTGATGACCCTGTTGACATTCCAGAGGCAGCTCGTGACGCTGCCCATCCCCAATTGGCCCCCCGAAACGCACGTGCTGTGCGTCAGGCATATGTGGACTACTTTATGGGTAGGGGGGCCATTCCAATGCCAGATCTTGGCTGAATAATTAAATTTATTTTTTGCCTGAAACAGTCTTTTCTTTGTTCTTTAATTAATTTTTAAGGTTTGTGTTTTTTATTTTATCTCCTAGGTCAGTGATGGCGACCTTGTCACCCCAGATGTTTTGGAACTACATTTCCCATGATGCTCATGCATTCTGCAGTATAGTGGAGCATCAAGGGAAATGTAGTTTCAAAACATCTGGAGTGCCAAGGTTCGCCATCACGGTCCTAGGTTATCATAGTGCCATGTGTTTGTGATGGACTGAAATAACTATCCCTCATTGTTTAATGTTCTCAGCATACATATTTTTTAGGTATTTTCTAGGGTTGTCCCGATACCACTTTTTTAGGACCGAGTACAAGTACGGATACTTTTTTTCAAGTAGTCGCCGATCCCGAATACCGATATTTTTTTTTTAAATGTGTCCCCAAATGCAGCCATGTCCCCCACATATGCAGCCATGTATGTCCCCCATATTGCAGCGATGCGTCCCTCATACCTTTTTAGATATGCTGATGCCGCCTCTGCCGCATACCGCCGTATCCCCCTGCACAATCGCGTAGCGCAGGGGTCTCCAAACTATGGCCCTCCAGTTGTTCAGGAACTACAATTCCCATAATGCTTAGTCGTGTCTGTGAATGTCAGAGTTTTACAATGCCTCCTGGGAAATGTAGTTCCGAAACAGCTGGAGGGCCGTAGTTTGGAGATCCTTGGCGTAGCGCATTACAAGCTTTCATTCTAAAAACTTGTAAATGGCCGCGCTTCGTGTTTTAAAACTCCCCTTCTCCGGATGGAGGGATCCGTCCAATCCGGAGAGGGGGAGTGTCAATACACGGCCATTTACAAGTATTCAGAATGAATGCTTGTAATGTAAGCTATGCGATTGTGCAGGGGGATAAGGCGGTATGCGGCGGCGTCAGCATATCTAAAAAGGTATGAGGGACGCATCGCTGCAATATGGGGGGGGAAGTATTCTATTTAGGTATCGGGGGTATTTGCGGGAGTACAAGTACTCCCGCAAATACTCGGCATCGGTATCGGGACAACCCTAGTATTTTATATTAATCATTGAGCTTAAATAACAAGACACATATTTTACTGTAAATTTTTTTAATTTTTGCATCTTGAAAAACATAACTTTTTGACATAAAATTTTTTTAAAACATTTTTTTAAGTTACAAAACAAATATTTTTTTTTTTTATTTTTTTTTTTTATAACATTCCAAAACTAAAATCACTTTTTTTTTTTTTTTACATTATTCAAAAAATAAAATCACTTTTTTTTATATATTTTTTTTTTTACATTATTCAAAATCTAAAATCACAATTTTTTTTTTTGTTTTTTTTTTCATTATTCAAAAAATAAAATCACATTTTTGTTTACATTCAAAAACTAAAATCACTTATTTTTTTTATTTTTTTTACATTATTCAAAAAATAAAATCACATTTTTTTTTTTTTATTATAAACCAAACCTTTTTTCTATTACAAAATAAACACTAAATAAATCAAAACCTACCCAAATAATCTATTACATTTTTAATTTGTGTCTCCAGCCCTTTTGTTTTTTCTACCACTTCTCGTGCAGTGTCCTGGATGTCCTCTAGTTGTTCCCTGAAGGACCATATTTCGGACAGCACAAATTTGGCAGTATCCCTGTCCATTGTCGCTGCACGACTTGCTCCTGAAATGTGGGAACAAAAAAGGTATTAAAATTCGGAAGACCTACATGTAGATCATGGGTCTTTAAACTACGGCCCTCCAGTTGTTCAGGAACTACAATTCCCATCATGCCTAGTCATGTCTGTGAATGTCAGTGTGTTACAATGAATGCCTCATAGGATGTGTAGTTCCACAACAGCTGGAGGGCCGTAGTTTGAGGATCCCTGATCTAGATTACCTGGGTATGAGTGTTGTGTAGGAAATTTACCGGATGTGGTGGCAGCGTCATCATCCCTCGGGGGTGGGGCTTCGGAAGTTCCATCCTGCCTTGCTGCTTCACTGCGCCCTACGAGATTGAAGATAGGGAAAAAAGAAAGGTCAAAGATTATAAAGAGATATGAGTGAGAACTAAAAATACAAGTACAGAGTATATAAACATGTGCAGAATCCACTGCTGAGCAGACTCTCCTTTTTCTGTTTATTGGTCATATTTACTAAGCTTTTCACATCGACTTTAATTTAGGTACAAATCTACATTATAAAAGATCACAAGTGAAGTCACATTACAACAAAAATGGCAAGATTCCTGTTTGGGGACACATGAATTGGTCGTAGGAGTCGTCGTTTGTTCAAATAATAACAAATACAAAGACGTTTTTTGGGAATGATATAGTGTTTATACACTCCTTTTTGTCCATGCGAACTAGGCGCATGATGATATTTAGCACGAAGATTGTCGTTTAGTAGGTCGAAAAACAACGTATAAACGACGACTTCTCCGACCACTTTTTGTGCCCACAAACATACAGTACAACCTGAAATTAAAATCACATGGCACAATTAACAGACACCACAAATGTGTCAAAAATTAAAAAAACTTACTTTTTCCCCGAATCAGCCTCTTGATATGCTGGAGTTGTTCAGGCTCCCTGTTTTTGAGGTCTGACCACCTCTTTCTCAATTGTTCCCGAGTCCTGCGTTGGCCAAATTTTTGATGCAGCCTCCTGATCACCTTCTCCATGATGTTGGCCTTCACCCTGTTTGGATGCAGGTAAGGGCCATGCTTCCCATCGTAATCCTCCCTTTGTAAGATGGTGACCATCTCCACCATCTCTTGGAAGGCCATGTTTGAGGCCTTGTACCTCCGCCGGGATCGTCCGGTTGGCTGGGCCTGGCCTGCCTGATGGCTTGAGCTTGCCATGTTTCTCTCCATCTTGTTCTTGCCTAAAAACACACCCACAAAGAAAGATCGAGAAAGGGGCGTGGAAAAGACGAGACCGAACGTCAGGGGCGGGATCTCGTGCATCGCGTCACACGCTCGCGCCGTTTAAAGGGATCCACGCCATTGCAAGCGCCGTTCACAACCTGCGGAACAAGGCGGAAGAGACGATCGGATCATAAGACGGTATGTATCTGGATTATGGACATTACAAATATTGGGGAACAGTGGATTATTGTGTGGGCTAGAAGATATGGGGGGTTCATTGCAAGCGCCGTTCACAACCTGAGGAACAAGGCGGAAGAGACGATCGGATCATAAGACGGTATGTATCTGGATTATGGACATTACAAATATTGGGGAACAGTGGATTATTGTGTGGGCTAGAAGATATGGGGGGTTCATTGCAAGCGCCGTTCACAACCTGAGGAACAAGGCGGAAGAGACGATCGGATCATAAGACGGTATGTATCTGGATTATGGACATTACAAATATTAGGGAACAGTGGATTATTGTGTGGGCTAGAAGATATGGGGGGTGATTTACTTAAAGGAAAAGACACTTTGCACTACAAGTGCACTTGTAAATGCAGTCGCTGGAGATCTTGAGGAGGACATGCAAGGATAAATTTAGAAATAGCATTTTAGCATGCACATCATTGTCTGATACAATCAGCAGAGCTTCCCCTCATTTCTGATCTACCCCTCTCAGATTTATACAAGGATTGCACTTCCAAGTGCACTTTCAGTGCAATTGAAGTGCAGAGTGTATTTTCCTTTCATAAATAACCCCCATGGTGTTTAAAAGCTAATTAGTAGTAGTGGCTTGACTGACACTAGGCTTTGTTTTTTGTTTTGTACATGCAGAAACTAATGGAGGCCTTTAAGGATCCGGAATTTTTGACCGAATTCATCCAGAGATGGAAGGATCATCCAGTTCTCTGGCAATCCAAAAGCAAAATTAATAAAAACAAAGATGCCCGGAAGAAGGCAAAGGAGGCCCTGCTTGAATATGTAAAAACAAGGGTCCCCAACGCTACATTGGAGACTGTTAAGGCTAAAATCAATTCGCTTCGGGGCACCTACAGGACCCAACGGTCACAAGTCCTGGCCTCAATGAGGTCTGGGGCTGCAGCTGACAGCGTCTACAAGCCTAACCTGTGGTATTATGGTCAGCTGCAGTTCCTGGATGATCACATAGAGTCCAGGCCATCCATGTCTAGCCTTCCCCCAAGGAGACAGTCCAGTGTTCCCTGCAGTCAGCCCTCCAGTGTTCCCTGCAGGCAAGAGCAGGCAAGCTCAGAGGAAGAGCCTGAGTTCATGGAGGAGGCAGATTGTGACCCATGGAGCCAGGTATTGCATTTTCAGATTCATTTTTGTAATGCAAAGTATAATAATGATGAGTAATTTATGTTACAAGTGATTGAAATTATATAAATGTTTGGCCAAAAAATTTGGAAGATATCACTAAGCAATAGTGGCAAAACAGAATGGGGACAAGATGCATAAATGCAGAGGTCATAATGAATGTGTGTCATTTTCTTGTACGCCATTAGGTACACCATACAGTGGCCGCAGATGTTAAACACCCTTTTTGCCCATTAACATTTTGTCCACCCTAAAGTAAAAAAACGGTTGGGTAAAGGCCCCCTACTTTGGAATTTCAGTCAACATCAACCCCCCCCGCCCCCAGCTCCAGGGGGCACATATCTAAAGCTGTGTAAGGGGCCACAGAATTAGGGATGGAGGGCCTGTGATAAATATATTTTAGCATTCAATTATGATATGTCATTAAGTTAGAAATGTGTGTGATGAATGAAGCCAAAAAATAAAATATGTCCCTTTTTTATTATACACAGGCAGAGCAAAGCCAGGAGGAGGCAGGCCACGCAGGGAGCCAGGGGGAGGCAGGCCACGCAGGGAGCCAGGGGGAGGCAGGCCACGCAGGGAGCCAGGGGGAGGCAGGCCACGCAGGGAGCCAGGAGGAGGCAGGCCCCACTGGGAGCCAGGAGGAGGCAGGCCCCAGTGGGAGACAGGAGTCACGCCAGCGTGATTGTATCTCCCAAATCCCTCCTATCCGGAACCCAGCAAAAAGGGCCAGAAGGCTCATGCAGATGGAGGAGGAGACCCAGGCCATGCTCCGTGAAGCAACTTTGGCCATCAGAGAGCAGCCCAGTGAGGAAGAGGGATTCGCTGCGCTGATGGCTGCCAAGCTTAAAAATCTAGAGCTGGGCCAGCGTGGAGTGGGTGTGCGCTGCAAATCCCTTATGTTCCAGGTCATGAGCATGGCCACACTGGGACAGCTCAATGACGATATTGGCATTGGGCTGATTCGCACTCCTGTCCTTACTGCGCTTCCTGGTCCTGCTCCATCTCCAGCCCCTGCTCCTGCTCCATCTCCAGCCCCTGCTCCATCTCCAGCCCCTGCTCCTGCTCCTCCTCTTCCTGAGCCTGCTCTGGCTCCTGGCACGTCGGCTCCAGAAAAAACACAGCCCCTGAGGACTCGGCCTGCAGGGAAGGCTGCAGGGAAGGCTGCAGGGAAGGCTGCAGGGAAGACTGCAGGGAAGGCTGCAGGGAAGGCTGCAGGGAAGAAGAAGAAGTGAGGAGATGGTGCCCCGAAGCGAATTTTTTTGGCCTTCACAGCCTTCATTGTTTTCTTGGTGGACCCTTGTGTTTACAACTTCAAGCAGGGTCTCCTTTGTTTTTATCCAGGCTTCTTTGTTTTTATTTGGTTTTGCTTTTGGATTGCCAGATGGTTGTACTTTTTATTTATTTCCCTTTTAACCTGAATAAAGGTATATTTTGGTTGGTTTGCAAATTTTGACCATGTGTATTTTTTTACAAACAAATATAGAGATTGTTATAGTGAGTAGGCAGACACATTTTAAAAAATTAAAACGACATTAAACAAGGAACAACAACCTCCTTGTGGGTAAATTAAACCACAAAAAATAAGCTGCTGTGGTCCACTTCACACCCTCCAAAATCCTTTAAAAAAATTTTTAGTTCAAAACATCTGTTAAAAGATATTACCCCAAAAAAATTACGTGTCCCAAAAAAATAAAAAACAAACAAAAAAAGGGCCCAAAAAAATAAAAAAGTCAAAAGGTTGACAGAAATATGTCAAACAAGATGAGCCACAACAAACTAGGAGTTTAGGGTAGCTTGGAAATGGTTTAAAAAGCATTGTGGCAAATACAGCGCATTGTTTTCTTCATTAGATTTAAAATAACGAATGTGCTTAATCCATTCTAAACAGTAGTTTTACCAGAACGAGCTCTCCCATCTCAGAAATTGCTTCTGAGCACGCGCGGGTTTTAAAACGTCATTTTCTATGTCGTTTTGCCCACACACGATCATTTTTTATGACACAAAAAACGACGTTTTGAAAAACGACACAAAAAATTCAAGCATGTTGGAATTTTTTTTTGGTCGTTTTTTTGAAGACAAAAAACGACGTTTTGCCCACACACGATCAATTTAAATGACGTTTTAAAAAACGTCGTTTTTTTTCATCGCAAAAAGTGATCGTGTGTACGCGGCATAAGAGTCCTTTGGTAAAATCAATTGGCCAGAAGTGAAGATCTAGTGATTATTAACCACCAGTTCTGTGTCAGCGGACGCATTATTAACCCCCAGCACTGGTGTCAGCAGACGCATTATTAACCTCTAGTATTGGTGTCAGCAAACATTATTAACCCTGACCACTGCACTGCACATTGACCACTACACACGGACCACTGCACGCGGTCCACTGCACACGGTCCACTGCAAACGGACCACTGCACACGGACCACTGCACACGGACCACTACACTGCACACTGCCGACAGACCACTACAATGCCGACAGACCACTCACCATCATGGCACAGCACGTCAAGGCTCAGAGCCCAGCAAATCAGGGTACAGCACATTAGGGCACATGGCACAGCACACCAGGGCACATGGCACAGCACACCAGGGCACATCACGGCACAGCACATCAGGGCACAGCACATCAGGGTACAGGGCACAGCACATCAGGGTACATGGCATCAGGGTACAGCGCACATCAGGGCACAGAGCACAGCACATCAGGGTACAGGGCACATCAGTGTACAGGGCACATCAGAGCACAGCACATAGGGGTACAGCACAACAGGCCACATCAGAATCAGGGTACAGGGCACGGCACATCAGGACAGGGCACATGGCACATCAGGGTACAGGGCTCATGAAACAGCACATCAGGGTACAAAGCCCAGCAGGGTACATGGCACACATCAGGGTACATGGGCCACAATCAGAGCACATGGGGCACATCAGGGCACATGAGAGCATACCAGGGCACATCAGGCACAGCACATCAGTACAGGGCACATGGCACATCAGGGTACAGGGCAGAGGGTACCCTGATGTACAGAGCCCAGCACATCAGGGTACATGAGGCACATCAGGGTACATGAGGCACATCAGGGTACATGGGGCACATAAGGGTACATGGGGCACATGGCACATCAGGGCACATGAGGGTACATGGGGCACAATCAGAGTACATCAGGGCACATGAGGGTACATGGGGCACAATCAGAGCACATCAGGGCACATTAGAGCACATCAGGGCACATGAGAGCACATCAGGGCACATGAGAGCACATCAGGGCAAAGGTCAGCGTTTACTTGTTGTTTTCTTCAGATGCAGAGCAGTGCAGGAAGAGCCTGTCAGAGGTTCACTTGTCTCTCATGTCACGCTGTTACTCCCTGGCGGCCCCTCTCTTCTTGTCCATCCCAGATGATGTCACAAGCAAATAGGGATGGATGAGAAGAGAGAAGGGACCGCCGAGGAGTAGCAGCGTGACATGAGAGAGAAGTGAACCTCTGACAGACGCTTCCTGCGCTACTCTTCATGCACCTCGATCTACACTACCGCAGCACCGCCCTGCCTGCGGGCCATTTATTACCGGTCCGTGGGCCGTAAATGGCCCGCGGGCCGGTACTTTGAGACCCCTGCTCTAACACATTAATTAGGATAGACACAGGTGTTGCATTGAAGGCTGCCCTGCGGTAGGGGTCGTGTTGTAGTGCCCTCTTCTCCCCTGAGGGCAGGGACACCCATCTCCCCTAAGGACAGGGACCCCATCTCCCCTGGATTCAGGGACACCCATCTCCTCTGGGGACAAGAACCTTTTCTCTCCTGGAGACAGGCACCCCCATCTCCCCTAGGGACAGGAACCCCATCACCCCTGGGGACTGAGACCGCTTCTCTCGTAGAGAGTGCAGTGTATGAGAGGCCGCCGTTCAGAAGGAGGGATCACTGCGGGTGTTCTGTCATAAGTTCCAACTGATCAAAATCTCCAACCAACTGTACTGCGCATGCGCGAACGAGTCCACGAGAGCATCTTTCTGCTTCATGTTGTCTTTTATCATAAGTTAGTAATGCACGTTTTATTATACTTTATACAAAGCAATGCACATGGACAGGGACCCCATCTCCCAATGGGGACAGAGACACCGATCTCCCCAAAGGAAAGGGACTCCATCTCCCCTGGGGACAGGGACACCCAGATCCCCTAAGGAAAGGGACCCCATCTCCCCTGGGGACAGGGACACCCATCTCATCTAAGGACAGGGACCCCATCTCCCCTGGGTTTAGGGACACACATCACCCCTGTGGAAAGTGACACCCTCTCTACCCTGGGCCCTCTTCTCTCCTGGGGACAGGGACCCCTTCTCCCATGGGGACAGGGACACCTATCTTCACTGGGGACAAGAACCCTTTCTCTCCTGGAGACAGGGACCCCATCTCCCCTGGGGACTGGGACCCCTTCTCTCCTGGGGACTGAGACCCCTTCTTTCCTGGGGACAAGGACCTCTTCTCTCCTGGGGAATGGGTCATCCTTCTCTCCTGGGGAATAGGTCATCCTTCTCTCCTGGCGACAGGGACACCCATCTCCTCTGGGGACAAGACCCTATCTCCCCCTGTGGACATGAACCCCTTCTCGCCTGGGAACAGGCATCCTATTTCCCCTGGGTACAGGGACCCTATCTCCTATTGGGAATTGGACCCCCTCTCCCCGGGGAAAGAGACTCCATCTCCCCTAGAAATGGAGACCCATCTCCCCTGGGGATGGGGACGCAATCATGCCTATGGACAGGAACCCCATCTCCCCTGGCAATGGGGACTCCATCTCACCTAGGAACCCCATCTCCCATGGGGACCAGGACCCCACTTTGCCTAAGAACAGGAACCTGATTACCCAGAGTATGCCAACCTCACCGCCCTGCCTGATCACCCTGAGTGTGCCAACCTCACCGTCCTGCCTGATCACAGAGTGTGCCAACCTCACCACCCTGCCTGATCACCCTGAGTGTGCCAACCTCACCACCCTGCCTGATCATCCTGAGTGTGCCAACCTCACTACCCTGCCTGATCGCCCTGAGTGTGCCAACCTCACCACCCTGCCTGATCACCCCGAGTGTGCCAACCTCACCACACTGCCTGATCACCCTGAGTGTGCCAACCTCACCGCCCTGCCTGATCGCCCTGAGTGTGCCAACCTCACCGCCCTGCCTGATCGCCCTGAGTGTGCCAACCTCACCGCCTTGCCTGATCGCCCTGAGTGTGCCAACCTCACCGCCCTGCCTGATCGCCCTGAGTGTGCCAACCTCACCGCCTTGCCTGATCGCCCTGAGTGTGCCAACCTCACCACCCTGCCTGATCGCCCTGAGTGTGCCAACCTCACGCCCTGCCTAATCACCCTGAGTGTGCCAACCTCACCGCCCTGCCTGATCGCCCTGAGTGTGCCAACCTCACCACCCTGCCTGATCGCCCTGAGTGTGCCAACCTCACCACCCTGCCTGATCGCCCCGAGTGTGCCAATCTCACCGCCCTGCCTGATCACCCTGAGTGTGCCAACATCACTGCCCTGCCTGATCACTCTGAGTGTGCCAACCTCACCGCTCTGCCTGATCGCCCTGAGTGTGCCAACCTCACCACCCTGCCTGATCACCCTGAGTGTGCCAACCTCACCGCCCTGCCTGATCGCCCTGAGTGTGCCAACCTCACCGCCCTGCCTGATCGCCCTGACTGTGCCAACCTCACCGCCCTGCCTAATCACCCTAAGTGTGCCAACCTCACCGCCCTGCCTGATCGCCCTGAGTGTGCCAACCTCACCCCCTGCCTGATCACCCCGGTGTGCCAACCTCACCGTCCTGCCTGATCGCCCTGAGTGTGCCAACCTCACCGCCCTGCCTAATCACCCTGAGTGTGCCAACCTCACCACCCTGCCTGATCGCCCTGAGTGTGCCAACCTCACCCCCTGCCTGATCACCCTGAGTGTGCCAACCTCACTGTCCTGCCTGATCGCCCTGAGTGTGCCAACCTCACCACCCTGCCTGATCGTCCTGAGTGTGCCAACCTCACCGCCCTGCCTAATCACCCTGAGTGTGCCAACCTCACCGCCCTGCCTGATCACCCTGAGGGTGCCAACCTCACCACCCTGCCTGATCACCCTGAGTGTGCCAACCTCACCGCCCTGCCTGATCGCCCGAAGTGTGCCAACCTCACCGCCCTGCCTAATCACCCTGAGTGTGCCAACCTCACCACCCTGCCTGATCGCCCTGAGTGTGTCAACCTCACCGCCCTGCCTGATCGCCCTGAGTGTGCCAACCTCACCCCCTGCCTGATCACCCTGAGTGTGCCAACCTCACTGTCCTGCCTGATCGCCCTGAGTGTGCCAACCTCACCACCCTGCCTGATCGCCCTGAGTGTGCCAACCTCACCGCCCTGCCTAATCACCCTGAGTGTGCCAACCTCACCGCCCTGCCTGATCACCCTGAGTGTGCCAACCTCACCACCCTGCCTGATCACCCTGAGTGTGCCAACCTCACCGCCCTGCCTGATCGCCCGAAGTGTGCCAAACTCACCGCCCTGCCTGATCACCCCGAGTGTCCCAACCTCACCACCCTGCCTGATCACCCCGAGTGTGCCAACCTCACCGCTCTGCCTGATCGCCCTGAGTGTGCCAACCTCACTGCCCTGCCTGATCACTCTGAGTGTGCCAACCTCACCACCCTGCCTGATCACCCTGAGTGTGCCAACCTCACCACCCTGCCTGATCACCCTGAGTGTGCCAACCTCACCGCCCTGCCTGATCGCCCTGAGTGTGCCAACCTCACCGCCCTGCCTGATCGCCCTGAGTGTGCCAACCTCACCGCCCTGCCTGCCATGTGTCCTGTGTGAGGGCCCTCCTGTGACAGCTTTCAGGATTTCACCCCGCTGTGTGCTTCCCCTATGTGGATACATGGCTGTGGTCCCACTGCACGACCGACCCCTCTGTGTGCTCCCCCTACACGGGGACCCCTTGGTTTGCTCCCCCTGGTCCCTACATGTCTGCATATTCTGACCACCTGCTGTACCATTTCCACAGCAGAAAGAAAGAGGGTGTCGTGGACGCGCATGCGCGTTACAGTCGGTTGGAGATTTGTATGCACTGTGTGGAGGTTGCTGTAGTGTAGTTAGCGCGTTGCATTAGAGGCCGCCATGCGGTAGGGGTCGCTGTTGGCTATGGCGGTGTAGTTGGCGAGTTACATTGGAGGCCGCCGTCCGGTAGGGGTCGCTGTGGGTGTTAGCGGTGTATTGAGCGCGCTGTGTGTGGTGCGGAGCTCGTCGCGGCGCTGGTCGGTGTTGTGTTCGGTGTGGCCGGTCCGTCATGTTTCGCAAGGTTCGGCGGGTGAATGTGAGGAAGAGGAATGACTCGGAGGAGGAGGAGAGGGAACATGAGGCCTTGGAGCACAGCGAGCCGCCCGCCGCGCCGCCTCCTCCCCCTCCACTCCCCAGCTTCCCTCACACAGACGGCGGCGGTCTTCAGGCGGCCCCCCGGGCCAGAGAACCCAAATCTAAATCTAAACTACTCAGCTTCCAGGATGACGAGGAGGGTGAGTGTGGGGGATGGGTAATGCACAGCTGGGAGTACCACCGGTGATAGAGATCCCCCTCCCCCATCACACAACGCTGGGCGGGGTATGGGTGCAGAAGAGCTACAAGTCCCAGCAAGGCTGACCCCTCCCCCCCTAATGAGGCACTACACGTCACAGCAAGGCTGACCCCTCCCCCCTGATGAGGCACTACACGTCACAGCAAGGCTGACCCCTCCCCCTGATGAGGCACTACACGTCCCCAGCAAGGCTGACCCCTCCCCCTGATGAGGCACTACACGTCACAGCAAGGCTGACCCCTCCCCCTGATGAGGCACTACACGTCACAGCAAGGCTGACTCCCCCCCTCCCCCAATGAGGCACTAAACGTCCCAGCAAGGCCGACTACTCCCCCCGATGAGGCACTACACGTCCCAGCAAGGCTGACTCCTCCCCCCGATGAGGCACTACACGTCCCAGCAAGGCTGACCCCTCCCCCTGATGAGGCACTACACGTCCCAGCAAGGCTGACCCCTCCCCCTGATGAGGCACTACACGTCACAGCAAGGCTGACTCATCCCCCCAATGAGGCACTAAACGTCCCAGCAAGGCCGACTACTCCCCCCTGATGAGGCACTACATGTCACAGCAAGGCTGACTCCCCCCCCTCACTGATGAGGCACTACACGTCCCAGCAAGGCTGACCCCCCCCCCCCCCAATGAGGCACTAAACGTCCCAGCAAGGCCGACTACTCCCCCCCCGATGAGGCACTACACGTCCCAGCAAGGCCGACTACTCCCCCCCGATGAGGCACTACACGTCCCAGCAAGGCCGACTACTCCCCCCCGATGAGGCACTACACGTCCCAGCAAGGCTGACCCCTCCCCCCGATGAGGCACTACACGTCACAGCAAGGCTGACTCCTCCCCCCGATGATGCACTACACGTCACAGCAAGACTGACTCCTCCCCCCGATGATGCACTACACGTCACAGCAAGGCTGACGCATCCCCCCGATGAGGCACTAAACGTCCCAGCAAGGCCGACTACTCCCCCCTGATGAGGCACTACATGTCACAGCAAGGCTGACTCCCCCCCCCTCACTGATGAGGCACTACATGTCACAGCAAGGCTGACCCCTCCCTCCCGATGAGGCACTAAACGTCCCGGCAAGGCGGACTCCTTCCCCCGATGAGGCACTACATGTCCCAGCACGCAGTGGTGGGAAAAGGGTAATGTGTTTTGTATTTCCTGACCGTTGTAGTTCCTGATCGTTTGTTTCATGGTATCTTTTACTATACAGAGGAAGAAGTTTTTAAAATAAAGAAATCAAATCACAGCAAGAAGATAGTAAAACTCCTTAAAAAGGAATTTAAAGAGGATAAGGAGAAAACGAAGCCCAAGTCAGATGTTCTCCTAGGACTGGATGGTAAGAGATTCATTTGGCTGTGTACGTCTCTATTTTCATACATGGACTATATTCCTCACACTCTCAGTCCACTTACAGCTTGTTTAACTCCTTGATGGCCGGGCAGGACATTCACCGTTCTGGGTGGACGTCATAGGACATCCTCCCGATGGCGTGATCTGTTACCTGGCACAGCGGATGACAGATCAGTATACCAGCCTTCTGCCGGTACCATGTGATCACTGTGACCAATCACATGACAATTATACACAATAGATGGCTTCAATTCCTGCCATTCAACAATTGCGTTGATCTCTAATTGGTCATCGTGATCACATGGTACAGGCAGGGCTAATCGTAATAGTAAACACTGAATTGATAGTTTTAATTCAGAAGCTCCAGGACCGGGACCACGGGATTCGCGGACCCGATCGCCGCTGCAGTGCGGCGATCCGTCCCTGGAGCAGAAGAACGGGGAGAGCCGTGTGTACACATGGCTTCCCCGTGCTTCTCTGTGGCCGGAGCATCGATCGCGTCATCCCTGTAATAGGGGGACGCGATCGATGACGTCACACCTACAGCCACACCCCCCTACAGTTGTAAACACACACATTAGGGCACACATTCCCTACAGCGTCACCTGTGGTTAACTCCCAAACTGCAACTGTCATTTCCACAGTAAACAATGCAATTTAAATGCATTTTTTACTGTGAAAATGACAATTGTCCCAAAAATGTGTCAAAATTGTCCGAAGTGTCCGCCATATTGTCGCAGTCACGAAAAAAATCGCTGATCGCCGCTATTAGTAGTAAAAAAAAAATAATTAATAAAAATGCAATAAAACTACCCCTTATTTTGTAAACGCTATAAATTTTGCGAAAACCAACCGATAAACGCTTATTGCGATTTTTTTTTTTTTTTACCAAAAATATGTAGAAGAATACGTATCGGCCTAAACTGAGGAAAAAAATGTTTTTTTATATATTTTTGGGGGATATTTATTATAGCAAAAAGTAAAAAATATTGCATTTTTTTTTTAATTGTTGCTCTATTTTTGTTTATAGCGCAAAAAATAAAAACCGCAGAGGTGATCAAATACCACCAAAAGAAAGCTCTATTTGTGGGAAGAAAAGGACGCAAATTTTGTTTGGGAGCCACGTCGCACGACCGCGCAATTGTCTGTTAAAGCGACGCAGTGCCGAATCGCAAATACCCCTTGGGTCATTTGCCAGCGTATTGGTCCGGGTCTTAAGTGGTTAAAAGCAATCGGTGTGTGTTAAAAAAAAAAAAAAATCCCGATCATCTCTTTATAGTGCAGTGATGCTCTGGTCACAGCATGCAAAAAATTTAATAAAGGGAAAAAAAAAAAAATCGTACTTCTTTTTTTTTTTTTTTTTTTTTGTCACCAGGCAGTGTCCTGATCTCTGTTACACCAGTGATGTGATATGACGCTGTACTGCACTGGTGACAGGATTTGAAAAAAGATCTTTCTTGAAAAGAATTGCAACTTAAAAAACTTACCATGCCTCTTACTAAATACCTTGGACTGTCTACGTTCCAAAAGGGCCTCAGTACATCAGGACTGATCAATTATTTTTTATATATATATAGATATATATATTGTGGACTCTATAACTTTCCTACAAACTAAATAATAACTGATTTGGGTTATTTTCAACAAAGAAATGTAGTGAAATACAATTTGTCCTAAAATAATAGTAAAGTATAATTTAAAAAATTAAATAAAAATAACAAACATGTTATACTTGCCTCCATCGTGCAGCTCGTTTTGCAGTGGCCCCGATCCTCCTGTTCTGGCCCCCCCCCCTGTGTCATTGGTATTGATTGACAGTAGCTGGAGCCAATGGCTGCACTGCTATCAATTTATCCAATCGGGACACGAGACTGGTGTGCTAGTTCCAGAGGAATAGAAAACTTGGCTCAGTTAAGTAAAATGGGGCGGCTGGGGGGCCGGTGACTGCAAGAAATGTTTCCACCTTAATATATAGGATGCATTAAGGTAAAAAAAACATGTGTTTACAACCCCTTTAAGGTCCCTTTCACACTTGTACGACCTGAAAGTCGCGTGATTTTTGCCACGACTTGAAGCAATGCCTGTGTAATCTGGAGACCTATGGACCTCAAGTCGCATCAAAGTCAGACCAACGTAGTACAATGACTACTTTGAAGTTGCTGTGACTTGAAGTCACACAGATATTAATGGTACTCATTGGAAATCACGAGGGGACTACTTATCATGCAACTTTTTCTAAGACAAGTCGCACAAGTGTGACCGGGCCTACGTTTTTTTTTTTTTTTTTTTTTTTTTTAAGAAATAACATTTTGCAAATAAATAATCTAACACGCACTAAGAAAAACGTGGTGTTTTCTAAAGTTTTAATTATTTTTTTTCAGTTATTTAGCAAAAAAGAAATATACACCCAGTGGCGAATATACCACCACCAAAAGAAATGATAGAATTTGTATATGGGTACAACGCTGACAACTGAAAATTGGCCTGGGCAGGAAGGGGTTGAAAAGGCCTAGTATTAAAGTGGTTAAGGGTCCGTTCACATCCAAGATGGGGGGGGGGGGGGGGGCAGTAAAGACCTGCAGTTTTTTACTCTTTTTAGCTTCAGTGGCCGTAGTGTACACATGCCACAGCTGTGATGCTTGGAGGCAGTGGCAGGGATGATATCCCCTGTCACTTTTCAAGTGAATGTGGCTGCTCTGCAAATGCCTTGACGTACTAGTGCAGGATTCAAGGGGTTAAAGTATGAGGTTGTTGTGTTTGAGGGGGGTGTGTGTTGACAAAAACAACGGAACACAAAATTAAGGCAACATTCACACTGGGGTGGGAGTAAATTGCTGCTAATTTTAAGTGCTTTACCGCTGTTGTTGAGGAGCAGCTGACTATAGGGTTAAAAGCACCTGCAAAGCGCAACTGCAGGCTCTTTGGCAGTGGTGCCGAAAAGCTCCTTGACAACAGCGGTAAAGTGCCGATATAATAAGCAGCGCTTCACCACTGTGTGTGTGTGTAATAATTTAATTTTATATTATTTGAATGTCAATATATTTTATGAAATACTACTACTGTGTAGCAAAAGTTCATATGTTTCCTTTTTAAAGGGTAACTCAAGGTTTGTTTTTAAAACGAACATGTTATACTTTCCTCCTCTGTACAATTGGTTTTGCAGAGTGGCCCAGATCCTTCTTTTCTGGTGTCCTCAGCGTTGCTCCTGTTCTCGAATGCCCTATTGGAGAGCTGCTCTGCTTTTTTTTAGCCCTGTTGGGGGGGGCTTTTGGTGAGATATCAGGAGGAAAACGGAGTGGGGAGCATGAGGGGGGGGGGGGGAAGGACCGAAGGAACATGGAGGGGGGGACTGGAGGAACACGGAGGGGGTAGCACAGGGGGGGACTGGAGGAACACAGAGGGGGGAGCACAGGGGGGGCGGAGGAGCACGGGGGGGGGGGGGGGGGGGGGGGGGGGGCTGGAAAAAACACTGAGGACACGTAGGGGGAGCACGGAGGACCAGAGCAGACGTGGGAAGCGACAGGACGACACGGGACAGTTGGAAAATCAGTGCGGACAGTTACAAGCACTAATCTCCTTGTATACGTTTTAACCACTTAAGACTTGGACCAAAATGCAGGTAAAGGACCAGGCCCCTTTTTGCGATTCGGCACTGAGTCGCTTTAACTGACAATTGGCGGTCGTGCAACATGGCTCCCAAACAAAATTGGCGTCCTTTTTTTTTTCCCCACACATGGAGCTTACTTTTGGTGGTATTTGATCACCTCTATCGAAAGGGTCATGTGAGTGTATCTATTACCAGCTTACATTTTAATATTGGAATCTCAGTGCTGCACAATGGTATGTTTCTTTCCTTTTTTATATACACCGGAGAAACCCTTGTGAATATACTGACAACTCCTGCTGGGCTGAAAACTCTCCAGGGATGACCTTTTTTTGGTTTATTTCTTCTTTGAGATATTGGATTGTGTTATAGTGCTATTGACTAAGGTCAATTTTCTCTGGACTGTTTTTTAATATATTATATCTCTCATATATATTGGGGATATCGGATGGACTGCTATTTCACCTATTAACTAATTTACCAATAATTAGGTGTGAACACATGAGCACAAAACCACGGCATATTGCACATTCTATATAAGTTTCTATTGGCCGTTTGGGGCCTCAGAGATCATATATGTAATCAAAATTCTTAATTTGATACTGATTTTTCACAATATTAGTTGTAATTTTAGCGCGTATTCCACTATTATCATTTGATCACCTCTGCAGTTTATATTTTTTGCGCTAGAAACAAAAAAAAAGCATAAATTTTGAAAAAAATGCAATATTTTTTACTTTTTGCTATAATAAATATCCCTCAAAAATATATAAAAACGTTTTTTTCCTCAGTTTAGGCCGATATGTATTCTACCTATTTTTGTAAAAAAAAAACGCAATACGCGTTTATCGGTTGGTTTGCGCAAAATTTATAGCGTTTACAAAATAGGGGATAGTTTTATTGCATTTTTATACATTTTTTTTTTTTTTACTAATAGCGATATTAGATAATATCAGCAATGAATTTTTCATGACTGCGACATTATGGCGGACACTTGGGACAATTTTGACACATTTTTGGGACCATTGTAATTTTCACAGCAAAAAATGCATTTAAAATGCATTGTTTATTGTGAAAATGATAATTGCAGTTTGGGAGTTAACCACAAGGGGGTGTTGAAGGGGTTATGTATGACCTTATCTGTGTTTCTAACTGTAGGGGGGTGTGGCTGTAGGTGTGATGTCGATTGTGTGATCCCTTTCATAGGGAAACCCAATCGATGACGGCGCCACAGTGAAGAACTGGGAAGCTGTGTTTACACACAGCTCTCCCCGTTCTTTAGATCTGGGGACCAATCGCTGGACTCCAGCGGCGATCGGGTCACGGAGCTTCGGCCAAGGTCACAAGCCCGCGACCCACGGCTGGGCATTAACCAATCACGTACCGGTATGTGTGCCCAGCCGTGCCATTCTGCCGATGTATATCGGCGTTAGGCAGTCCTTAAGTGGTTAATAAAGTGGCTGAAAGCTGCGGGAGGGGGAGAAGGGGCCTTTCAGCTGCTTTATTAAAAGATTTTCAGGGAGATTGGTGCTTGTAACTGCCCACACTGATCATCTGTGAGGCTGCCCAGCCCCCCTGCTACACTGAGGATGCAGGTATCAGGTCAAGTATCGGAGCATTTGCACGAATACAAGTACCCATGCAAATGCTAGTGTCGGTATCGGTGCAACCCTATTTTTAATGTTTTGTTTTTCCTCTTTTTAAATACCAAAAGCACATCAAAAACTGATCAGTGTGAAAGGCCCTAAGACAATTTGGCACTATCAGAAAGTGTTGTGTTTTGCGGATTATACCGGCCTCAATTCCAGACTACAAAAGAGAGCGACTAGAGGCAAGTGCAGACAACTGTGTGCCAGAGCACAAAGATATATTCTTTCCATTTTGTATTTTTCTTTTTAATTTAGGTCAGCCTGTAAGAAATGTGGCTATTAAAGATGGTGGCCAGGAAGATATGAACATCGGTAGTGACCTTGGTGAGGAAGAGATGGAAGTAGAAAGTGAAAAAGAGGAGGAGAAACCCAAAGCCGGTTCTTTTGCCAACTCCCTGTCATCGTCGTCCTCTTTAAATGTTCTGCGTCCAGGTACTACGTCAGCATATGTTTGCAAATGGATCTTTGGTATTGAAAACACAACTCCATTTCAGTGAGAATTTTCATGTTCTGCAGTGGACATGTTGGGTACTTTTGGTCTTATGTCCAACCTAGACTTCATTATAAAGGGCTCCAAGCAGTATCCTGTTCTGAAGTAAAACTTTGTGGATGTCTTCATTTTCAGTGCCCCATTACCATAAGAGCCAGGTTAACACGGGGGTGACCTGGGATCCAACTTGAAGTTGCCCCAAGTCGGGTGGTTGAGCAAATCAATGGAAGTGAATGGAGCCACTACTGAGGTCGCTCCAACTTCAGAATGGCTTCCTGTACTACTTCAATCCGACTTTTAGGCAACTTGTACCCATTGATTTCATTGGAAGTTGCCTCAGAAGTCTGATCCCTATCTTAACTGAAGCAACAATACAGGAAGAGAACATACATTTCTCAGGCAAACCCCTCCCTCCCCCAGAGCTGATTAATTGATTGGCCACTGGAAAGCCTCCTGTCCTGGAGGCTACTTGTAAGTTGTCTGATTCGTACTCAAGTCGTACTCAAGTCGTGTCCAAGTTGCCCCCCAAAGTTGTGCTGGAAGTCGTGTTGCCCCAGTGTGAACCGGCTCTAAGGAAAAGCTTGTACTTATTATGACAGCTGAAGTGTCATCCTGAGTTTTGTGAATGTAGTACAACTGTGCATTGAGGCAATAGGAAGTTGCAATTGTCTGACGTCAGCAAACCCTTTTTTTTTTCTCCTTCAATAGTAATTAATTTTATTCAAAGCAGGGTGGATTTGGTTAAAATCACTAGTAAAAAGACTTGATTTAAATCATATTTTTTAACCACTTAAGCCCTGGACCAAAATGCAGCTAAAGGACCAGGCCCCTTTTTGCAAATTGGCACTGGGTCGCTTTATGTGACAATTGCGCGGTCGTGCGACGTGGCTCCCAAACAAAATTGGCATTTTTTTTCCCCACAAATAGAGCTTTCTTTTGGTGGTATTTGATCACCTCTGCAGTTTTTCTTTTTTGCGCTATAAACAAAAATAGAGCGACAATTTTGAAAAAAAAAAATGCAATACTTTTTGCTATAATACCCCCCAAAAATATATAAAAAAATAATTTTTTTTCCTCAGTTTAGGCCGATATGTATTCTTCTACCTATTTTTGGTAAAAAAAAAAAACCCAATAAGCGTTTATTGGTTGGTTTGCGCAAAATTTATAGCGTTTACAAAATAGTGGATAGTTTTATTGCATCTTTTTTACTACTAATGGCGGTGATCAGCGTTTTTTTTTTTTTTCCCGTGACTGCGACATTATGGCGGACAATTTTGACACGTTTTTGGGACAATTGTCATTTTCACAGCAAAAAATGCATTGTTTATTGTGGAAATGACAGTTGCAGTTTGGGAGATAACCACAAGGGGGCGATGTAGGGGTTATGTGTTCCCTAATGTGTGTTTACAACTGTAGGGGGGTGTGGCTGTAGGTCTGATGTCATCGATCGTGTCCCCCCTATAAAAGGGATGACACGATCGATGCTGCTGCCACAATGAAGCACGGGGAAGCAGTGTTTACACACGGCTCTCCCGGTTTTTCAGCTTCGGACCGGGTCACGGGAGCTTGGCGCGTGCCCGTGGCCCACGGCTGGGTAGTATTAGTACAGGACGTACCTGTACGTGGATCTGCCCAGCCGTGCCATTCTGCCGACGTATATGTGCAGGAGGAGTTTCTTAAGTGGTTAAAGAGTTGACTCAGACAGTCTCATTCACTTTAATGAGATGGCTGGTGATGTGGCAGTGACACAACAATGTAAGGGATGTGGCTGCAGTAGGTGAGTGGATGCCCGCTAACAGGCGCTGCAATAATGGATCGGAAATGACAGGTGGTCTTTAACCACCTCGGCTTTGTGCTGGGATATCTGGGTGATGCCTGCAGCTGCAGGCATTATTCAGATATCACCGTCTTCAGCCGGCGATTCTGTGCACCAGAAGAACGATCAAAGTGGCGGTTCCACCGCTCGATTGTTCTTCTAGGCAGTGGGAGGGGACGCCGCCATTCGGTGCTTCTCCGGGCTCTCCCGTGCCATCGGGGGCCCGGAGAGCGAATCGGTCGGCGCTCGTTGGTGAAGCATAGAAATGACTGGTGACCAGACGGTCACAGTCATCTCTATGACCCTCGGAGGATCGGGCACGACGTTATGACGTCACGCCCGGTACCCGGAAGTAAACAAAGCTGCTATCGCGGCTGTCGGAATGTAATCGTGATTTTTTTTTTTTCCCCCGATTTCATGCTTATAAGCCTGTAGGAGAGATGTGAGGTCTTATTGACCCCACATCTCTCCATAAAGAGGACCTGTCACAGTGATTCCTATTACAAGGGATGTTTACATTCCTTGTAATAGGAATAAAAGTGATCAAAAAAAAAAAAAATGTAAAAAAAAGTGTAAAAATAAAAAAATGAAGTAAAAAAAAATAATATATATATTTTTTTAAAACGCCCCTGTCCCGGTCGCTCCGCGTGCAGAAGCGAACGCGCATGCAAGTCCCGCCCACATATGTAAACACCGTTCAAACCCCACATGTGAGGTATCATTGCGTGCGTTACAGCGTGTGCAACAATTCTAGCACTAGACCTCCTCTGTAACTCAAAAATACTAACCTGTAAAAAAAATTAAAGCATCGCCTATGGAGATTTTTAAGTACCGAAGTTTGGCGCCATTCCATGAGTGTGCGCAATTTTAAAGCGTGACATGTTAGGTATCTATTTACTCGGCGTAACATCGTCTTTCATATTATACAAAAAAAATTGGGCTAACTTTACTGTTTTGTTATTTTTTTTAATTCATGAAACAGTTTTTTTCCCCCCAAAAAAAAGGCGTTTGAAAAATTATTGCGCAAATACCGTGCGAGAAAAAATGACCGCCATTTTATTCCCAGGGTGTCTGCTAAAAAAAAAATATATAATGTTCTGATTAATTTTCTAGCAAAAAAATTGTGATTTTTACATAAAGAAGAAAAGTGCCAAAATAGGCCCGGTAACGAAGTGGTTAAATGTAAGGACTTCTTCTTACTGGTATGAAATCTAGTTTAAATCCTTAATATTTGTAAACATAATGAAAATGTCCTATTTAGAATAATAAGCTGTCAGGTTAGTAAAATAGCGATATCAGGACCAATTCAATCATACAGTTTGTAGTGTACATAGATTTGCAAAACGATGGGATAAAGGAATATTCCTGAACTTTGTTTTTTATCTCATGGTTACTGTGGAATTGTGTGAATGCATCAATGAAGTGCATGTTGAATAAGTTTACCAAAAATGTAAATATTGCAGAATATACAGCCTCATGCTACATAACTAAGCTTCATTTCATGCAGAATAAACTAAATGTATTAATGTATCTTAAATAGAAAATGATCTTTAGATAGATTTTTATGCCAAAAGCATTTTATTAAAATAAATTGGATTAAAAATCCAACAGAATTTTATTTTTATTTTTTCCACCCTGATTCAAAGGTAATGCGTGGGGTCTGTTGTAGTACCCTTTGTGTCCTTTTATATATATTTTTTTTATTTGTCAAAGTGTACTTAAAGATTTATTCCAAGTATTGTTGTTTTATACAGCTTGAAACACTGTAGCTATGTAAATACCATACCTGGCCGATGCCACTTGAATACTGTTATTCCAATGATCTCCGCTTGCTTCCAGGACCCGTGCCGAGTCGCTGTCCTTCTACATTTTTAACCCAGGAGATAGGCCACTTCGCACAGGCACCATTCAGAGAGAAGGCTTTGCATTCCTTGAATTAATAAAATACATTCTCTGATTGGACAAGCTGGAGAGGCAGAGCGTTGATGTCCATACTTGGAATTCCTCTTTAATGTTAAATTCCTAGTTCACTCCCTGACTTTTATAATGAGAAAAAATCTCTGATGGGGGTTTTTTTTTTTTTTTTAGGAGAAATCCCGGATGCAGCCTTTATCCATGCTGCCCGCAAGAAGAGACAGATGGCTCGGGAACTTGGAGATGCTCCATCTTTGGATGTGGATGGTGGTAAAAGGTTGGTGCGTGAGGATGAGAACGATGCCAGTGATGATGACGATGATGATGAAAAGAGGCGGATCGTTTTCTCAGTACGAGAAAAATCACAAAGGCAGAAGATAGCTGAGGAAATTGGTGAGCCTTATTAGCATGTTCCTTTATAGAGTTGATGTTTTGTACTAAGTGACAGGAACGTTTTACCAAGCAATTCCTGTGTGTTGGTTATCTGGGTAAAACCAGGTATAGACATTAGATAGCTGTTGATTGCATAGGAAAGATTTTTTTTTTTTTTAGGGTTGTCCTGATACCTATACTTGTATTCGTTTGTATACTTGTAATGCCCGCCTCCCAATGTATAGACACTCCCCCTTGCTCGGGATTGGACCGATGCGTCCAATCCCGAGAAGGGGAGTGTCTATACATGGCGCGGCAGGCATTACAATGGCTGAAATATGTGGGGGACATACATGGCTGAAATATGTGGGGGACATACATGGCTGAAAGATGTGGGGGACATACATGGCTGAAAGATGTGGGGGACATACATGGCTGAAAGATGTGGGGGACATACATGGCTGCAATATGTGTGGGGGGGACATGGCTGCATTTGGGGACACATTTAAAAAAAGTATCGGTATTCGGTATCGACGACTACTTGAAAAAAAGTATCGGTACTTGGTCCTAAAAAAGAGGTATCGGGACAACCCTAATTTTTCTAATATATCTCTATATCATTCACACTTGTATTGCATTAGGGCCAACTCACATCATATCACATTGTAGTAATGCACGTTACATGTGTTGGTGCAATGCAGTTGCAATAAACCTGAATAGCGTCCCAATACACCTTGCCAGTGGATGTGCATTGCAATGTGGTGATGAGGAGTGCTGCTTGCATTTCTAGTCAGTCACAATAACCAAAATAAAATGAGTAAGCTGCCCTAATGCAATGTACTTTTATTGTGCATGTTTTTCATGCACCATAGAGGACCAGATGGTGTAAATAGACCCTTAGGGTGAGTGATAAAGGACAGTGTAACTTTAAGAGGAGTTGTCCTATTACTATTGATTCCCTAACTACTACTGCGTGGCAGTAACGGGATGTAAAAGAGCTCGGTAGCAGCTGTTGGCTGCATTTTTTCCTCCGTTTGGGCCCATATTTCAGACCATGCCGTTTCCACAGCTTTGTTTTCTCTGTGGCAGGAATCGAGGGAAGTGACGATGAAGCTCTGACAACAGGGGAACAAGATGAAGAAATCAGTCGCTGGGAACAGGAACAGATACGAAAAGGAATTAGTATACCACAGGTGGGCATTTTCTTTTGGTACAACTGGCATATAATACAGAAATGTTTTACGCAGTTCTAAGGGGTAATGTTTTTGTCCAGCCAATTTTTTGATGGGTGCTCGGTTAGAGACGTTTACCCTCACTTCCTGTCAGTGAATTCACCAGACAGGAAATAAGGGGAAATAAGTTGCAGACAAATAAGTCTTACAGGGGTTCTAATTTTCCCATTCTATAGTTCACCTCGCTTTCTCTCTGGCAAAAGGTTGCCATGTCAGCATGCCAAAGTGAGGGAAAATCCTAAAAATCTGACACTTCCCCACTGATCTCTATGTTTGAAGGTCCTTTATCCAAATTAGTGAAATTGCTCCTCTAAAGATACAGTACAGTAAGTGAACATTAAAGTCGAATTTCTGCTAAAACCTAACTAGTCCTTAAAGTGGTTGTAAAGCCTTACAGACCACTTTCACCTACAGGTAAGCCTAGATTAAGGCTTGCCTGTAGGTGCCCTGAAATATCTCCTAAACCAACTCGGTTTAGGAGATATTTACATACGAGGTGCCCTTTCTAGATGGGGTCATGCTGTGACTGGCGGCTCCCGCAACTCCAGCCAGTTTCAGAGCCGGAGTTTGCTGCTCCGGAAGTAAGAGGGGTGAAGTTGGATGCTTCCCGGAAGGAAATCGGGGACATTGCAGGCTCCGGTTTCAGGTAAGTGACACATAATGGGCTACTATGCGATGCATAGTAGCCTATTATTCTTTACCTTTGCAGGGAAACAAAGAGGAAGTAAAACCCATCAGGGTTTATATCCTCTTTAAATACTTCCTCCCCCGCCTTACACCTATACTAATTAACCAGTGTAACGAAAACAATGTATATACTTACAGTATTTTTAGCCCGCTCTTGTCTGTCATGTAATCTGTCTCCCTTGTGTCAGACAACAGCGGTTGCCTAGTAGAGGAGGTACCATTGACAACGGCTGCACCATGGTAGCCTATGGGTGACAGCCATTGTCAAGCACGCTCTCCATTTACCTGCAGCCTTCGTGTCACTGGCTTTTTTTTTTTTTTTTTTTTTACACAGGTTAGTTAGTATAGGTGTGAGGAGGGAGCAATTTTAAAGCTGATCTCAAGCTTTACTGTCACCTTAAAGCAGTTTGTTTGAGTCAAGGTGGCCCAAATGCACTATTTCCTGCACTAACAGGTGGCCTTGCTTGGTGCGTTTGTATAAAGCCTCAGTTACATCCAGTAGCATTGTGTTCCATCTATTAGACAAGACTTTTCTGCCCAACAAAATGGTTGGACTAAATCGGGGGCTCAGTCATTCTCTATAAGCTTTTTATTTTCTGTATGAATGCAAAGTTTCCTCTGACTGGCGGAGTTCATGATGTAATTTGCCCGCCTCTCCAATTTGGCCAATCGGAGGAAGCTTTGTATTTGGAGAATACAAAGCTGCCTATGAATGCCTGAGTACTGCACAGCTTGACTGTGTTTTGTTCTTGGTGTAAGACAGAAGGGTCTTGTCTCACAGATGGAACAACTTGGCCCAAAAAATAACTAAAGCTGGAAATCGGCTTTAAGACTAGTTAGGCTTTAGCTCTAATTTAACACCTTAGAACAGCAAGTATGTTACTGGCAGGATCACCAGGTGAAGGAACTGGTAAAGTAGAACTATAGGCAATACTTTTTGCAGGGGAGGGTTATAACACCTGTCAGATTTTTTTTTTTTTTTTCACCATGTGTCTCCCATTGCAGAGATTTCCCTTCACCTCCTGTCGCATAGCCAAACAGGAAAAGAGAGGGAATCCCTGCCATTTTAAAGGAATTTCTTGGGGACCCCCAAGTCACCAGAACTAGTGTCCCATTTGGAAGATTTCCTATTAATTTTTCTAGGGACAACCAAAAATGTGGGATTGTCTTTTTCCTTCAATCAAATGTAAATGACAAATAGTTAATCTCTGTAACGGGGCACAGACAGTAATAAAACCTGACAAGCATTCTAATCCCTCTCCACTTTATTCAAAATTAACTATTTTACTTTAAGCGGCAAAATATATAATTAGATGCACGTTAATAAAAGACCTTTCATGACTTCTTAATTTTACCAATATTGTCTGTTCTCTTTTCAGGTCCAAGCACCCCAACCTGCCGAGACAAATAATTTGTTCTACCCAAGCACTTACCAGGGGATACCCTATGGTTCATCCTACAATGTTCCTTACACCTATTCTGCTTTTGGATCTGCTGAAACAAAACCTCTAAAACCAGATAATTCTGTCTCTTTCAAAACTCCCAATAATGAGATGACTCCTGTTACTATTGATTTGGTAAAGAACCAGCTTAAAGACAGGTAGGGCAGACTAGCTTTCCTTTGGGGGACTACCGCAGGCTTTCAGTTGCCCTGGCCTTTGTTGTATGGGACCAGGAACCGTAAAGCTTTTGTGTAACAACAATGAACTGAAGAAGTCGGATGGAATCGAGAATTGAGCAAATGGCTTTCCTACTGAGGTTGCTTTCTGGGCCAGGGCTGTGTCACTATGACTTGTGGATCAAAAATAGAGATGACAATGAGTTTCACAGAGGGCCACAGGTATACAAGGTTAAGCCTACGTGCAACAGTTCATTTTATCAGTTTGATAAACCTTGGGCACAAATTTGTGGGTTGGTTTGCTGTTTGCTGTGGAAAATTTTAACGTATACCTCCAGTTTTCATTTGCGGGGGGGGACAACTTCTAGGTGAACGATGTGCATTGTTAGCAAATATTGCCAGTTAAGGCCTTTCTCTGTTAAGAAATAACTTTTATTTCCTCTCTGGTCTGTGAATGGAAGGGACCGTTTTTTTTTTTTTTACTGAGAAAAAACTTGTCTGCATTTTTTTTAATTTTTTCTTCAAGACGTTGATGAGCCCTAGCAAGGATCTCGCCAAAAAATGAATCTACTATTGCAAGACATATCAGTATCAGCTTTGAGTGCAGCTTTAAGTTAATATAGTGAGCTGAGAACAAAATGAGATATGTGAGGCATTCTGTACACCAACAGTGTTTGGAGCACTTCCAGGTTCCTATATTGCAAGGTTGTCATCGTACATTTTTTTTTTTAAAGAGCTTCTTCACTCTAGGAAAAACAAAAAATCAGCAGTTACAAATCCTGTAGCTTTTATTAGGAGTACACTTAACAGTCCAGGGATCCAGTGCTGTTCTCACCTGGACTAGTTCTTTATTGGCCTTTAGGTTCAGGCCGGCATTTTAACTGCGCAGCTGGCTGTGCTGCTTGCGGCTTCACAGCCTTGTGCCTGTTGGGCATCTTCGAGTTGTTGTGCTGCACTGCGCTTTGTGAATGGTCCTGTAGTCATCTGTGACCTGTAAAGTGTCCCAGAAGACTTCTGGGAGGAGAGGAGAGGTTCTGCTAAGACCACGCAAGCAACCTGAGCAGAAGTGGGAGCCAGGTGCCTGTCAAAACTACGTACCCCCCCCCCCCCCCCTTAAAAAATTTAAGGGATGGGACTTAGAGGAGCTTTCCCTATTGGGTGAAGTTTTGCCTAATCGCAAAACAATTTTTGTAGCGATTATGATATCTTTTTAGTGAAAGGTGAGTTTTTTTTTTTCCTTTATGCTGTTTATAGCTTTGCTTTTGTGCCATTATTTATGGAAGGCTGATATATCTTGATATAATTTCATTTTAACTAGTTGTTCTGCTCTAAATTGAATAATCCTAAGGATTTCTTATCTATGGGAGTTGAACATTGTGGTTAGCACCAGATTCCATTATATGGACTGCTTTCTTTACTAAGCAGTAGAGCTAAGGTAACCTCCTTGCTTTTCTCCTGTTCTGCTCTAAAGTGAGATTTCAGTTTTTTTTTTAACTCCCTCTGGCTACTAATATTTAGAGACTCAACTCCTTTGTGTACATCCGTATTACTTGGCAGGAATGTGTTTTGTGATGTGAGGTTTAAAAGAAAAACTTATACCAGAATGGTGTGTGGTTTAAAGTTGGGAGCTATTTGTTGCAAAAACGTTGTGTGCAGAAATAGGGACAGTCATAATCATTTTCTCATGTGTAATGTTTTATACCAGGCTCAGAGCAATGGAGGACACTCACAAAGCAAATCTGGAAATGTATGAGAAGCATGAGCAAAGTCGGCAAGACTCCAATAAAGCAATTAGCCGATTAGAAGGGTGTTCTGGGGATAATGCCGAACAGTATCAGTTCTTACAAGAAATGCGAGGGTATGTCCAAGACTTGCTTGAGTGTTTCCGTGAAAAGGTAAGAATGCAATCATTTTTAGTCTTCTAACGTTTCAGACCTTTTTTTGTTTTTTTACATTATTATCTCCAAACATTTCTATTGTACTTGTGTTCTCTCAGCGCTTGTTTGCTTAAGATTATTTTTTTTTCTTTTCTTTATTTAAATTCAATGCCAATTTAGTCCAAGTGTGTTTTCATTTTATTAGACAAGCAAAATGTCACTTTGCATACCTCTTACAGATGCAATAAAAATGCTCTTTTAAAGCCCATTTTCACACACATTTTTAATCTAGTTCTTTGTTCAAATGCCCAGATATCTGCAGTTAGTCTTAGTTTTGACTTTTTTTGGCCCTATACCGTTCCTCGTTTTCTATTTGGACCACTTGCTTATCTCTTGGTTTCTACACATTCGACTTGGTCAGGTGTACACCTTCCATGTGCCTTTTTTAGATCTTCGAATTAACTGCTGCTCTGTTTGTTTAAATATCGGGCAGCCTTTTGTTAGGAGTTGGTCCTGGTAACTACAATGGAAAAGAATAGGATGCAGTAGGTCTCCAGAATAAGTGTGGATTCAATTCTCCCTAATGAGACTGCAGATCTGGTTACTAATGTTTGCCTAGATTAATCTTTTATCAGGGCGGGACAAAATTTAAGAATCGGGTAGCTGGTGTCTATATAATTTAGAGTTTCTTGTCCTCTGGCTCTAGAGAAGTGCACAGACTGATCTTACAGGTCCCATTAATCATACATGGATACATTTAGACCCTGTACACGTAGGTTTTAGCTTTTGTACAGCCAAGCTTTAAGCAAACCTGTAGCCATTAGGGCCGGTTCCCACTGGTGAAATGTCCAACATTGGATGTGATTCGCACTGCACAGTAGTGCAAATCGCATGCGATCTCTTTGCAATGTGAATTTGCATCGCATTCAGACCAAACTCACATAGGACCTTTTTTTTGTGGTCAGCAGCAGAATTGCATCCAATTCCTGTCCGAATTTTCAGTTCGCACTGCAATATGCAAACTGATTTGGGGGGGTCATTCATTTTTTTCAATTGCCACTCCCGGTAGTTTGCATAGGGCAGTGTGAACTGCCACCGGGAGACATGCGACGTGGGAACCCGCAGTGTATTCACAGAGTTCCCGCATCACTGCAGTGTGAACCCAGCCTAAAGTACCACTTTGCTCCAGTTTGGGGTAAACACAGATCCTAATGGCGTGTTACTTTTTACAAGCTTCTGACAGGCTTCAGTATCTGTCAACACTACTTGAAGCTTCTTTTAAATTTGAAGTATGCATACCATAAAATTTGGACCTTGTAACTAAAATGCTTCATCCCTTTTTTTTTTTACTGCGCAGTGCCATGTATCATTACTGGTAATGGGCTATGCTTTGATATAGTTGGGTGGAGAGGGTCCTTGGCATTGTGTGAGTTTCAGTTTACAATTGTCTTTTTCATTCCAGATGTGAACATATGCTAGACAAGTATAAACTAAAGCCAGGCTTAACTTCACCTTTTTTTTTAAAAACACGATACAGTACCTGCAAAAATATGCATTTTTTTTTCTCTAGAGACTACAGAGCATTGCACCCACGATCAGCAGGTCAAGGGTGCAATGTTGGGCTCTTGCAGAATCTTAATTTAGCTATCTGGCAGTAACGCCCATGAAAGTAGACATTTATTGTAGAGCAGGAAGAGCAATCAGCTGAGAGTGCTCGCCAGCGCCCTTGCAGTTAATTTATAGCTACAAGTCATCTGCTGCGGTAGAAGTCTGTAGTTGTAGTTCATTCACAAAAATTTAGTAAAAAAATAAAAATCCTGCAAGACAAAGCCATACTGAGCCAGTCCACGTCTCTTTCAGCCACCGACATTCCTCCTGTCGCTTATTTCCGGGTATCGCTGTAGAGGCACACGGACTGAAGCAACGGCACATAAGTGCCATTGCATCAGTTTTCCTGGCACATGCAGATACAGTGGGATGTCTCCTAAACTGTGCAGGTTTAAGAGATGTTCTGGGTAGCTACAGGTAAGCCTTAATATAAGCTTACCTGTAGGGTAAAGTGGTTGTAAAGGGTTGACAACCACTTGAATCCTAAGTCCCACATCTTCTTCACCACTAACTTACTTGTGCAGAAACTGTGTAGTAGGGTTTTCTCAGTGAGGCGAACATGGTAATATTCTGACACCTATTGTGCAAGTGGAGTAAAGCTGGTCATTGATTGAAGTTCAGCAGCGTCCGGCCAAGTTTTGATCCATGTTCAACAAAAGGAATATTGGAAAACTTTCATTGATTAGTGGCTGCAACCAGTCAGCTGCAGCTCCTGATTAGTATCACAATAAAAGGTCTCCGCGTGGGGGATTCCTTCATCCACTTCACTTGTGTGGATGGAGGAATCGATTTGCTTAATTTTTATGTAATACCGGCCCACAGATAGTAAAATTGTAAACCTCTTCACCCTATAATCTTGTGGGTAGTCTAGGTAAGTTGACGAGGATGCCAGTTTCTGAGGAGAATTCTGTTTATAAAGGGAGGTGTGTATATCTGGGTTTTATGGTAACGGATGTTAATGTTCTCTTTCTTTGACACCATAAGATGGCAGGGATGTTTTCACGTACATTGCACTGCATACTATCAAACATTTTACATTTGACTTTGTTTTTAGTCATTACAGACTGCATTTCTCTTGTGTTTGACGTGTTGATTGGAAAGAGAAAATTAGAGGGAAGTCCTCTTAGTGCTTGGAATAACCTGTCCCCGTAACATGCATAAAGGCCGGCTATTATGAATGTTGTTATATTTTTACAGGTGCCTCTGATTATCGAACTTGAAACGGCAATGCACCAGCTGTTCAAACAGCGAGCTACCCGCCTTGTCCAAAGACGACAAGATGATATTAAAGATGAATCTTCGGAGTTTTCGAGCCATTCAAGTCAGTCCATCTTGAAGGTTTTTATTATTCATTAAACAACCTTGTTAGTAAATCACTTGCAATGTCTGTGCTTTAACCATTTCAGAGCTGGTTTAGGTGGTCGAATTGGTGCTCATTATTGCAGTGTGGACATGTGGGAGAGACTGTCATGTGCAATCCTAAGCCTTGTGTGTCCATGTGTCAGATTATGTTGTCAATACATTTTAGTTATAGGCCAGCTCCTCCCAAAACTAATATTCTATTGGTTTGTGGTCAGTGCTAAATAGAAGTACTGCCAATGAATTGTATGTCTCTGAAATTGTCTTGCAGTAGTTTGTCTCTTTCCCTGCCACAAATCCTTAACAAAGGAGTATAATCTGTAATCTGTTTATTTTTTTAGCCATCTGTGTCCTATTGGGAGATTTCCCTTCACTTCTTGTCTCAAAGCCAGACATGAAGTGAAAGAAAATCCCTACACATTAAGGTAATTCATTGGGCACCCCCAGGTCATTGGAACTAGCATCCCTTTTGGAAAATGTCCCCTCCTTTTCTGGGGACAACCCAAAATGTACTTTTATTTTCACTTTCAATGACAATAGTAAACGGGACAAATGAGGGTAAATCTCTTTCTTAAAAGGGGTTGTTTTTATTTTTTTAAATAAAAATAACAAACATGTTCTACTTGTCCTGTGCAATGGACTTGCACAGAACAGCCCTGATCCTCTTCTTCTGTGGTCTCCCGCCTGAACTCCTGGCTCCTCCACAAAAACCCCCTTTCCTTAGGGGCACTCATGTGGGTGCGCTCCCAAGTCCCACTGCTGCGTCCATTGACAGACAGTTTGGCCCCGCCCATTCTCCTGTGTCACTGGATTTGATTGACAGCAGCATGAGACAATAGCTCCTGCTGCTATTCATGGGCTTGTGCACATCGCTGGATCGGCTTGGGCCCAGGTAAGAAAACAGAGGGGTCTGGGGGGGGGGGGAGGGGGGTGCTGCGGCAAAAGTTTTTCACCTTAATGCATAGAATACATTAAGATGAAAAAATTGAGATTTTACCATCACTTTAACTGAGGCACAGACCACAAAAAAACTGACAGGTTCTAATCCCTAGTCAATATTTTAATCGCACACATTCCTGGACTTTTGCAACGGCTCATAGAAAATAGGTGGGTGCTAAAACGATCACCAGCTGGGCACTGGAACCATCAGACAAATTAACAAATTTGCCAGCACACCATGGATCGTACATACGTCCAAAAATGTTATGCAAAAAAAATCGCAGAAAGTGCAACGTTTTATGGCCTTGCAGGACCTCTTCGTCAGGCTGGTGGTCCTGAGGCTCTAATCCCTCTCTACCCTGTCCAACACTAAAACAAGATTTTCCATTAGTTATACGTACTTTAGTACTGACCGCAGTGGAGAAATCACTGCTCCCGGGTGAGCCGAGGAGATCCCACAGCAGGTACCCCGCAGGTGCTGGCCTGGCTCACCACCGCGATAAACAAGCAAACTTGGACTAGGCAGCTGCACATCACAACGGGATACCAATAAAAACGTTTCTATGCAATGTAGACAGATGGCAGTCACATGAATAAACTAGGGCTGCAACTAACGATTCTTTTCATAATCGATTAGTTGGCCAATTTTATTGTTTTGATCGGTTAATAACTTTATAAAAAAAAAGGTAATTTTGCTGTGATTAACATTTTTTGGGGCCAATTTGTTATTTGGCAAATTAAAAAACACAAATTGCTGCAAAAATCGCACTATTTCACGCTTTTCTGCTGCTTCTTCATTAAAGTACATTGAACCAAAAAAAACTAAATAGCACTGTTTTGCATTAAAAAAAAAAAGTCCTCGCCCTTTCCAAACACACAGCAGCTGAAAAAATCATGGATGTGAACGTGTCCCATAGAAAAACATGTAACTGAACCGTAGTGTGTTTCTGCAAAAAAAAGCACCAAAAAACAGAGGTGTGATCCCAGGCCTGAGATGTTTAGTAACATAATGGGGTTAAAAAAACTAAAATTAGTACAAAGAGTAAATAATCGCTACTGTAAGGGGTTAATTTTTTACTGTAGGACAGTGAAAGTAATATTTACAGTAGCGATTTGCTTTTTTGTACTATAAAGGGCTAATTGTAGTTTTTGTAACCCCATTATGTTACTGGCCAATTAATCGATTTATGAAAATAGTAATCGATTAATTTCATAATTGATTAGTTATCGATTAGTTGTTTAGGCCCTAGAATGAACGATAGATTAACCCATTTCACACATCTTGTGCTTAGTCATTGTTTAGGTTGGATTTTCCAAGGTAGTATTCACTGTCCATTTGAGATGTGCCTGTTCTGAGGGGTGTCTCCTGAGAGCAGCCAATATACCCATAAAATCTGCCTTCCCCATGAGTGTTCTGGGGATCAGTGTGCTGAGTGTTCCCTGTTTAGATTCCTGGTACTACCCTTATTACTAGAGAATATTTTACTTTGGACCACCAACAGGTGTGTGGAGAAGTTATGTGTAAAACATGGTTGAGATATGCAGATAGCTAATCTAAATAGCCAGTCTAGCTATTTGCATCTCTGGTTTATGCATAGGAAAAAAATCTAGAGAAAGTTTTTGTCTTTATATCTTGGGTGGGAATCTGATGAGGCGGACTGAGTATGAACTATTGTAATGAGGCTGGAATATTGTAACTGAGCGCTCTAATGTCCAAAGTCCGTCAGGTGTCCCTTGCTGGTGCCAATGTCTTCTCCCTGAGTGCCAGTCTTTAGACCTCTTCATTGACCAGTATGGTATAGTGTAACTCCTGCGCACACTGGGATCTTGCCGGAGATGTAGGCTAAGCTGTGCATGCTCAGCTCAGTTTACATGCCAGAGATCGCTGTGTATTTTATAAGAGGCATTGCATTTATTGCTTATGCCATTAATAGCCTGCCCACTCACAAGTGTTATAATACCTTCAGTTCTGCTTTAAATGTGTGTTTGAGGAAGCTCAAACATTGGCTCCAACTGTAATATTTTTTACATGTTTGCTTTCTGGATCCTGAAGGGTCTACAGCAGGGGTCTCAAACTGGCTGCCCTCCAGCTGTTGCAGTACTACAAGTCCCATGAGGCATTGCAAGGCTGACAGTTACAAGCTCGACTCCGACAGGCAGAGGCATGATGGGACTTGTAGTTTTGCAACAGCTGGAAGGCCGCCAGTTTGAGACCCCTAGCCTCCAGGCTTCACTAGAGATTCTTCGGTCTGCCATTTATGCGCGTTCAATCCAGTCTGTGTGCCAGTTCCTTGTGCTCTGTCCTTTGCTCTTCAGCATTGCCCATTTCTTTCACTTTGCAGAATATTTATCCGGATGTCCCTGGAATTGAGCTGAAAGCATGATATTGTGCTATTAGATCACCTCCAGCTCCCTCATTGCCATATCATACAGGACATTTCTTCTGTTATTTTTTTTTTTTTATTTTTTTTCATTTTTCTATGACATTGTTTTTGATAAAGTGGTCTAATGGAAGCCTGACATGGCTAGCAAGCATTCCAGAGGTTCTATGGAGAAAATCTAAAAAACACACAGAGTGGGAAATGACATATATATGTTTAATAAGACATTTAACACACATGTCATTTTAAATGGTGCCGTTCATGCTGTGCATTTACATGCATTTAGATGCACTCTGTTTAGCTATGTTTAGAGAAATGGAATTCTCTGCACCCAGAAATTCTGAATGTATCTAAACACATTTACAGTCTCTTGAAAAAGTATTCATACCCATTGAAAATTTTCCACATTTTGTCCTGATACTATCAAAAATGTAAGTGTATTTTATGTGATAGACCAACACAAAGTGGCAGGAAAATTTATAAATGGTTTTATTTTATTTTTTACAAATATGTGAAAAGTGTAGCGTGCATTTGTATTCAGCTACCTTTACGCTGATAAAATCTAGTGGGACCGATTTGCCTTCAGAAGTCACCTAATTAGCAAATAGTCAAGCTGTGTTTAATTTATTCTCTGTATAAATACAGCTGTTCTGTGAAGCCCTCAAAGGTTTGTTAGAGCAGGGCTCGACAAAATCCGGGTGCCAGGTCACAATTGTGACCTGGCGCCTGCCGGTAATTGAGGCCGTGCGCCCCCACCTCTGCGCGATCGAGGCGGGCCCGCGACGGCTGGCAATTGAGACCACGGCTTTGCGGCCTTGTGAAGTGCCAAGCTTCCTTCTGTGACCTGCGCCATCTGGTGGTGGCCGTTGGAATTACAAGTAAAACAGCAGTTCTAATGTGTCATTTTTCACTGCCATCTCCTTCCCTCTAATTAAAACCATAAACATTATATATATTTTTTATTCTAACACCGTAGAGAATAAAATGGTAATTGTTGCAATACTTTCTGTCAGGCCGTATTTGCGCAGCGGCCTTATAAGCGCACTTTTAAATTAAAAACAGTAAAGTTATCCCAATTTTTTTTATATTGTGAAAGATAATGTTGCGCCGATTTAATTTAATACCCAACATGTCACGCTTCAAAATTGGGTACGCTCGTGGAATGCCGACAAACTTTTACCCGTTAAAGCGGAGTTCCAACCACAATTAGCATTTTTTAAATGTATGTCCTTTCATCATGCGTTTTTATAATATAAATCCGGTCACTTATTATTTTATAATCCGCCGCCGCTCCGCATAGTTATTCAAAAATTCCACACAGTTGTCATTTTGCTTGTGGGCATTGTGAAGCCTACAAGCACTTACTTCCTGGAAGTCTTGGATGGGGAGTGATAATTGGACTGCGCACTGCATCCTGGGAAATTATGACACACATTTCCCAGGAGCATTAGAGGGAGATAATGTCAGAATCCTAGGTGATTTCAAAGGCAGATTTCGTGGGACCGCATAGCAACAGGCATTTCCAGATATGTAAAAAAATTATATATATATATATATATATATATATATATATATATATATATATATATATATATATATATATATATATATATATATTTTTTTTTTCTTTTCTAGGTCTAATGAGCACAATAATGAAAAAAAAAAAAATTTTGGGATGGAAACTCCACTTTAACCACTTGCTTACTGGGCACATATACCCTCTTCCTGCCCAGGCGAATTTCATTTCAGCACTGCGTCGCTTTAAATTAAAATTGCGCGGTCGTGTGACGTGGCTCCCAAACAAAATTGACTTTTTTTTTTCCCCCCACAAATAGAGCTTTCTTTCGGTGGTATTTGATCACCTCTGCAATTTTTTTTTTTTTTTGCGCTATAAACAAAAAAAGAGCAACAGTTTTGGAAAAAAAAAACAATTTTTTACTTTTTTTGCTATAATAAATATCCCATTTAAAAAAAAAAAAAAAAGTAATAGTATTTGGTTTGCGCAAAGGTTATAGTGGCTACAAAATAGGGGATAGAATCCAGAAAATTTGTGAAAATTGCTGATCACAGACGCTCTCCATCCAATCTGACAGAGCTTGAGATATTTTGCAAAGAAGAATGAGCAAACGTGTCCCTCTCTAGATGTGCAAAGCTGGTAGAGACAACCCACAAAAAGACTTGCAGCTGTAATTTCAGTGAAAGGAGGTTCTACAAAGTATTGACTCGGGGGGGCTGAATACAAATGCACCCCACACTTTTCACATATTTGTACAAAATGTTGAAAACCATGTATCCTTTTCCTTCCACTTCACAATTATGTGTCACTTTGTATACAACAAGTGATATTGTTTGCGCTGTGGTAGTGATGCCTGAAGGGTGATGAGAAATAAGTGAAAGGATAAGTGAAGTGATAAACTAAGTGGGTGAGGTGAGTACAAAAATATATATAAATATCAATTATATATAAAAACAATGTGAACAAAGTAACAGTAAATATCAGTGACCGTGTCATATAAAGTGATATGTGGTTGACAAAATGGAACGCATGGTCAATCTCAGTCCTGCGGACAAAAACAAATGTAGAAAAACAAATGTAGAAAAAGAAAGTCCAACTGTAACATGCAACTGAGTGCAGCGAGTGAAATCTGATGTGAAGTCAAAAGGAGATGTTCCAGCAGCCAAATGGGTGAAGATGCAATGGAGAATTCCAAATCGTGCAGCCCACACCTCTAGTGATCCTATCAGCTTACCTCAAGGCTATCTGATATAGCCAGACAGATAGGACATCAAACTCTTGACGAATGGAAGCCTCAAATCCGATGGTACATGGGAAGGGAAAGTACAAAAAGAAAAAACATAGAGTAGTCCTGTCACCACTGGGGGGATTTCTGCTTGAAATCAAGGATGTGCACTTACACAGAGTGGTAAAAGGGGGTGCCTATCTCCACGAGCAGCGAGCTCGTCAGGTGCTGCTCTGCTGCCACTGCTTATCTAGGTAATGGTCTGCCGATGCTCAGACGATGGTGTTGGGGCAGGAAAGAGAAATAGGAAGGCACATCGCATAATACCGCAACAAAAGGTTTATTAAACAAAGCATAAATAAAACTCACATAAGGCAAACTGAGGCGGTCATACATCCACGAGCAGCGAGCTTGTCTACCGTCCGTCAGGTGTTATGCAGAGGGTCCAGTGCTCCAATCCCGACGCGTATTTGTCACACCACGTGACTTCATCAGGGGATGTATGACCGCCTCAGTTTGCCTTATGTGAGTTTTATTTATGCTTTGTTTAATAAACCTTTTGTTGCGGTATTATGCGATGTGCCTTCCTATTTCTCTTTCCTGCCCCAACACCATCGTCTGAGCATCGGCAGACCATTACCTAGATAAGCAGTGGCAGCAGAGCAGCACCTGACGAGCTCGCTGCTCGTGGAGATAGGCACCCCCTTTTACCACTCTGTGTAAGTGCACATCCTTGATTTCAAGCAGAAATCCCCCCAGTGGTGACAGGACTACTCTGTTTTTTCTTTTTGTACTTTCCCTTCCCATGTACCATCGGATTTGAGGCTTCCATTCGTCAAGAGTTTGATGTCCTATCTGTCTGGCTATATCAGATAGCCTTGAGGTAAGCTGATAGGATCACTAGAGGTGTGGGCTGCACGATTTGGAATTCTCCATTGCATCTTCACCCATTTGGCTGCTGGAACATCTCCTTTTGACTTCACATCAGATTTCACTCGCTGCACTCAGTTGCATGTTACAGTTGGACTTTCTTTTTCTACATTTGTTTTTCTACATTTGTTTTTGTCTGCAGGACTGAGATTGACCATGCGTTCCATTTTGTCAACCACATATCACTTTATATGACACGGTCACTGATATTTACTGTTACTTTGTTTACATTGTTTTTATATATAATTGATATTTATATATATTTTTGTACTCACCTCACCCACTTAGTTTATCACTTCACTTATCCTTTCACTTATTTCTCATCACCCTTCAGGCATCACTACCACAGCGCAAACAATATCACTTGTTGTATACCTTGTTTTTGTCTATTTGGATAGACTTATCCTTTGTTTGCTGCAGTACACCTCCCTCTGCCCCTTTCCCTCGGTCCAACCCCCTTTCACCCATTACAGCGCAGGAGTTTCACATATCACATGTGTCACTTTGTGTTGGTCTATCACATAAAATCCCAATAAAATACATTTTTAGTTTTTGGTTGTAACATGATCAAAAGTGGAAAATTTCAAGGGGTATGAATACTTTTTCAAAGCACTGTATGTTTAAATCTGACCTCCAGCTTTTGTCCTAGTCTGGCTCAAACAAACGCCATTCATTAACGTGTGGCTGCTGGATGTGCTGACGTCTTGGATGTCGAGTCCAGGAGAATCAGAGCTGATCCTCTAATATTTCTTTTCACTCCTCGGTTGCTACATAAAGGGTTATGTAGGGAGAGGTGGGGAGTTGAACCATTACAAAGACTTATAAGACACTCCTAGAAGTTGACTTTTGCATGCAAGAAGGGAGAGGGCGGCACTCATTGCACGGGAATATAAATGCTCATTTCCAGCACATTGCAAGAGAATATATAATGACTTTTGAAGGGAATTGTATTTGTAATATATATATTTTGTGTGATTTTTTTTACCTTCGGTTTTCTAAGTTGACAGGTTATTTTTTAATAAGAACCTTTGATATTCTGGTCTTTTGGGGAGTCGTGTAAGATTTGTAAATGTTTTCTGATTTAAATGTCTGCAAAATATACATTTATAAACCATCAAAAAGTATTTACAACTTTGTTTTGAATCCTGAATGCCACAGTTCAGGGGCTGTGAGTTGTCAAGAAAATAACAGCATTATGATGGGAACATTTTGATCGTGGTTTGTTATTCTGATCTAGATAATTTTAGACAAGATTTGGTGCTTGATAAAAAAAGATGTCATGTAACTTGTCCTGATTTTCAGTTTCTGTTACGCGATTTCACAGGTAAAGCTGTCATGGCACCAAATCTCGACACTTTTGGGCGAGATCGAGCATCTTACCAAGAACACGCAAAGCAGAGGAGGATAGCTGAGAGAGAAGCCCGAAGGTAAACGGGCTTTGCACCCTGTGTGCTGTGTTGTTGTTTTTTTGTTGTTGTGTTTTTTTGTTGTGTGTGTGTGTGTGTGTGTGTGTATGTATATATATATATATTTGGTGTGACCACCCTTTGACTTCAAAATTGCATTAATTCTTCTAGGTACACTTGCACATAGTTTTTGAAGGAACTCGGCAGGTAGGTGTTTCCAAACATCTTTGAGAACTAACCACTCATATTTTGTGGTTGTTGGCTGTCTCCAATCCTGTCTCTTCATGTAATCCCAGACAGATACAATGATGTTGAGATCAGGCCTCTCTGGGGGCCAAAACATCACTTCCAGGACTCCTTGTTCTTTACACTGAAGATGGTTCTTAATGACATTGGTTGTATGTTTCGGGTCATTGTCCTGCTGCAGAATAAATTTGGGGCCAATGACACACCTCCCTGATGGTATGGCATGATGGATCAGCATCTGCTTGTACTCCTCAGCATTGAGTACACCATTAATCAGGCAACGTTGAGGACCATCGACGCAGTGGTCAGGCAAGGAAACTTAGTGGTTGTAAACCTCAGACATGAAACATGAACAAGGCATATCCCTCTATAGTGTGCACTAATTGTCATTTTTGTTTTCTGTTTCATTCCTCTGTTATCAGCACAAATCACTTGTGACAAGTTTTCCAAGAGAAAATTTGGTGACAGGAGAGGGACCTTCAACTGATTGACAGCCTCAGCTCTGTTCGCATTTGCTGTGTGAAGGGGGGTGTGTGTGCCTCCTCCCTCTGGTCAGCTTTCAGAGCCCTCCTCGGAGTGTAACTTCAGTTCTCTGCCCACTTTTTTCTTACAGTTTTAATAAAAGACAAATGTGTTAGGCAAGTATGATTTATATAAAAACAAAAAACTATGTGGGTGCAGCATCAGACCAATGCTCAATCTGTCCCTCTGCCACCTCTGCACTGAAAAGCGAGCCACTGAAAACCGCTGATGGCTCGGTTTTCACAGATACCGAGAGGAGAGCTGCTGACAGTGTCTCTCCTCTCTGCTTCTCCACGCTCGTTGGAGAGCTGAGCTGTGGAGGGGCGGAAGCGGCCGTCTCAGCATCTCGCTGAGACTGCCATCAATCAAGAAAGCTGGCGGATCCAGACTTGGGATGTCGGGCTGACGCGGTGCCTTGACCGATTCCAGTAATGTTAGCGGAGAGCAGCCTTCAGACTGCTCTGCTGAAAACGGGTCACACGAGTGCAAAATCAATTGCACTCCTGTCACCCAGAGGAGAAGCCCAGCCTAAAGAGCTCAGGCTGGACTTCTCTTTTAAATATTTGGCTTTTTTAATCGATGTAAAGAGATTGACTGCAGGTACAGGTACAATTTATGCAGGAGGATTTGTTTCATCTGTGTTCTACCTGAGCCTAATCGCTTCAATGGGGATATGTTAGCGTTTACAAACACGTTAGTGCTGCAGATGGACGCATCATGCTTACTTACCTTTGACATTGGAAAAAGTCCAGCAGTGCCATCTGCACAGAACTGGAGGAAACCAGTGGGACCAGTATACTTTCCAGAGATGTCTAGCTAGAAGTGGTCTTCATGGGGAAAAATTGCGTCCAAACAGCCATACCGCCGACGTGGAAATGTGGCTAAGCGAATCAACTATAAAGAAGGTGTCCTGGAAGTGATGGTTTGGTCCCCACAGAGACCTGATCTCAACATCGAATCTGTCTGGTATTACATGAAGAGACGGAAAGACTTGAGGCAGCCTACATCCGCAGAGGATCTGTGGTTGGTTAGTTCTCCGAGATGTTTGGAAAAACCTACCTACCAAGTTCCTTCAAAAACTGTTCAAGTGGATCTCAAAGAATTCATGCAGTTTTGAAGGTAAAGAGTGGTCACAGCAAATATTGATTTAATTTGGATTTCTTGTCCATTTACTCTCCGTTAGTTTATTTTTTATCAATCAAAAAAAAAAATTACCCCTTCTGTTTCCAAAAGCATTCTTAATTTACAGCATATTTTCACACCTGTATAAAACTTTTGCACAGTACTGTATACAACATATATGTATGTTTTCTCAGTATCTTTAAAGCATATCACCATAATATATTGCTGCTTACCAGTCTTTAAATGTGGCACTTGCATTTGTTTTTGTTTAAGGTTTTCTTTTCTTTATTTTAAATTCATAATCATTAAAAAATACCCTTCCTGTCCCTGTATAAATAGAGGACATCATTCAGGCTGGACTTCAAACGTGTCTGCCTTTTTGTTATAAGCATTAAATACGATAAGTTATGCTGCTGTTTTTTATTTTTTGCATATATATTTATTGTATATGTTATTGACGGAAACCTGAAAATGTTGTATTTGATTCCTGGTAATCCCTTTTTTTTGGGAGAAAATCTTCAATAAAACCATGGTAAAATAAATCAATAACTTTTGTAACATCTTTTGAGTAATGTGGCCTTTTTGTAGCCTTTAATCCTAAACCAGCATTTCCTGATGTTTTTTTAGAGCACGACGGAGGCAAGCTCGAGAAGTAACTGGCAAGATGGCCGAACACCTTGAAGGTCTTTCTAGTGACGATGAAGAGACATCCACTGACATCACTAACTTCAACATGGAGAAGGGTGGGTGTCTTTTTTTTTTTTTTTTTTTTCTTTCTTTGCAGTAATACTGTGAAGCCCTGTACACACGATCGGTTTGCCTGCTGAAATCCGACCGATGCACTGTTTTCATCAGACAAACCGATCGTGTGTGGGCCCCATCGGTTTTATTTTTATCGGTGTAAAAAAAATAGAACATGTGTTAAATTTTTCCTATGGATAAAATCCAATAGAAGAATCCGATCGTCTGTGGGGAAATCCATCGGACAAAAATCCACGCATGCTCAAAATCAAGTCGACGCATGCTCGGAAGCATTGAACTTCATTCTTTTTCGGCTCGTCGTAGTGTTTTACGTCACCGCGTTTTTGCACGATGGGCAAGACTGAAAGTCGGCTTCATCGGATATCCGTCAAAAAAATCCATCGGATTAGATTCCATCAAATCGATTGTGTGTACAGGGCTGACCCATCAATGCTGAAAATCTTAGGCTAGGTTCAGTTAGTTGGTCTCGGTTTTGCTTCCTTACGCTGTGTGTCGGCTATTGATGCATGTCTGAGGGCACTATTGTGCATACTAAAGTAAATATGCCTGTGGAACAAAATGGAGATGTCAGGATTTCAGGTTCCCACAAATAGCTCTCACAGGTGCAGGAGAAGATTCCTCTGATACGGATCTCTGCACTAAATGGTTCTTGCAATCTTCTGCAACGGATTGTGGATTATATCGTCGGATTTCCAGCCTGTTATGTAAATGCTTACTCTGAAATATAAACCTCTGGGTTATAGATGGTCCTTATAACACCTGTGCTACATGGTAGGTGTAAGTAGGGTAATGTAAGGAGACACTGTTATAATAACCACTTAAGCGTTGGAAGGTTTTACCCCCTTAATGACTAGGACATTTTTATTTATTTTTTGCAATTCAGCACTGTGCTTCTTTTACTGTTAATTACACAATTATGCAATGCTCCACCCAAATTAAATTTTATATAAAAATGTTCACACAAATAGAGCCAAGCAATATGATGGTTTTATCTCTCTGCTTTTCACAGAAAGAAAAAAATGCCCACATATCTGCACTCTGTAAGGGCCCTGTGCTAACCAACACAGGCGTCTCTTCTGTCATTCGCTCAGCCGATCAGCTTGTACTGTAGTGAATGAGGGCGCAGCGGGGCTGCCTTGCCGAAGTGCATTGGGCGGTCCTGAGCTGATTAAATGTGTGTACATTCAAGCGATGAAGCAAAAGTACATGACAATTGTATACAGTACTGTGTAAATAGTCTGTATAAATTTATACATAAGGTCATAGTTTTTAGCGTATATGTATACATTTTTGCAGCTATGATATTATTCACTCATCACCTAAATAGTCCTCCTATATTAATTTTTCACAACTCTTACATCAGCAGAAGAAAACTGGCTAGGTGTACAGAGGTATACAAAACGGGAAAACTAAAAAAATCTTAACACATATGGTACTACTGTGCCCACTAATTATGTATGTATGTATGTATGTATGTATGTATTCTCTTAATGAGGAGCCTTTTGTTAAATGTTTTGTTTCTTCTTTTATTTTTAGATCGTATTCTAAAAGATTCAAGTAAAGTTTTTGAAGATACACTAGAAATATTTTATTCTTTTGACTGTATTAAAGAGCAGTTTGACAACTGGAGATGTAAATATGAGAATTCCTATAAAGATGCTTTTATTGGACTTTGCTTACCAAAACTTTTAAGTCCTCTTGTACGGCTGCAGCTTTTAACTTGGAACCCTTTGGAGGTATTTTGAAAATTTGCATTCCTTTGTTATTAATAATCCCTGAACTATGGCTTTAGAGTGTTACCTATGGACTGTTTTGGGTATTGTAGTTTCTTTTTGTACCATTTTAGGGGCATGTTCACACCATGAATCGTGCCGGAATGCACTGTGGTGTGCCATCTACATGCGAACTGGGTGCAGTGCAATTTCAGCCCATTCATTTGAGTAGGCTGAAATTACGCCGGACCACACCAAAGGTAGCTACCTTAAAAAAAAGGCATACCATGCGATCTAGTGCAGGCAAAGGTACTGCGTTTGGGCTTTTAACACTGACACATGCTGCAGATTGCAAGTGCAGTGCCATTGAATGTGGTGCAGGAAAGGCGCATGGAGCATAAGTTTCCCACACCGCTTTCTGGTGTGACCTGGTCATAATACTTGACATGTTTGGTATTTATTTACTTAAAGCAACCCCATAATTTTATATTTTACAGAAAATTGAGCGTGTGGAAAAAAAAGTATTGCGAGACGTAAAAAAATTGAAACGGCCACCTTTTTGTTCTACAGGGCCTCTGCTCCTGAAAATACATAGTAGTTTTGTGGGTTTTAAAGGCTCAATTTTTTATTTTTTTCCCCTTCATGTATTCTATGCATGAAATAAAAATTCTGTGTGCAGCAGCCCCCCCCCCCCCCCTAAATACTTACCTGAGCCCCATCGCAATCCAGTGATGTGCACGAGAGCTTCGGCTCTCTGGGGACTTTCCCTCATTGGCTGAGACAGCTCCCGCTGCTGTCAATTACAGCCAGTGAGCCCATGAGAGAGAGGGGGTGGAGCCGAGCCGTGTGTGTGTATGGACACGCAAAGCAACAGCTCGTCAGCAAGCCTGCCTGGGTCCCCCCATAGCAAGCTGCTTGCTCTGGGGCACACAGCAGGAGGGGGAGCGCCAGCAGGGGACCCAAGAAGAGGAGGATCGGGGTTGCTCTGTGCAAAACCACTGCACCGAGCAGGTATATATGACATGTTTGTTATTTTTAATGTGGGAAAAAAAATCCAAAGCTTTAAATATCACGTTAATCCTATTCAGGTGTTAATGGGTAAGAGTTGTGGAATAGAAAGATCTACAGCAGAACCCAGGAAAAAATGACAGCCCTTATTTATACATGCCATAAGTCTAAGAATGAGTCTAGGTTTGTTTGGACACTAGTTTAAAGTTAAATGGTATAAATGTGGTTGGCGCATATGGAATATAAATTGTTGCTTTAATAGTGGGTGTGCTCCAATTCAAGAAGAAATGCGGGTTGGGGTACTGGTGTGGTATCCGGTCCCAAAAAATGGTAGTGATGGGGTGAAATTGCTCTCCCCTAAATTACATGAGATCTAGTGTTCAATATATTTATAATCACCTCCTGATAGTATATAGTGGAGTGCTGTCCTCCAGAAGCAATGTATTCCACTGTGGTGTGCAATAAAAAAGAAATAAAAATAAACGTGGAGAAACTTAGTTAATGCACTAGTGTGTGCCCTTAAAGGTCATAAAACCTCTAAGTTGAGTGAACATACATAATACACCTATAGTTATGTATGTTGTGAAACCATATCATATAGAGATCAAAATCAAAAATTCATATGGGGTGGATAGTCCAGTATTTTCCTCCTAGATACTGTCCCGTGTGAGTGATCAAATATACATATAGTTGATGTGTTTCTCTGGTATATTCAAATCGTTACCAAGTGGTCACCACTTAGTGATATCCCATCACCGTTTGAAATGGTCAATCACCAGATGTCGTATAAACCAGAGCCTTTGGTTCATTACTCAGGATAACCACTCCTATATCAGGGATTCAGCCTGCTATTTGGTGTCTTGAATATGGGATGGGGTGTCACCTTCTTCTATGAGTGCTCAGAGAAAAAAGGTGCTCCTCATAGTGTATTAAATTAAAAAATATATATTTATTTTGTTAAAACAAAAATACACTCACATTTTGTGGTGCCTATGTACCGGCACCAAGCTTCTCCAGCCGTGTATGCAAATATTGTGGATGGGGTGAAAGAGCCGTTCCTCTTATGGTCTCCCAACTGTCTTACAGTCTGTGTGTGTAGCCTTGTCGTTCATCAGCCTCTACGTGTTTGGCAATCAGTGTTGCATCATCAGGAAGCTCACAGCTGGGCACGCACGACCGCGCTGCACGCTGTGATTGGCCGGGCAATCTTCTGGGACCTGTGAGGTTTCCCAGAAGATTGCAGGGCGGGAATGGGGTGGGGGGGTGAACTTCCTTCTGGCGCCGCAGAGCCCCGGGGGGGGGGGGGGGGGGGGGGAAAGTGGGAGCTGGAACCCTCATGTGGCATGTCTGGGGTCACCGCCACTTAAAGCGATAGTTCAATTTTTGGGTGGAAATCCACTTTAAGGTGAAAAACCTTCTTTGCTTCTGCTGCCCCCCAGAGCCTCGTCTCCTTCGTCTTTGTGCACAAGCACAGAAGCTGCTGTCTCTGTGCTCATTGGAAAGATTGATAGCAGGGAGAGCCATTGGGTCCTGCTGTCTGTGGAACGCAGTAGCGGGACTCGGGAGCGTGCCCCATAGAAAGCGCCTTTCTGTGTGAGCATCGGCGGTGCAACCCAGAAGAGGAGGATCAGGGCTGCTCTGTGCAAAACCATTACACAGAGCAGGTAAGTTAAAGGCATGTTTCTTTAACTTAAAGTTGCAAGTTGTTCTTATTTTAATAGCTTTTTCTCTATAATCTTAAGTTGGTGACAGGATATCCTTAACATGCTTCTTTTCTCTTTATTTTAGCCCAATTGTTGTGACTTTGAAAGCATGATGTGGTTTGAGTGTTTACTTTTCTATGGCTGTGACATGAAAGACGCAGACAAGGAGGATGCAGACGTTGCTCTATTGCCATCCTTAGTGGAAAAAGTTGTTCTCCCCAAGCTAACAGGTATGTTTGTTTTATGTGTTGCTGTGATTTGCACTAAGCCTGTAAGACAGCAGAGCATTGTATGGTAGTTATTTTACATCGTTTTCTTAGTTGGAAACTTCTTTCCATTCATAAATTAACAGTGATGTCCGATAATGAAGTTATTCAGCATTGTTAATTGTGTGTCTTTCTTGTCATTTGTCCCCCAGGTATTGCTGAGAGCGTGTGGGACCCCTTCTCAGCTACACAGACGAATAGACTGGCTGCCGTGATGCAAAAGTTAATACATGGATATCCCACCGTTGTAAATTCTGGCAATAAAAACACAGAGGTATAAATCTCTCTAGCCCTAGAACATTATGATTTTGCCCAGCTTACTATAGGGAATAGAAGCATAACAAAAAACATAGCCTATGTTATGTAGGATGTAGTTCACCCAGACCTTCATTATTTTTTATTAGGCTTCTGATACCCGTAAAAAATTGATATAATAAAACAACAAATGGTATGCTCAAGTCTCTCTGTGCCTGCACCATGAAAATACTCTGAATTTAGAGTCTGTGCATAGCTGTTTGTTTATGATTTTTTTTTTTCATTTTGATACATTTTGCCCAGGTTACCAGGAGGTTTTTAGAAATAGAAAAAAAATTGAAGTGGAAAGTAGAAATGTTGAAATTAAGTAAAAGAAAAGTATATAGTATAAGATTGTTTTACAAAAGTGGAAAAAAAATATCCAGGCAAATGAGACTATATGAAATGCATATATTGTAGCTGTTTTACATGCCAAAGAATTTGTATTTCTGTCCATTCATGTGCAGTTCATGGCTGTGAGAAATACAGTATGTCCCCTTCCGTAAAGTCCCTTTTTCATAGAGCATTGGCTGATGTCTGTACCAAGGGCTTACTCCCATCATATACAATGTCTCTTGGCACACTGACTTAAGAGGAGTTCCACCCAAATTTGGAACTTCCTCTTGTTCCACTCCTCTCCCCCATACATGCCACATTTGGCATGTAATTTTTTTTGGGGGGGAGTGGGGGCTTCAGTAGGAGTGGGACTTCCTGTCCCACTTCCTGCTTCCGCCGAGGGGCTGGTTAGGCGATTAAGCCTTAATCGCCTACACCAGCCCCTCCCTGTAGGCGATCACATGGGACACTGACAGGTCCCATGCAATCGCCTCTCCAATCAGCGGCGAGCCGTGCGCGCATGCGCAGTGGGTGCCCGGCCGTGAAGCCGAAGGCTGTCACGGCTGGGTGCCCACAGTCGAGATGGAGACGCCGGCTGGGGAGGGGGGGAGAGGAGCGGAGCCCCGGTCGGCGCGTCGCTGGAACGCAGGAGCAGGTAAGTGAGTGTTTATTAAAAGCCAGCAGCTACACTTTTTGTAGCTGCTGACTTTTAATAAACACAATTTTGGCTGGAACACCCCTTTATGAAGGTCGGTGCTCCCTCTCGCTGTGCGTGCAGCCTTGTGCTGCCATCTGTTGGTGTATTACCAAACTTGTCTCAAAACTTTTTGATACCACCTCGTAGTTGGCAAGTGTAGGGAAGACCGATCTTAAAGGGGTTGTAAAGGTAAAAAAAAAATCCCTAAATGGCTTCCTTTACCTTGGTGCAGTCCTCCTTCACTTACCTCATCCTTCTATTTTGCTTTTAAATATCCTTATTTCTTCTGAGAAATCCTCACTTCCTGTTCTTCTGTCTGTAACTACACACAGTAATGCAAGGCTTTCTCCCTGGTGTGGAGAAAGCCTATTGAGGGGGGAGGGGGCGAGCAGGAGGGTCAGGACACTCTCCTTTGCAGATGAAAAAAGGAGCTGTGTGTTAGTGGATGTCCTGACACTCCTGCTCGCCCCTCCCCCTCAAGAGGCTTTCTCCACACCAGGTAGAAAGCCTCGCATTACGGTGGTGATTAACAGACAGAAGAACAGGTGAGGATTTCTCAGAAGAAATAAGGACATTTAAAAGCAAAATGGAAGGATGAGGTAAGTGAAGGAAGACTTCACTAAGGTAAAGGAAGCTATTTAGGGAAAACATTTTTTACCTTTACAACCCCTTTAACATCAAGGAGCAATCAACAGGTGATGATGTGCCTAATGTGTGTAATGTGTCTGCTTTGCACAGAGAAGAAAGAGCCAGATGGTTGATATGTGTATATAGTCCTGTGTGTTTGTAAACACAGGACTCTGTGCTGTGATTGGCTATAGGCGATCAGCATGTCTCGGCCATAAATCATTGGCTGGGAGGTGCTGACAAATCCCACTGTAGACAGTGACAGCATGGTTTAGCAGGAGGCATGCGCACATGAGCCCCTAACCTGGAACAGGCTGGAAGATGTGCAAGTACATCTTTCAGCTTGTCCATGCCGCCCACCCACAGTAAGTGTACTGTGGGAAATGATGGAACATAAGCAGAAATGTGTACTTTAGTACATCATAAATGAAATGTCCATATGCAGTACCGTGGATGCTAATTTTGTCTGTTTTTACACAGCTGAGCACAGCTCCAGATTGCAGAGCTTTGCATAGCTGTATGCATTAGCCAATAGAAATACAATCATGCTGCGTTCAGATTCCTATGAATGATGGATCTTCATGCTTAATATTGTACACCCCTGTGTAGTCTAAAGGTGGAAAATCCCAGGCTTGTATTGCAGAAGAGAAATGCACTTCTCTTCTGCAATTAAATGCCCCTGCCTGCTCACTGTCACCTCAGGAGCTGTAAACTTGGCTGAGTGGCAGTGTTCCATCGATTTTGTGCCCTCCGTCGAAAAGTGCGCAGAACAGAAGGGCACTCCAGCTGAGTTGATGATCAGCTGGAGTGACGTAACCATAGCGCATACTCGCAGCGTCTTTTTTTTTTTTTTTGAGGGGTGATACCATTTCACAGGCACAATTGAAAGCTATACAAAGAGCGGAGGGACACCGTTAGATGTCAGATGGTGCCCCGCTCTTAACCCGCGGCACAACAGCAAGGCACAATATGACAAATACGGTGTCCCTCCGCTGTTTGCATAGCATTAAATTGTGCCCAAGAAATGGTATCTCCGTTGAAAAAGCCTCCTACGATATGCGCACGTGATGTCCCTCCAGCTGATCGGCAACTCAACTGAAGTGCCCTTCCATTCTGCGCATACGCGGGCACTTTTTGACAGCAAGGACATATTGACAGAACACTGGCATGATGGCCTCAGTTGAACAGGTGAGTATTGCGCCGCTTGAAATACAACTGATTAGTTAAGTAATGCAGCTAAAATATTCTGATCTACATTTGACCCTTTTCTGTATTTTTTTTTTTTTTTTAAATGAACATGATTCACTTTTTCTTCATCTACAGTCCCACCTGCCAATGAGTTTAGGAATAGTGGCTTGTCTACTGCTTATCTAATAGGATTTTGCACCCTTTATAATACAGTCAGATGGTCTTTGTATGGATGGGAAAGTGTAAACAGCAGGGGGCAATGGTCAGCCTGTTGCAGATATGCACAAAAGCATGCAGAAAATATTTATGTAAACTGAAAAAAATCATTTGTAACGGCTTTCAGAGTGTTACAGGCTGATGTTGGAAAAATAAAATCTGTATATGATGTATCATTTTGTTCCTTTCCAGGCTCTACTAAAAGGTTTGTTAGCAAGAATGAGAAGAACGTTGGACGACGATGTCTTTATGCCGTTGTATCCTAAAAAGTAAGAGCTTATCCTTACCCAGCTGCTCTGGCTTAAAATGTATGAATCTTTCTTTTTAAATGCTATGTAAAAAATTGTATGAGTGTGTTTTCCAAAGTTAACCACTTCCATACTGGGCACTTATACACCTTCCTGCCCAGACCAATTTTCAGCTTTCAGCGCTGTTGCTCTTTGAATGACAATTACACGGTCGTGCTACACTGAACCCAAACTAAATTGTTATCATTTTGTTCCCAAAAATAGAGCTTTTGATGGTATTTGATCACCCCTGGGATTTTTATTTTCTGCTAAAAAAAATAAGACAGAAAATTTGGAAAAACAAATGCTTTGTTTCCGTTACAAACCTTTGTAAATAAGTTTTCTCCTTCACGGTTGGGCACAGATGGGCACAAATTGGCAGCGTGGATGTACTCTAATATTTTGTACTGATGGATGCCAATCAGTGCCAAACAATGCCTGCCAATCACTGATGCCCATTGTGGGCACTGATGGCATCCCTGGTGGTTTAGTGTCGGCATCCTCGAGGGGGCTGTGCTGATAATCGATCAGCACAACCCCCCCCCTGTCCCCTCGTCAGAGGAGCAGCCGATCGGCTCTCCTCTACTCGCGTCTGACAAACGCAAGTGAGGAAAAGCCAATCACTGCTGCTCTTGTTTACATCGTGATCAGCCGTGATTGGACACAGCTGATCACGCGGTAAAGAGTCTCCGACGGACTCTTTACCTAGATCGGCGTTGCGGGGTGTCAGACTGACACCCCGCAATAACGATCACCGCAATGCGTGCCTCCGGGGTCATATGACGTCCACTCAGGATATTGAAACCACTTTGCCGCCGTCTTTTTGCAATAGGTCGGGCGACAAGTGGTTAAAAATATTGCATCCCTTTTCTGCTTTTCATGTTCATTCTCTGTCTTTAATGTATTCATGATTCAATAGTGAGTAGTGTTTTCCTCATTGTCAAATGTTTTGTTCTTAGTGTTATAGAGAATAAGAATTCGGGGCCATGTGTGTTCTTTCAGCGCCAGTTCTGGTCATCTGTGAAGGTAAAAACATCAAATTTATTTCTGTGCATTTTTAAAATAATGCTCCAATCACTGTGTGTGTGTGTGTGTGTGTGTGTGTGTGTGTGTGTTTTTGTGCTGATGATTTTTCATCACGGTTTCAGCTACTTGGTAACTTCCTGAAGTGGTACGGAGTTCTTTCCAACAAGTGTTTACAGGAGTTGGCAATAGACGGCCTGCTGAACAGGTACATATTGATGGCATTCCAGAATACCGAGAGTGGAGAAGACAGCATCAAGAAAGCCCAGAGTGTAAGTACTATAAATTATGGTGCCTCTTTAACCCTTTCAGCTCTGGAAGATTTAACCCCCTTCATGACCAGGCCATTTTTTGTGATACAACACTGCATTACTTTAAAGGGGTTGCAAAGGTTTGTGTTTTTTCACCTTAATGCATCCTATGCATTAAGGTGAAAAAACACCTGGCAATCACCGGCCTCCCAGCCCTCTCATTTTACTTACCTGAGCCAGTTCACTTGCTCGGCACGTCCCTGGTGTCCTCTTTCCATGGAGTCCTGTCGTTGATTGGAAAGATTGATAGGAGTGCCACCATTGGCTTCCGCTGCTGTCAATTAAATCCAATGACATGGGCGCTGGGGGTGTATGACTCATGAGCGCGCCCGCAAGGTAACCCTCTTGGGGAGAGCTTTCCAGAGGGAGTTATCTAATTCAGGGATGAGTCGCAAGAGCCGAAAGGGGACTGCAGAAGAGGATGTTCTGGGCCACTGTTCAAAACGAGCTGCACAGTGGAGGCAGGTATATGTATGTTATTTAAAAAAATATATATAATCTCTTTTAGTATCCCTTTAACTGACAATTGTGCGGTCGTGCGACACTCTACACAAATGTTTGTTCTTTTTTTTTTTTTTTTACAAATGAAGCTTTCTTTTTGGTGGTATTTGATCACCTCGTGGGTTTTATTTTTTGCGCAATAAACAAAAATGACCCACTTTTTTTTACTTTCTGCTATAAAACTTACATACCCAATAAAATCTAATGTATTCATTAATTTTTTGCCAATATGTATTCTTCATAATTTTGAGAAAAGAAATCTCAATAAGTGTATATTGATTGGTTTGTGCGAAAGTTAGTGTCTACAAACTATGAGATATATTTATTCACTAGTAATGGCAGCGATCAGCGACTTATAGTGGGACGGTGATATTGCGGCCCAAAGTTTGGACACCTGACACTTTTTTGACACTTTTTGGGGACCAGTGATACTAATATATAGTGATCAGTGCTAAAAAATATGCACTGTTACTGTACTAATGACACTGGCATGGAGGGGGTTAACATCAGGGGCTATCAAAGGGTTAAATGTATGCCTAGGTTGTGCTTACTCACTGTGGGGAGGTGCTTTGGCTGTGGGAACACAAAGATCTGTGTTCCTTTGCGAGAACACGGGATCAATACCTTCCCCTCTGACAGAATGGAGCAGATTGCTGTTTTGCATGTAATCGGCGTGCATAGAGTCCGCTGTACCTGCCACTGGCCTCCCACTGTGTATAATATATAATATTAAAACTTAACTTTCAGCTGTATCCAATCAAGCAGGCCTTCGCACTACTTAGTTTGAGGTAAATCTAGAGGAAGATTAAAAATGTATAGCCAGCCACTGGGAGGAGGCGTTCTATAGTGGATAGAGCTGCTAGGAGTGTAGCATAGACAGAATCCACAAGAAGTTATCCGCTCACTGGATTTCTGGATCAAGTATTTTTTATATTATACAGACCAAAAGGGAGCAAGTAAACGTAGTCCATTGTTGGGGGTCAACATTACACTTTCAAGCCTAATTGGATTTTTAAATGTATAGTGAATAAATACATTCCAGGTACATCGAAACAAAGTTTATGGTTCTACAATTTAGGAGGCTTAAATGTTTCTGTATGTAGTCTGGGGAATTTTATATGAGCATGTTCCCTGGCTTCAAAAAAGATTGCCATCGCAAGTTGGGATGCAAGCCTGTTCTACCTGCATGCATACATACATACATACATACATACATACATACATACATACATACATACATACATACCTTAGAAAAAAAGAAAGCGTATTTCTACCAAAAAAATTGTATTTATTTGAAAAAACTATTACATCAGGTACCTGTTATACCTGGTACTTGATGTCATTTTTATATATATATATATATTAGTTGCTCAGTGGCTATATATGAAAGTGTGAGAAAATATATATTATAAGCTATAATATACTGACAACTTGCAATGTTTCTAATAAACTTACTAAATGAGACCTTCAATTTAAATTTATCTTGCCAGCACTTCAGCATTCTGAAATTTCTTATTTGCCCAAAATGTGCTTCCATTAATGTGTGTTCCATGTTACAGATGCAGTCTTCTGTGATTGTAATGAATTGCTGGCTTTTAATGGTATTTTAATTATGTTTTCATTAAAGTTGCTGCATCTCCTGAAAGGTAATGAGTTGCTAATAGGAAGGTTTGTCACTGTCCACATGTGGATAAGAGGCAATTTATTTCCTGCAGTCATATAGTACTCACCTTTTATGCAACTGTACACAGAACACACAGAGGCATTTATATTGGTTCCTATCAATCTAATGTCACCTACATGAATTTTCACGGCCAGTTAATGTGACCCAGTTGTCCTGTTGTGTTTTTTTTTTTAAATGCCAAACGTGCAGTAGATATTTAAAGCAGATACCTGCTTGCTCTATGTACCTTGTAGATGGCCATTGTGTGCTGGATCCTTGGGGGACTTTTGCAAATCTCAGGCATCTTCTGTGGTTCAGAGTTCATGCTGTGCCTTTATCAAAGGGTTTACTAAACCCTCAAGGTTTTAAAAAAAAAAAATAACAAACATGTTTTACTTTGCTTCACTGTGCAGTTTGTTTTGCACAGAGTGACTACGATCCACCTCTTCTGGGATCCCTCATCCGCGCTGGTAGCTCCTCACTGTAATGGGAAACCATGTAGGAAAAGCTCTCTCCTTGGTGGGTATCTGTGCGTGCGCACTCCCGAGTCTGGCTTTTGCGTCTATAGGCACAGAAAGCCAGACTCGCCCACCCGACTCCCGCATCATTGGATTTGATGGACAGCAGCGGGAGCCAATGGCTGCGCTGCTATCAATCTATCCAATCAGGACACGAGACACCAGCTAGAGCTGTTGAGCTTGTCCTGGGGGAGAAGAAAACCGAGTTTGGGTAAGTAAAACGGGGTCACTGGGGGGGCTGCAGCACTATTGAAGGTTTTTCACCTTTAATACATAGAATGCATTAAGGTGAAAAAACATGAGGGTTTACAACCCCTTTTAAGGGGATCTGTGTGGTCTCAAAATACCAGTTATGTGGTGGTTATCACACATTTTAAAGAATCACGTTTCTTAAAGAAAATAAATGCACAGGTAAAAATAAAAAATGTTGCGGTTATTTTTTTTTTTGAGCCTGTAAAGCATTGCAATTTGCTAAATATATTACTAAAATTGCTGAATGAATAGTTATTTTGTATTTTTCAACTGTGTATGTATCAAAGTATGCTTTGAAAGATATATCGTAGTTCTGGAAGAGGGTGTGAAAATCAATATTCAATATGACAGCCACTTGGAATATTATACGGTTATGTGTAAAAGCAACGTATGCTTACTAAGGGCTCCAAGAGCTGTGTTTTCAGATGCTGATTAATGGAACCCATTGAGTTTCCGTTGACTAACATATGAAAGTAATGCAGGAAGAATCGTCATATTCCCTTGAGCTGAGGTCAAATTACATAATAAGCAGGGGAAGCCACATTCAGCTCTTCTATAAACCCATTGGGATGTGTCCTACATTTCTAGGAAAGATGATACAGGAAACTCCCCCATATTCATACTCTTTCTGTCTTCAGCTCTTCTCCGCAGCTTTTATTCTGTTGTTCTGCACAAGCCACTTAAGTTTTTCTTTTTCTCTTTTTTTTTTTTTTTTTTTACAGGTTATTGCTTGTTTTCCTAAGCAGTGGTTTTCAAACCTCAAAGGTGGCAAAACAATTCCACAGCTGGAAAACTTTGCCCGCTATCTTACACATCTCTCCGGCATCATTTACAGGCAGAATGTGGGCTGCTCAGATGTAGAGAAAAGAAATGCCAGGTAATTGCGTTGCTCTATTTATTCTGCATATATGTAAATATCTAGAACTATAACAATGTTATAACAACTTGATAGCTACCAGTTGCTTTTCAGTCAGCACTTTTTTGGCTTTTTTTTATAAAAAAAATCAACGTTTATCAGATTGCTTTTCTGAGAGGCGGTAAGGGCTGCCACAAATGTAAGCGAGCTCTTCGTTCTTATTTTTTTTATTTTTTTTAAAGCTGCCAAAGCCCGAGTAGAAATATATATTCCTGTGTGAGCAGGTCCAGCACCCCCCCCCAATTCTACTGAATGTAATCAAATCATTCCATTTGCTTTGCCACAGCTGATCAAATGGCACACATGGGCTGTGATTTTCCGTGAGTGACCAATCACAGCTAGCAGCACAATTGTACACAATGGATGGCTTAAAAAACAGCGATCTGTTGTGTACAACTGTCATGTGACCTGCGGTATTTGGTTACAGCCGTCGCATTGGAACCGGCAGCAGGATGGTACAGTTATCAGTCATCGGCTGTGTCCGATGCACGCAGCCAGTGACTGATCGTGCTGCTGTGTGGCCCCTGTGATCCAGAGTGACGTCATTTGATGTCCCCCTTGATAGATGAGAGGCCTGGCACCGGCGTCATTCCCTCATAGGCCAGGTGGGAACCAGTTAAGATGTTTTCACCCAAACAACTGTTAAAGCAGAAGTAAACTCAATGATTTTAATCATTTCAAAAAAGTTACATTCCTGGCATGTGTCAGGAATGTAACGGTCACATTGGTTGTGCTCTCCAAACTCAAACCATCCTATGGCTGGTGTCATAACTGATCACACGTGAAGTTTAACATTAAACAGAGGCCAAGATGGTGGCTTCTTTGGCTGAAAACGATAGGAAGATTTACTTCCACTTTAACATAGGGGAGAGATGCACCTAGTTGATGTTTCACCTGAGCAGTTGGAACTCGGCATTGGTAATACCAGTGACTGACTACTCACAAAAACACGCTCCGTTAGAGAAAGGGGAACCATTCCAAATAGATGTAAGCTCTTCCCAAGCACTGTCTACCAGGGTACAATATTCCTTCACCATGTGTCATTTTAACATCTCTCATTATTCCATTGGCTTATTCTCAGAAGATGTTCATTTAGGATGCTATCTCTACGGAGTAACAGAGAGGAGAGATGTATTCAGCACTTTATACTGGGAGGAATGGGTGTTACTAATGAAGTGGACATCAGTATCTTGAGGAACAAACTCTCGGCCATAGCTTCTGACAGTAAGCGGGCATTTTCTTTCTCGTACATCACGGGACACAGAGCGGCATATTCATTACTATGTGGGTTATATGGAGTACCTTCAGGTGTGGACACTGGCAATCTTCAAACAGGAAGTCCCCTCCCTATATAACCCCCTCCCCTAGAGGGAGTCCCTCAGTTTTTTCGCCAGTGTCTTAGGTGTTGGTCACGGAATAGCTTTGCTCCACATCCTTGGGATTAAGGGCGGGCTAACCGGATCTGTCCAAGGAGCCTCAGTGCCAAAGTGGACAGTACCCGGGCCCCAAACCGTGGGGTTTTGCCTATAATGCTCCTCTTTGGAGGGCTGGACCCTGGGCCCAGGACTTGGAGTTTGCAAAAACCATAAAGTTCCTGTTTTGCCAGGGTGCTATATAGGTCCAGGACAGTGGGTACCTTCATAGGACCCCAGGGCCTGAAGGTCTACTACGCTACCCACGGAGATGGGAGAAGATTGGATCAGTTTGCTGGTCAAACATCCTGCAGCATGGAGCAGGTAAGGGGGAGCCTGCGGGACTTGGTTCGACAGCAGGCTCCCCGGGGTAACCTAAAAGGGGGGATAGCCTAAGTATGCTCTGCATGGGCAACCGTGATCACTATGTCTAAAAGAGACAGGATGACACCCTTTCTCCCCCCATCACTAGGCCCCCCTGTCTAAATATGTGTTGCTAGTTAACCTGCTGTTTCTTCCTAGGGCTAGTAAGGATCCCTAGGGGCCTTGAGAGAGTCCTACCTGGCCGGGGGTTTGAATCTGCCGCCTGTTTCTGCGTGCCTGGATCTCCAGCAGCGCGGCTCCTCCATGTTCCTCCTGTATCCGGCATTCGCGCGCGCGCACGTCTTATTGACGTTTTTCGCGCCGTCCAGACAGGAGGGCGGGGGGGGGCGGGCCTGCGGCGTCATACATCCCCGCAGCTTATTAATTTAAGAAGCGCCTTGGATGAGCCATTAGGGGGATCTGGTGCGGAGGCTGGCCCAGATCAGCCCAGCCCTGTGTTTATCACAGAGGAGATGCTAGCCGTATCCCTAGGGGGGCTAGAAGAGAGAATAGCGGCATTGATCGCCAGAGCTATTCCTGGTAAGAAACGGGTTAGATCCCCATCACCAGGGGGTGTATCCTCAGATGCTGAGATTCTCTCTCCGGAGGAATTAGAATCACAGGAGGATCAACTGGACCTGAACCAAGAGGGTTCAGGGATGGAGGGGTCTACCTCTGAGGAACCATTTTCAGACTCCCAGACAGAGAGACTGTGGGTACAGTCTTTGACGGACATGGTCCGCTCGGCATTTAGTTTGCCATTGCCAGAACTTCTGGTTCCTCCGGTATCCTCTCTGGGCTCTTTGAAAGCCCCGTTAAGCAACGCAGTTTTTCCGGTCCATCCTCTCTTGGAGGAATTGATCTTTCGGGATTGGGTACGGCCGGACAGGGTTTTTCTGCCACCGAAAAGATTTGCGGTCATTTATCCCTTGGAGGAAAAATTCTCCAAGAAGTGGAGGCTCCCAGTAGTGGATGCAGCCATCTCATGTGTGAATAAATCACTAACTTGCCCGGTGGAAAACATACATATGTTTAAAGATCCGGTTGATAAAAGATTAGAGACACTTTTAAAAGCATCCTTTGCTACGGCAGGAGCAGTGGTGCAGCCAGCAGTGGCTGCAATTGGAGTTTGTCAGGCATTAAAAGACCAGACAAAGGAAATGTTAAAGGACATGCCTACCCAACAAGCAGAAGAGTTTGCTGACATTCCCAGAGCTCTGTGTTTCGCGGTAGATGCTATAAAAGATTCCATCCAGCAGGCTTCTCGTTTATCACTATGTTTGGTACACATGAGAAGGCTCTTATGGTTGAAGAACTGGGAGGCAGAACCCCCATGCAAAAAGCTTCTGGCAGGATTTCCCTTCCATGGAGGACGACTCTTCGGAGAAGATCTGGATAAATATATTCAGACTATTTCAAATGGCAAGAGTACCCTTTTACCGGTCAAAAAGACATTCCGGGCTCCTACATTTAAAAGGCAGCTTTTTCCTGTCTCGGGGCCCTCTAATTCCAGGCAGTATCGACGGCCGCCTGCACGATCCAACGTTAACAGTAGATCGCAGGGACAGACCCCTGGGGGTAAGAAGCCGTGGTATCGCAAGCCGTCAAAGACAGCCCCTAAGTCTGCCTTATGAAGGGGCGCCCCCACTCTCACGGGTGGGGGGAAGGCTTCGTCTCTTCTCAGAAGTTTGGGAAGCCAAGATCCCCGACAATTGGGCCCGGGCATCTGTAACCACAGGTTACAGACTGGAGTTTCTAAGGTATCCTCCGCCTCATTTTCAGGAATCAAGGCTACCAAGGGATCCAGCAAGGAAGGCCTCAATGCTGGCAGCTTTGGATCACCTGCTTTGCCAGGACGTAATTATAGTAGTGCCAGCCCAAGAGCAAGGCCTAGGTTTCTATTCCAATCTCTTTGTCATACCAAAGCCCAACGGCGATGTCAGGCCAATCTTGGACCTAAAGAGGTTAAACGCTTATCTAAGGGTGCGGTCCTTCCGGATGGAATCCATCCGGTCAGCAGCCGCCGCGCTTCAGAAAGACGATTTTCTGGCCTCCATAGACATAAAAGATGCTTACCTTCATGTACCAATCTTTCAGTCGCATCAAAGGTTTTTACGCTTCGCGGTGGGGCAGCGACACTTCCAATTCAGGGCGCTCCCTTTCGGGCTGGCCACGGCCCCCCGGGTATTCACGAAGATCCTAGCCCCAGTTCTGGCCAATTTAAGGATCCAAGGAGTCACAGTCCTAGCATACTTGGACGACCTTTTAATCATAGATCACTCACGGACGGGTCTGCAAAAGGCAGTAAACCTCACGGTTCGGTACCTCGAAGAATTCGGCTGGGTCCTAAACCAGGGAAAGTCAGCATTCCAGCCTACAAAGCAGTTGGAATACCTCGGCATGAGGTTAGACACAGAACATCAAAAGGTGTTCCTGCCCCTTGTAAAGATCAAGGCGATCAAGGGGTTGGTTCAGTTGGTTATAAACAAGAAAAGACCAACTATTCGCCTGTGTATGCGATTACTAGGCAAGCTAGTGGCCACATTCGAGGCAGTACCATACGCTCAGATCCACACTCGCGTCCTACAGGCGGCCATTCTAGCAGCCTGGGGCAAGAGGGCACATGCCTTAGAGTCCCCTTTGACGCTATCATCAAGGGTCCGACAGAGCCTGGCCTGGTGGTTGAACCCTCAGAATCTTCTAAAGGGAAGATCCTTCAGCCCTGTTGTCTGGAAGGTAGTTACCACAGACGCCAGCCTGGCAGGCTGGGGGGCGGTCTTCGAAGGGTTCTCCCGCCAGGGAACTTGGGTGAAAGCAGAGAGGCAGCTCCCCATCAATATCTTGGAAATCAGAGCTGCTCGCCTAGCCCTGTTGGCGTGGACCTCCAGATTAAAGGGGTTCCCGGTGAGAATCCAGTCAGACAATGCCACGGCGGTGGCATACATAAACCACCAAGGGGGAACCAGGAGCCAGGCCGCTCAAAGGGGAAGTGAACTTGATTTTTCAATGGGCAGAGGTTCATGTACCCTGCATTTCAGCGATATTCATTCCCGGAGTGGACAACCTGCAGGCAGACTTCTTAAGTCGCCAGAGTCTGTTGCCAGGGGAGTGGTCTCTGCATCCCCAGGTCTTTCAGACAATCTGCCAGAGGTGGGGAACGCCAGACGTGATATAATGGCATCCAGGTTCAACAAGAAACTAGACAGGTTCGTGTCGCGAGCGAGGGATCCTATGGCCTGCGGAACCGATGCGTTGGTTTGCCCTTGGCATCAATTCAAACTTCTATATGCATTCCCTCCACTACAGTTACTCCCCCGCCTGTTGCGCAAGATCAGAGTGGAGCACAAGCCAGTCATTCTAATAGCTCCAGCTTGGCCCCGGAGGGCTTGGTACTCACTAGTCCTGAATATGGCAGTGGGAGACCCTTGGACTCTCCCTCTACAACCAGACCTACTCTCACAAGGCCCGATCCTCCACCCTACATTACAGCGTCTAAATTTGACGGCCTGGAGGCTGAATCCCTGATTCTCAGGGGTAGGGGTCTGTCTAGGCAGGTAATCCCTACCCTGATTAAGGCTAGAAAGCCGGTCTCCAGGGTAATTTATTACAGGGTGTGGAGGAACTATATAGGCTGGTGTGAATCCAAAGGATGGAATTGCCGCAAATATACTATTGATAGGGTGTTAAGTTTTCTCCAGCTAGGAGTGGATAAAGGCCTGGCACTAAGCACAATCAAAGGACAGATCTCAGCTCTGTCAGTGTGGTTTCAGAGGCCGCTGGCCACCCACTCGCTGGTAAAGACCTTCTTACAGGGGGTCTTGCGTATTAATCCTCCTGTCAAGTCACCAGTTTGTCCTTGGGACCTAAATCTTGTCCTGTCCACTCTACAGAAACAGCCTTTTGAGCCTTTGGCTGAGATTCCTTTACTCTTACTGACAAGAAAATTGGTTTTCTTGGTCGCCATAGTTTCGGCCAGGAGAGTGTCAGAATTAGCAGCCTTATCGTGTAAGGAACCATATCTTGTTCTGCATAAGGACGGGCAGTTCTCCGGCCCCATCCTTCCTTTCTACCAAAGGTTATATCCAAATTTCACTTAAACCAGGATTTGGTACTTCCATCCTTCTTTCCAAAACCTACATCTAGAAAGGAGGGGTTGCTGCATACCTTGGATATTGTCCGGGCCATGAAGGCCTATCTTAAAGCTACGGAAAAGATCCGGAAAACAGAGGTGTTATTCGTTCTACCAGATGGCCCCAAGAAGGGGCAGGCAGCTGCAAAATCCACCATCTCGAGATGGATTAGACAATTAATCATTCAAGCCTACGGATTGAAGAGGTTGCCCCCTCCGTTGTCGGTAAAGGCCCATTCTACCAGGGCCATGGGCGCCTCTTGGGCAGCACACCATCAGATCTCTATGGCTCAGATATGCAAGGCGGCAACGTGGTCATCAGTCCACACGTTTACAAGGTTTTATCAACTAGACGTGAGAAGAAATGCGGATACTGCCTTTGGTCAGGCAGTACTACAGGCTGCAGTTTGAAATCCTCGGGATCAGAAACACCCTTGGTTATATAAAAAAAAAAAAAAAAGAAAAAGGTTCTTCTTTCTTGACTAATTTGGAAATATTATTATGATTTGAGTTTAGCTCTAAAATTGAATCCTTCTTTGGAAGATGTCTCCCTCCCCTCATTAAAGCATTGCTTTCGGACATCCCACATAGTAATGAATATGCCGCTCTGTGTCCCGTGATGTACGAGAAAGAAAAAGGGATTTTTAAATACAGCTTACCTGTAAAATCCTTTTCTTGGAGTACATCACGGGACACAGAGCTCCCACCCCTCTTTTGGGTGACCATTTTGGGAGGCATACTGCTTGCTACAAAACTGAGGGACTCCCTCTAGGGGAGGGGGTTATATAGGGAGGGGACTTCCTGTTTGAAGATTGCCAGTGTCCACACCTGAAGGTACTCCATATAACCCACATAGTAATGAATATGCCGCTCTGTGTCCCGTGATGTACTCCAAGAAAAGGATTTTACAGGTAAGCTGTATTTAAAAATCCCTTTTTTATCACCAAGGGAGGTGAATAAAAATCCGACAGTCGCATAAATACCCAGATTAAGGTGACTCAAGATCTTATCCATCATTTTAAGTGGTGACGTTCCAACCTTTTTTTTTTTTTTTTAAAGAAAGGAAGAAAAAAAAAAACACCCCGCAATGGTCACATCTTATATAATGCATTCTGTCAGATGTAGTGAATTAAAGGGTCACTAAAGGAAAACATTTTTTTTGCTGAAATGACTGTTTACAGGGTATAGAGACATAAAAGTTAACTGATTCCTTTTAAAAATGATTAAAAATAGATAAAAATCAATCATATAATGTGCCTGCAGGTTAGTTTCACTTTTGAACTGGCTTCATGTTTCTGTGAAGTAGAAATAGACACACAAAACAAAAACAAACAAATCCAGGGCAGTGTTTTGTTTTTAAAATGAATCTGATTGGTTCTGGGAAGTTTTAGACACACAGTAATGACAGCTTAGACCACCGTGAGAAAGCTCCCAGCACTGTGGTTATAAGGAAACAGACAAGCAGGAAGTGTGGAGAACAGAGCAGGATTACAGCAACTTCAAAGCAAAAACGAACAATAAGGACATGAAACCAGTACTGGAGTAAGGTAAAGGAAGCCATTTAGCTAAAAAAAAAAATTCCTTTAGTGATCCTTTAAGTCTTTTTGTTCTGCAAATTATGGTCCTCTCTTTAGAAAGTGCGCTCCTATCTTTATTGTGGGCATCTGAACCCACGCTCGTAGCTCCTGCAATATGGTGCTGCTGGCTACAAAGCAAGCACCACCTGATCATGCGCATTGCATACAAAGAGCGGTGCACTCATATTGCGCAGGCTGCCCATTGACTCCTGGGATTGATGGCACTTATATCCCAGGAGCTGTGGCGAGGTACAGCGGACGTGGACCTGTCTAATGGTCAAAAAAGATAATAGGCTTTGAAAACAAACATTTCCAATGATTAAGCCATGTACACACGGGCCAAATGTCAGACATCTGCTGGTTAAAAAAAAAAAAAAATTCATCCTGTGTGTATGGTACCCTGTCCAACAGAAGCCAGCTGCCAATCGGCGCTCTCAGCCAATGGCCGGGAGTGCTTATTTGAATGCTTTGGGGGGGGGGGGGGGGGCGGGGGGGCTGTTCCCCTGTCGGAACACAACAGCTCAGTGGGGGAGATGGCGGCCCTGCCAACGAACCACCATTAGTACAGCTGGGGCCCTTTACACAGCTTCAAATTGAGAAGTGGGGGGTTGCCCTGGGGACCTCTGGACCCCTTACATAAAAAAGGGGGGGTAGCCATCCAGCGCCCTGGGGACCTCTGGGCCTTTTAATAAATAAAAAAAATTAAAAAAACATTTTTTTTATATAAAAAAAAGGGGGGGGGGGTTTGCCATTCGGAGCCCTGGGGACCTCCAGGCCCCTTACATTACAGGTGTACTGCCTGTACCCCTGTTTGTCTGTACAAAGGCTACAGCCGGACCTGCCTGTTTTTTTTTTTTTTTTTAAACCCAGCTCGGTGTGTACCAGGCTTTATTGGCAATGTGATCTGCAACACCGGGGTGAAATTCAAAAATTGGGTGGAACTCGGCTTTAATGAGCAGTTTATCCAGTATGTAAATTAAAAATATAACAACTGAAGTGATTATCTTTATCATAGAAGATTTTTTTTGTCTTGTACCTCACATATGGCTATTTTGTTTCCTATTCCAGGGACCAGATCCGGCAGATAGTAAAGCTGCTTGCAGCCATCCGCGCTCTGGAAAACGCGGTGTCAGTAGCAAACGATTACAACATTAAAGATATCAAGACATCTTCAGATGGGAAATAAACTCTAAGAAGCTATGTGCTGTGAACCCATTCCTTTTGTGTGTATATATCCTGTACCTAACGTTTCTAATTGCTGTATAAAGCAGTTTGGTTTTAACACAAAGGTCAATATTTCTAAAAGACAAACAAGTGACTGAGGATTGTATGTGTACCTAGGTTTATATGCACAACCATTGCATGCATTACTGCACAATGGTTCAGAGACAATTTGTGCTGGAGTCTCAGGGGAAGGGTAACGTGGGCCTGGAGGAATGTTTGTTTCTCTTCCATTGAGAGAAATAAATTGCAGTAATTTATTGTCCTTAATAAGGCAATGTGTATGGGATGCCAAATACACCCCTATGCGGGTCTCCTTATCTATAAACTTTCTCCGCCTCCAACGTCCCTGGCATTACGGACACGCCTTCATTCCCAGAGCTCAGGATGATGAGTGAATTTCCTTCTCCAAACCGGAGCCAGAATCCAAAGAAATGCATCTCCTGCTGTTTACATGAACATGCTCCTTCCAGAGCCTGAAGTGAATAGCTAGAATTCCAATCTTTTAGAAAGATGTTTTGTTCAAGAAGATGGAACCGAAAAAGAGTTGGATGTCCCTCATTTTGGAATCACTTGTTATCCTCTCCGTAATGCGTTGTCACTGTAAATATGACGCTGGTTTCTAATTTTTATGGATCACTCAATTCTGTTCTTGGACAAGATTAACTGATTTCCCACAGGGCATGAGCCACACAACGCCTTGTGCCTCAGTTCTAATTTTATAGTGGTACAAGCGAAGCGCTGTTTTGGACATCCAGATTTTTGCCATTATCTGTACCGTTAAAATCTTATGCGAGTTGGTAAAACAACTTCGCTGATCCCCGGGCTTTGATGAAGAGTTTGAGGACAGGGAGATGCCTGGCTGTCCATTATTCTCAGTGGGACGTCTGCCAGTCTATGGTCAGCTTTACAATTTTGAAGCAAATGACTGAGGGTATTCCTGCTTCGTGCCCTGCCCCTGTTCATGTCTGTTGTGTGAAGTCCATACTACTTTTGTGAATTGTGTACAGAAGGACTAATTCAATAATTATGTACAGACGCTAAGCTTAAACCCACTTCTGAGAACTCTTGTATATTTTCTGAAATTAAATAAATTTCTTAGGCTGTTTTTAACTTGTCTTGTATTTATGATTCTAAAATGACCAAGCAAATGTAGTTTGTTGTAAGGCTTTTCTTCCCCCCAGAGGCACTCTATATTCCTCCTAGCCACCGGGAAGAGAAAATCTCACGACACAATCTGAACTTTCTAAAGAATATATAAAGTTGAAAACGGCAGATATACATGAAAAACGTATGTAGAGAGATTTGTTTCATCTCTGTGTATGATCTGAGGCGGGTCCCTTCCCTGGGTATATGTGAGGGTTTACATCCCCTTTAAATTGCGTGGTTTTCTACTATCAATAGCTACTGGTCGATTCTGGGCAGATGTGTTAAATCCTGTAAGTCTCTCCTGTTAGGTAATGAGTTTGGGGTTTCCCAGGCCATTCTGTATACCAGGGCTTGACAAATTTGCTTGGAATCTAAGATCCAGCTAAAACAGTTAAGAGCCAGGAACTTGCCCTGTCCCGCTGAGCTTGCACGCAGAAGCGAACACATACGTGAGTAGCTACCGCATATGAAAGCAGTGTTCAAACCACACATGTGAGGTATCGTCGCGATTGGTAGAGCGAGAGCAATAATTCTAGCCATAGACCTCCTCTGTAACTCAAAACATGCAACCTGTAGATTTTTTAAATGTTGCTTCTTGAGATTTTTAAGTGTAAAAGTTTGTCGCCATGCCACGTGTGGACGCAATTTTGAAGCGTGACATGTTGGGTATCAATTTACTCTGCGTAACATTATCTTTCATAATATATATAAAAAAAAAAGTGGGCTAACTTTACTGGTTGACTTATTTTTTAATTAAAGTGTATTTTTTTCCAAAAGTGCGCTTGTAAGACCGCTTCGCAAATACGGTGTGACAAAGTATTGCAACGACTGCTATTTTATTCTCTAGTCTAGGGTGTTAGAATAAAAAATTATATATAATGTTTGTGGCTTCTAATTAGAGGGAAGGAGATGGCAGTAAAAACAGGCAGGGAAGCTTCATTAGCATTGCTGGTTGTCTTTTCATACCAACAGCCGCCACAAAATGGCGCCAGATCACAGAAGGAATCATAGGCCTACAGAAGAAAGCCTAGGCCTGCAGAAGGCCGCAAAGCCGCGGCCTCAATTAATGCCAGCCCGATCGCACAGCGGGGGGAGGTGGGGGTGCACAAAGACACAGGATACCCCAGGTTGCTAATTATAGTCGTAATTGCGACCTGGCGCCCAGGTTTTTTTTTTTTTTAACCCTGCTGTATACCATGTGTTCTGGTTGGCAGTGAATACCCATCTATGTTCCAGTTCGCTTGGAATTTGGCTTTCATGCTTGGCCAATTTATCCAGGGTTTCCTTGTGGAGCTATCGGGCCTGAGCTGCAGAAGTCTTTTGTCACAATGCTCTGTTTTGTACGAAGACTTGTGTGTTAGGGGGTATTTGTTACAGAAATGGGGATACTAATGCCTAAACAAGAAATGGAAGGAATTATAGAATTGGACTGAATGCTTCTTCGCTAGTCAGTCAAAGCCTATAATTAATATCGATAAATACAAGGCTTTATGCGATTGGCTGAGGTGGAAATGCACAGGAAATCGCCCGTACTAGAACACAGCGCTGCTTATTGTATGTAGCTAATCTTCTCGCAGTTCATTACAGCAGCTGTATCATTCTTTAATGGAAATAGCCAGATGGGTTTATCGGCCAACAGCTTTGTATGCTAAATAGAAGGTTGCAAGGCTAGACTGAAATGTGACCTTTGGCCACTGGGCTCTACGTTTTGGTGCTTTCCAGAGCCGGATGTACTGTGTTGGCCACAGAGCACTCTCCAGGTTCAGAGCTGTAGCACAGGCTCTGTTGTGACTAGGTATTTTGAGGACTCGCTTTGTGAATAAGGCTACTGGTCCTGAAATGGAATGGCATTTGGAAGCTGGACCCTGCTGGAATGTGAAGGGCTACCCTGAAATGGGACCTCCGGGCGCTAGGCTCTGCATTGTCGCACTTCTCAGGCCTTTATAATCTGTTAGCCATAGATTGTTCTTTAGGTTCAGAATTGTGAGACTTCCATAGTGAATGCCAATCGATCTGAAGCACAGAGCACTACCTCACAATTGGTACCATTGGGTACTTTTTTTTTTTTATCTGGCCACTGCCATCTTTCCGTGGTGACTGTTTAGGCTCTTTCTCCTGCCAATCAACCTAGATGAAGAACCTTCCTGTTGCTGATAAAAGTGCCTAAAGCGGATGCAAACTCAATAAAGTGAAAGTAAGGATGTATAATCGGTAAAGTGATTGCCCATTGATATCTTGATAGTGCACAAATACATCCAAAAAGACTGTTCCTCCACCTTCTAGAGCAGGGATCCTCAAACTACAGCCCTCCAGCTGTTGTAGAACTACACATCCCATGAGGCATTGTAACACTGAAATTCAGACATAACTAGGCATGATGGGAATTCTCCAGTTCTGGAGGGCCGTAGTTTGAAGACCCACCTCCTAGAGTAAGTGCCTGAATCTCATCCTCCCCTCCAAAAGGATTTGAGAACTTCCTCTTTAACCTACTGGGTGCCTCTCTCCCTACACTGGTCAGTGTGGAGTGGTGTTATTTATGACAATGCTATTTGAGGTACTGGCTTCTCCTCTGGTATCTCCTCTGATGATCCCCACTTTGAAGTGGAAGTTTCTCAACATACATGTGCCGTCTGTTTAAGAAAGTATGCATCACTGGAAGGTGTTCTACTATCCTAGAGAATCAGTAGATTTCTTCAAAGTGGAGTAACTCAAGAGGCCTTCATGGGACCCGGTTATTGGAAAATGGATCCTCTTCTGTGACCAAGCTGTTGTTTTCTAAGGATGTCTTGCGATATGCGGCGGTGGGGGGGTCGAAGTATCAAATCTGGCATCGGTATCGGGACAACCCTAGTTACTAATGCCTCGTTTCCACTGAGCGGATCGGTTCGGTACGCTTTTTTGGGTGTTTCCATTATGAAAGCGTGCCATAAAAGCGAACCGTACCGGACCATTCTGGGTCCTGCTTCAGATGTGGGGCCAAAGAAAATGGAACAGTTCCATTAGGGCGGACCTACAAATACATCTCACTGATTGGTGGACGTGCTAGGCTTTTTTTCTAATCCTTGTATGGTCCGATTTGCAGTGGAAATGCTCAGCAGAATAGACCGGACCATTCTAAGCGACCCGAATCGATCCGCTCAGTGGAAAGCGGCATAAGTAACTTGATAATATGAAAAAAGTCTAAGTCATAAGTCATAAAGTGCTTCAGTGCAGAGTGACGTCTTATAAACTTCTTTATATCCTCACATTCATGTGCCATACTTGCACCCCAGTGCTCCCCCATTGGGTGTGTGCTCACCTCACAACTAAACTCTGTCGGACAAAGCTTTTTAGATTCCCAGGACTAATCAGATGTTTTGCCTTCCAATCTGTGTACATCCCCAATGGCAGCATTTAGTCCATATATGCAAAAGAAAAAGTGCTCCACTTAATGCCTAAATCTTGCAATTATTAAAAGATATATATTACACTCACATGCCATAGGTGCGCTCCAGTACAACTACAGTCAGGTCCATAAATATTGGGACATTGAAACAATTCTAATCTTTTTGGCTCTATACACCACCACAATGGATTTGAAATGAAACAAACAAGATGTGCTTTAACTGCAGACTTCTAGCTTTAATTTTAGAGGGTATTTACATCCGAATAAGGTGAACAGTGTTGGAATTACAACAGTATGTAGATATACCTCCCACTTTTTAAGGGACCAAAAGTAATGGGACAGATTAACAATCATAAGTCAAAGTTTCGCTTTTTAATACTTGGTCGCAAATCCTCACCAATGGTTTACATCTTGTGGTAAACCCTCTGCATTCACTCTGGTGAAGTCTTCTCTTGATTGTTGACTTTGACACACATACACCTACCTCCTGGAGAGTGTTCTTGATTTGGCCAACTGTTGTGAAGGGTGTTTTCTTCACCAGGGAAAGAATTTTCGGTCATCCACCACAGTAGTTTTCCGTGGTCTTCCGGGTCTTTTGGTGTTGCTGAGCTCACCGGTGCGTTCTGAAGGGAAGTGGTTTGGAGGGAAGCTTCATAATGGCAAAGATGTTTTTATTACAAATTATGTGAGCAGACTGCAGTTCCTCTTTAAGGTCATCACAGTGGACAAGGGGGCACTTAGATGTGATTCTGGCCAGCTCATTAGATTGCTTTCAAAAAGGTTTGAGATTCCTTCCTGAATGTACATAATATAACTGGGTACTAATATGTATAGGTAGAGTTGATGCAGGGAAATTTTTGATCTATATGAATGAATGAATGAATGAAGAACTTGTATAGCGCAGCACATGCGAAGTAAATCGCCTCTGGGGTCAGGAAGGTTTCAAACCCCCCCCCCCCCCGTAGCAAATTTGGATCATGTTTTGCTGCGGTGTTCCGCCTGCCTCTGAATCAACTGTGGGTGTAGAATTGTGTATATGGGATTGTATATTTTTTGGGGGATAAACTGGATGGACTTGTGTCTTTTTTTTTTTTTTTTAAACCTGACTAAATGTAATATGACCCCCTTGTTGGTATTAGTGGGTGGAATAGTGACCCATCCCCATAACTAAGCTCCGAGGGGCGGAGTGAAATGTTTTGGGGGGTGCGAGGCCTGTCTGGCATCCAGACTGAGGCTGCCATTTCCACACTTATTCTGGGCAATACAGGGATTCTTTCCTTCTGCGCAACAAAGAGAAAAAGGGGCACATCTAGAGTTGAAGAAAAATGTGTTTGTTTATTGTAATCAAAGGTTTAAAAAAACATGACACGTGCGGGATCCACACTGTTCAGCACACGCGTTTCACACAAAGTGCTTAACCACTTCCTGCCCGGTCAATAGCATATTGACATCCGGGAAGTGGTTGTGTTATCCTGACTGGAAGTCTATTGACCTCCAGGGGGATAACAGGTGTTGCACCCGTAGGGGCGCGCATCGCGGCGATTGTTGGTGCAGTGTGTCAGTCTGACACATCGCAACAACAATCTCAGTAAAGAGCCTCCACCATGTGATCAGTCGTGTCCAATCATGGCTGATCATGATGTAAACAGGAAGAGCTGTTGATCAGCTTTTTTTCCTCACTCACGTCTCATAGACGTGAGTAGAGGAGAGACGTTTGGCGTCTCTCCTAAAAGGGGGGGGGGTTGCGCTGATTGTTTATCAGCGCAGCCCCCCCCCCCCCTCAGATGCCCACACTGGACCACCAGGATTGCTGCTCAGGACCACCAGGGAAGCACCTAACGTGGGTGGCCAGGTAAGTCCTTCATGGCCATCCGCATGTAAAAATGTGTCCATAATTTCTGCATAACATATGCCACAAATGGGCACTGCCTGGCACCATCATGCCACCCACCAGTGTCATCAGTGCCCATCTGTGCCCCCCATAAGTACCCATCAGTACCACATACCAGTGCCCATCATTGAAGAAAAGGTACTTATTTACAAAAAAAATAACAGAAACAAAGAAAAACTTTATTTTTTTTCAAAATGTTCGCTCTTTTTTTTATTTGTTGCGCAAAAAATAAAAACGCATAGGTGATCAAATACCACCAAAAGAAAGCTCTATTTGTGGGAACAAAATGATAAAAAATTTGTTTGGGTACAGTGTAGCACGACCGCGCAATTGTCATTCAAATTGCGACAGAGCTGAAAACTGTAAATTGGCCTGGGCAGGGAGGTGTATAAGTGCCTGGTCTTGAAGTGGTTAATGATTAAGCACTTGAGTGAAACGCGTTGTTTTTTTAAACCTTTGACTACAATAAGCTAACACATTTTTCTTCATCTCCAGGTGTGCCGCTTTTTCTCTTTGTTGCATTGATTTTCCAGGTTGCGGACCTCGGCAGGCACACAGTTTTGTTGCCACAATAGTAGCGAGATCTTTAATTTGCAGCGAGCCTTGGAGCGGTGTACACTCTACTTCCTTTATCCTTTTCTTCGGCACAAGCCAGCTGGGAGAAGCTCCATCCCATGTCAGCACTCCCGTTGGTGGATACGCAAAGATCTATACACACCCCCTGTTTTAACAGAGCTTGAGTGGCACGCTAAGGTTGCATTGGCCCCATGGTTGGTGTCAGTAGAAAGAATAGTGCCACATCCTTGGCAGTAGGAGAAATAATGCTTCAAAGGCCGAATAAATGCAAGCAAAGGGTCATAGTTTGAGGACCACTAATATAAACACAAAAGCACATTTAAGTGGTCATGGTTGGGTTTCTTTGCTCTAACCTTGCAGTAAATCTGTCACACAATCCATCCCACTGCCCCTGTGCTGTGTGACAAAATGTGTCAATGCCCCCCCCCCCATAGTGCTTTGTGAATCCTTTGTCATGAATTAAAGTGACCCTGTCAGCACAGGAACTCTTCTTTTAGCAGCTATAATTTTTGATAGAAGAGGGAATAAATATACATACCTTTCCAATGACCTGTGTCTTCAACATTCTGCTGCTCTCTGCCTTTGTAATGAAGGTTTGCATACATTCTCCCCCTACTTCATCATAAAGTGGTTCCTCCTGCCTGTTGTCACCTATGGGTTAGTGGAAGAAAACATATAGAATGGGGGGGGGGGGACGTGGTGTGTGTGTGTGTATGTATATATATATATATATATATATATATATATATAATGTGTGTATGTATGAAGCCTCAAATTGAAAAAAAAAAAAGACTCATCCATGAGAGAATCTCCTCCTTCAGACACCTATCCTGAGGACTTCCTCTATTCACTCTCCTCTCTCCTCTTCCCTGATACAATGTTAGCTGCTAGGCTGCCTCCTACTACCGTACAAAGCAGTGGAGACAAAAGCTGAGTAAGCCCAAGCATCCAGCATTATCAGGAAGCAAAGGTCAGCCATGGCGTTCTCCCTGTTTCTCATATGACAGGTTTTCCAACACTCCTGGCAGCCAGCACCAAAAATGGCTGCTCTGCCCTCAGTATCATCGTGCGTCCCACGTATGACACACCAAGGAGCCTGTGATTGGGGGAAACGGGGAAGAGAGGGGGCGTGGCAGGCCGCTGTGTGGGCGGTGTCTGCTCGGGAGCTTGCCTCTCTGATAGCTTGTGAGCGCGCTCCCGGGGACAGGAGGCTTCAGTGATCGCCGGGGATCGGCTAGGAGCAGCTGTGGTCACCTCTGAGCACCGGTATGTACCTGATCCCCGCCCCCCACCTCCTGTCACCCCGCGCCGTGCGACTCACCTCTCCTCATCTCTTCTCTACCGGTGTCATTGCCGGAGACAGGCGGAGGCATCAGCAGGCCCTTCACCTTCCTTCTCTGCACCCATAGAGCTCTACACAGGGCTGGGCTCCTTCTCATAACACCCGGCTGGGAGGAGGACATGTGTGACCCACTGCCCGGGATCAACACCTATGCTAGGGGCATGGCCTGTCATTACCGACATGTCTGTCATCTGATGATCCCACATCTGTAGTAATCATATAATATATGTCACCTGATCACAGATCTCTAATAATCATATAATGTGTCACCTGATCCCAGATCTCTAATAATCATATAATATGTCACCTGATCCCAGATCTCTAATAATCATAGAATATGTGTCACCTGATCCCAGATCTCTAATAATCATATAATATGTCACCTGATCCCAGATCTCTAATATTCATATAATATGTCACCTGATCCCAGATTTCTAATATTCATATAATATGTCACCTGATCCCAGATTTCTAATATTCATATAATATGTCACCTGATTGCAGATTTCTAATAATCATATAATATGTCACCTGATCCCAGATCTCTAATAATCATAGAATATGTGTCGCCTGATCCCAGATCTCTAATAATCATAGAATATGTGTCGCCTGATCCCAGATCTCTAATAATCATATAATATGTCACCTGATCCCAGATCTCTAATAATCATAGAATATGTGTCACCTGATCTTAGATCTCTAATAATCATATAATAGGTCACCTGATCCCAGATCTCTAATAATCATATAATATGTCACTTGAACTCTAATAATCATAGAATATGTGTCACCTGATGCCAGATTTCTAATAATCATATAATATATGTCACCTGATCCCAGATCTCTAATAATCATAGAATATGTGTCACCTGATCCCAGATCTCTAATAATCATATGTCATCTGATTCTAGACATATAATAATGTAACATATGTCACCTGATTCCAGATATATCATCATAATCCTATATAATATATGTCATCTTATGCCATATATATCATTATACAGTGCAGAAAATAAGTATTTGAACACCCTGCTATTTTGCATGTTCTCCCACTTGGAAATCATGGAGGGGTCTGAAATTGTTATCGTAGGTGCATGTCCACTGTGAGAGACATAATCAAAAAAAAATTCCAGAAATCACAATGTATGATTTTTTTTTAACTATTTATTTGTATGATACAGCTGCAAATAAGTATTTGAACACCTGAGAAAATCAATGTTAATATTTGGTACAGTAGCCTTTGTTTGCAATTACAGAGGTCAAACGTTTCTTGTAGTTTTTCACCAGGTTTCCACACACTGGAGGAGGGATTTTGGCCCACTCCTCCACACAGATCTTCTCTAGATCAGTCAGGTTTCTGGGCTGTCACTGAGAAACACGGAGTTTGAGCTCCCTCCAAAGATTCTCTATTGGGTTTAGGTCTGGAGACTGGCTAGGCCACGCCAGAACCTTGATATGCTTCTTACAGAGCCACTCCTTGGTTATCCTGGCTGTGTGCTTCGGGTCATTGTCATGTTGGAAGACCCAGCCTCGACCCATCTTCAAAGCTCTAACTGAGGGAAGGAGGTTGTTGCCTAAAATCTCGCAATACATGGCCCCGGTCATCCTCTCCTTAATACAGTGCAGTCGCCCTGTCCCATGTGCAGAAAAACACCCCCAAAGCATGATGCTACCACCCCCATGCTTCACAGTAGGGATGGTGTTCTTGGGATGGTACTCATCATTCTTCTTCCTCCAAACACGGTTAGTGGAATTATGACCAAAAAGTTCTATTTTGGTCTCATCTGACCACATGACTTTCTCCCATGACTCCTCTGGATCATCCAAATGGTCATTGGCAAACTTAAGACGGGCCTTGACATGTGCTGGTTTAAGCAGGGGAACCTTCCGTGCCATGCATGATTTCAAACCATGACGTCTTAGTGTATTACCAACAGTAACCTTGGAAACGGTGGTCCCAGCTCTTTTTAGGTCATTGACCAGCTCCTCCCGTGTAGTCCTGGGCTGATTTCTCACCTTTCTTAGGATCATTGAGACCCCACGAGGTGAGATTTTGCATGGAGCCCCAGTACGAGGGAGATTGACAGTCATGTTTAGCTTCTTCCATTTTCTAATGATTGCTCCAACAGTGGACCTTTTTTCACCAAGCTGCTTGGCAATTTCCCCGTAGCCCTTTCCAGCCTTGTGGAGGTGTACAATTTTGTCTTTAGTGTCTTTGGACAGCTCTTTGGTCTTGGCCATGTTAGTAGTTGGATTCTTACTGATTGTATGGGGTGGACAGGTGTCTTTATGCAGCTAATGACCTCAAACAGGTGCATCTAATTTAGGATAATAAATGGAGTGGAGGTGGACATTTTAAAGGCAGACTAACAGGTCTTTGAGGGTCAGAATTCTAGCTGATAGACAGGTGTTCAAATACTTCTTTGCAGCTGTATCATACAAATAAATAGTTAAAAATTCATAAATTGTGATTTCTGGAATTTTTCTTTTTGATTATGTCTCTCACAGTGGACATGCACCTACGGTGACAATTTCAGACCCCTCCATAATTTCCAAGTGGAAGAACTTGCAAAATAGCAGGGTGTTCAAATACTTATTTTCTGCACTGTATATAATAAAATGTAATCTCATGACCCCAGATCTAACATCATTATCATATCTAATATAATATATGTCAACAGATCGCAGATATATAATAATCATATAACATGTCGTCTGATCCCATATATATCATCATATATAATATGTCATGTGATCCTAGACATAATAATCTAATATAGTATATGTAATCTGATCCCAGCTATATCATATCTAATATATATGTGATCTGATATCACCATATACGTGATCCGAGCCCGAATATATAATAATATCCCTTACCTGATCACAGATATAAAATACTACTAATAATCATGTAATATATGTGATAAAAACATATATATTAATCATATAATGTATGTGATCAGACCTGAGGCATATAATAATCATCATCAACATCTGTGATCAGCGCCTGGCTAAATAATATTCTACGTCATCAGATCCCAGACCTAGAATAATAATTATATGTGATCAGTGGCTGGCATAATAATAATATTATCTGATCAGATCCAAGATATATAATGCTAAGTTAAATCATTTATAATATATATGTGAACAGAGCCCAGTTAAAATAATATAATATATATGATCAGATCCCAGATCTTATACTACTAAAAAGATAATATATGTGATCATATCCCAGACAATTTAATATTTGTAGACGGTAAGTGATCCTATGATAATAATAATAATAATAATAATAATACCAGGAGTTGTAGAGATCCCGCCTGGTATGAAGAATCTCTGGGAACTTGTGTTTTGGTGTTTGAATTTCTTCTTTGAAGAACAGAAGGATTTATGTTTTGGGTCACTTTGTTTCATTCATGTGATGTGTTACTTTGTAACGCTGTGTTGTTGTGTTTTAATCTCTCACTTTATAACAGAGTGAGGCGAGTGTTTTACAATGTTTTGTAAGTTTGATATTATGTTTGTACACATTATGGTAGTCATGCTATGAAGAGGGATATGGGGGGTGCATTTTGCTCTAGAACTTGTTATATAGCTATGTTCTAAACACATGTGTAAATTATTATTGTATAGCCTGGCTCTGATTTTTTTTATTATTATAATACAGGATTTATATAGCGCCAACAGTTTGAGCAGCGCTTTACATAATGTATATATGTGACCAGTGTATATAACAATGATCATATGTGACCAGAGCCCAGCTATATAAGAATAATAATCACAACATCTTAAAGGCATAGTCCACTTTTTGTAAAAATGTAATAAATGTGCCCATACTACAAAAATAAAATAAAAAGGTGCATGTTTACATTCAAGCCTGCAGAGCATTGCAACTGTGTGATCAGTGCATTGTGGGTGCAGTGGATAGGATCCAGTATTACTTCCCCCCCCCCCCCCCAGGCCTGTATGGAGGTGTCTGGACCTATCAGTATGGGGCTGGAGGAAGTAAACAATGGATTACAAGTGTGGAGATGTGGCTGTGTTTGGACCTGTGTGATCTGTGAGTTCCTCTGTCAGGGTCACAGAGGAGACTTGTAGTTTTCCCATTTACAGATCTGCCGGTGACTTGTCATACTCTGCTCCCTATAACAGAATGCTGCGGAAGTACTGTGGCTGCCAACTGCGCATGCGTGATGCGTTCTAAATGCATCTGCTATGCGTTCCAATTGATTTACGACAGTACACACCAGCGAAACCTCGTTCAGCATCCAGGCTCTTTCCTTAACATCCCTGTGGATTGGAGGGTGTTAAAAAAAGAGGCAGGAGGCCGAGCGAGCTGTCCAAGCGAAGCAAGGACGTGAGGCCGACTGGCCACTTTCCCCTAAGTCAGTGATGGTGAACCTTGGCACCCCAGATATTTTGGAACTACACTTCCCATGATGCTCATGCACTCTGCAGTGTAGTTGAGTGTCATGGGAAATGTAGTTCCAAAACATCTGGGGTGCCGAGGTTCGCCATCACTGCCCTAAGTCCACGTCGCCCTGAATGATGGCTTCGCTGGTGTGTACTGTCATAGATCCAATGGAACGCATCACAATTGCGTTTGGAACGCGTCGCGCATGCGCAGTTGGCCGCTACGTCACTTCAGGAGCATTGTATGATAGGGAGCCGAATATGACGTGTCACCGGCATAGCCACCTTCCACTTACAAGAGGGAAAAAAAAAACAGGATGGTGCACAGAGAAACACTTTAGATAATAAGGGGGTTGGCGAATGTAACCACGTATCGTCATGTTCCACCCTAAATATGGGTGAAACGTTTCTAAAAGTTGAACTATGCCTTTAAGACATGTATAATGATCACATGTGTATTTGTTTTTATATACATCCTTATCATGACCCAACATACTTCTAACATGGGCATGGTGATGTGTCCGTATAATGTGATGTGTGTTACGTGTACATCTATTGGTGTGTTCTTTCCAGGCCATGTCATTGTTTCAAAAAAGAAAACAAAAACCGCACTATTGCCCTCCCAACCTATAAGCTACAGGCAGCAGCTGGCGTGCGATACACAATGTGGTAAAAAACAAGGAAAAAGTCGCGCCAAAGAATTAATTCAAAAGGTAAATAATAAATAAATCATTGAAATAAGCAAATTCTGAAACTGTGATAGGCAAAAAGTTCATAAATTCAATAAATGTTTGGTGAGATGTCCATATGTTATGTAGATTGTTCCTTTGCAGAAAAACTCCTACGATCCACACCACCAAGTGACATAAACACAAAAGGTGCACCCTCCACCGGAAGAAAAAGCAGCTTACCAGAGGGCAAGCAATACGATCGGTTGACTATAGCCCAGCCACGGCCTTTGAATTCCTTAGGTATTCCAAATGGAACAGGTTAGTTCTCGGACGTGGTGACTGTAGACTCCAATTGGTTCAGTGAAAGTGGAAAAAAGAGCTGCACATAGCGTAACTCCATAAACCAAATTGATCTAATTAAATAATAAAGGTATACTCACAAACGAGCGATTAAAAACAGCATAAAATACAAAACATTGCCGGCCGGCATGTAGGAGCCCTCCTCCTCGGCGTGGTGACGTCACTGTGTAGCCTCCAGATGCATTTTGTCACTATAGGACGTTATCAATGACCGAATCACCCCCATTGATAACGTCCTATAGTGACGAAACGCGTCTGGGAGGCTACGCAGTGACGTCACCACGCTGAGGAGGAGGGCTCCTACATGCTGGCCGGCAATGTTTTGTATTTTATGCTGTTTTTAATCGCTTGTTTGTGAGTATACCTTTATTATTTAATTAAATCAATTTGGTTTATGGAGTTACGCTATGTGCAGCTCTTTTTTTCCACTTTCACTGAACCAATTGGAGTCTACAGTCACCACGTCCGAGAACTAACCTGTTCCATTTGGAATACCTAAGGAATTCAAAGGCCGTGGCTGGGCTATAGTCAACCGATCGTATTGCTTGCCCTCTGGTAAGCTGCTTTTTCTTCCGGTGGAGGGTGCACCTTTTGTGTTTAGGTCACTTGGTGGTGTGGATCGTAGGAGTTTTTCTGCAAAGGAACAATCTACATAACATATGGACATCTCACCAAACATTTATTGAATTTATGAACTTTTTGCCTATCACAGTTTCAGAATTTGCTGATTTCAATGACTTATAATTAATTTATTATTTACCTTTTTAATTAATTCTTTGGCGCGGCTTTTTCCTTGTTTCATGTCATTGTTTACCTGTCCAGGTATCACTATTCCTATATTGTCTGTGTGTATCATTATTATGTCCATGTTTCTAGATTGTAAGCTCTTACGAGCAGGGCCCTCTGATCCCTCCTGTATTGATTTGTATTGTGAATGTACTGTCTTCCCTAATGTAAAGCGCTGCGTAAACTGTTGGCGCTATATAAATCCTGTATAATAATAATAATAATAATATCTGTATTTATAAACTGAAATCATGTATTCTTTATTAACATGTCGATGTATCGGGAGTCCTAGATGGTCATTGTGGGCAGGGCCGTCTTTAATATGGTTTGGGCCCTGGGCAAACATGACGATACGTTTACATTGGGGCCAACCCCCTTTAGCTTATTTTGGGCCTGGCTGGTTCACATGTATGTGTTTTGGCGGCCCTCATTTGTGCAGGCACAGCATTGATTTGAATGGTGCAAAAAAGGTACATTCAGCATTTTAAAAATCAGTTGCCTTGAAATCCATTCTGCTTTTGCACCATGCTACTTACCTGCAGTTCTTGCACCATGCTACTTACCTGCAGTTCTTGAAGAGACCATGGAGCTACTTACATCTGCAGTTCTTGCACACACAAACGCACTGGATTTGTGTTTTTAAAAGCGTGACCTAAGGGGGGGACATCTGGAAAAATGCAGCGAGTTTGATTGCAGTGCGGGAACTGCAGATAAGTCACAGCAGACAGCAGAATGGTTCATTTTCCAGACAGTGCTGTATTTCATTGCTTGATGGGCATAGGTGTGCCGTGTGCTCAGCCTATTACATGAGGCATCAAATGAATGGGCTGCTGTGACCTGCACAAGCATGTGTGGGCCACCAAAACACATACAGTTGTGAACCAGTCAGGCCCAAAATAAGCCCATCAAGCAGTTAAATAAAGACAGTAATGCCGTGTGCTCTGAGGCCTCACTCAGCCTGGACTGCAGGTCTGGTCTGTGATTTGGGGAGTTCCTGTATTTTACACATGGCATGGGGTCCCATGGTGCTAAAGCAGAATGGACAGACGGTGCTGTGACCCCATTCCATGCCATGTGTAAAATACAGGAACTTTTTAAAACACTGACCGGACCTGCAGTGAATCATCAAATATTATAAAGACTTTGGGCACACTCTACAGAAAACTTATATTTACAATATAGATTAGCAAACAGTGACATACATTGAAGAGCAGGACATGAGCAGGACATGAGCAGGACATGAAGAAGTCAGCCTCGGGAAGAGCAAACTGGGGATGTTATAAAATCACATTCTAATTCACTTTTATATACAAGCAGCACCCAGTGGCAGGAAGGGTTTCCAGAAGTGCACGTCTAAAGGGAAGCCAGGGGTTCTGTACATTTTAAAACACTGGGAAGGGAAGCAGTACTGTCACCTGGCTGCATGCCGCTGATGATTTTCGTTAGCCTAATTTGTGGGCAGCACAGGAGCTTAACGGGCGGCAGGGCCGCCATCACATAGAATTATGGGGCCCCTTACACAGCTTCAGGCATGGGCCCGCTGGAGCAGAGAACAGGGGGGGGTGCTGCCCCTTAAATTGAGACGCGGGGGGGCGGGGCTGCCGCAAATCGTGTTTAGAAGCGGGAGGCCCTTTACAAAAAAAAAGATTTAATAAAGAAAAATATATATAAAAAAGGGGTGTAGCCCTTTAATAAAAAGAAAAAAAGAAATAAAAAATATATATAAAAAAATATATTTTTTTTAAAAAAAGGGGGTTGCCATCTGGGGACCTCTGGGCCCTTTAAGAATTTTTTTTTTATATATAAATAAACTACAAAAAAAGGGGGGTTGCCATCCGGGACCTCTGGACCCTTTAATAAAAAAATAAAATAAAAAAAATATATTAAAAATAAACACTTATAAAAAAAAAGTGGGGTTGCCATCCAGGGCCCTGGGAACCTCTGGGCCCTTTAATAAAAAAAAATATTGCGTAAATCGCCAAAAATAAAAAAATAAACATTTATAAAAAAAATAAAAAAGGGTGTTTGCCACAAGAAATATATAAAAAACGTTTTTTTTTTAATAAAAAAGGGGGGTCATCATCCGGGGCCATGGAGAACTAAGGGCCCCTGGGGACCTCCAGACCTCTAAAAAAAAAAAAAAAAAAGGGGTTGTCATCTGGGGGCCTCCGGGTCCCTGGGGACCCCTAAAAAAATGGCCCTTTAATAAAAAATAAAAATATATTTTAAAAAATTGGCCGTTTAATAAAAAATAAAATAAAAATATATAAAATAAATATATTTTTTTTATTTAAAAATAAATAAAAAAAGGGGGGTTGCCATCTTGGGTCCTGGGGGCCTCCGGGTCCCTGGGGACCCCTAAAAAAATTGGCCCTTTAATAAAAAAAAATATATATTTAAAAAATTGTCCGTTTAATAAAAAATAAAATAAAAATATATAAAATAAATATATATTTTTTATTTAAAAATAAATAAAAAAAGGGGGGTTGCCATCTTGGGTCCTGGGGGCCTCTAAAAAAATTGGCCCTTTAATAAAAAATAAAAATATATTTAAAAAATTGTCCCTTTAATAAAAAATAAAAATATATAAAATAAATTTTTTTATTAAAAAATAAATAAAAAAAAGGGGGGGTTGCCATCTTGGGCCCTGGGGGCCTCCGGGCCCCTGGGGACCTCCGGACCACAGGACCCCTAAAAAAAAAAAAAAATTTTTTTTTTTTTCAAAGGGGGTTGCTTTGGGCCCCCAACAGTGACAGGGCCCTGGGCAGCTGCCCCTGTTTGCCCTATGGTAGAGACGGCCCTGATTGTGGGGTTGATTTCCTAAAACGAGAGAATACCAAATCTAGTTTCTTTGGAGGGCTGCACCAATCGGCTTCCTTTAAAGCAGAGCTCCACCAAGGTTTTTATTTTTTTTATACATACCTGGTGTGCCTGTTAGGCAGATCGTCCTAATCTGCCACTTCCTGACCCGCGGTCCGTCTTCTTTCTTCTGCTCCTCGGCTGCCTCCTGTGGAATGGGGAAAGTGGTGTCTTCTGGGACCTTGTGTGTGTCCCAGGAGACATCATCCAATCACGTCGTGCCGCGCATGCGCAATAGGGAATTGGGCGGTGAAGCCGCAAGGCTTCACATCCTGATTCCCTCATCGAGGATGGTGGCGGGGCAGCCGAGACCCGAGTGTTTGCTTGGCTTCGCCTGCCGTCATCGCGGGCATCCTGGACAGGTAAGTCTCCTTATTAACAGTCAGCAGCTACAGTGTTAGTAGCTGCTGACTTTTTATTTTATTTTATTTTTTTTATATATTTTTTTTTAAACCGGACCTCCGCTTGAACAAGCTGAAGTTAGAAGCTGATTGGCTTACTTTGCACTCTGCAGTTTTAGATAATCTAATTTACTGTATCCAATATTAGCCTGTTTGTCAGTAGTCCTAGATAGTTATTGTGTATCCATTAATAGCGTGTTCATGTATCAGTTGTCCTATATTGTCAATATGTATCATTATTAACATTTCCATATACTGTATCAGCATTCTTTTATTGTCATTGTGTATAGAGCTGGATACACACTATACAACTTTTGTTGTTAGATTTACCTTCAACTATACAGTGCAAGGGCCTGCCTGATTGCATACAACACAATACAAGTATTTAAGTTTGACCTCCCATATTATATGGTTTTGGTAAATCTAAAGAAAATTGTATAATGTGTATCCAGCTTAAAGCGGAGGTTCACCCCAAAACAACTCTGTCCCATCCCATCCAGCATACTGGCGTCAGCGCCAGTATGCTGTTTTTTTTTTTTTTAATCGCTTTACTTACTGTGTAATGATTAATTTTTATTTTCTCCCTACCGTGGGGAATGGCGCGGCTATGGCGCTTCACGCCTTCCGGAAATAGCCGGACTAGGACTCGGCTCTCGCTATACGCCGCCTGCGCACAGACCTAAGAACTGACTGCGCAGGCGCCGTATATAGCAGAGTCCTATGGCTATGGCACGTCGCGCCCTCCGAAAAAAAGCCGAAATAGGACTCGGCTATATACGGTGCCTGCGCAGTCAGCTCCTAGGTCTGTGCGCAGGTGCCGTATAGCACTGGGAAGAGCCGAGTCCTAGTCCGGCTATTTTCGGAAGGTGTGACGCGCCATAGCCGTGCCATTCCCCGTGGTAGGGAGAAAATAAAATTATCCATTACACAGTAAGTAGAGCGATTAAAAAAACAGCATACTGGTGCCTGACGCCAGTATGCTGGATGGGATGGGACAGAGTTGTTTTAACTTCCCAGTAATAAGTTTATATTGTGTGTCTGCGCACACACATATATCTCTATCTATACAGCAGTCTTCATATATCCCTCTCCTAACATGTCTACCTCCTTGTATTAATCACTCAAGACCCGGACCAATATGCAGGTTAAGGACCTTGCCCCTTTTTGCGATTCGGCACTGCGTCACTTTAACTGACAATAGTGCGGTCATGCGACGTGGCTCCCAAACAAAATTGACGTCTTTTTTTTTTTTTCTACAAATATAGCTTTCTTTTGGTGGTATTTGATCACCGCTGCATTTTTTTTTTTTTTTTGCGCTATAAACAAAGATAGAGCGACAATTTTGAAAAAAAATTCAATATTTTTAACTTTTTGCTATAATATCCCCAAAAAAAGGTATACAAAACTTTTTTTTTTCTCAGTTTAGGCCTATACGTATTCTTCTACATATTATTGATAAAAAAAATTGCAATAAGCGTTTATCTATTGCTTTGCGCAAAAATTGTAGCGTTTACAAAATAGGGGATAGTTTTATAGCATTTTTATTAATAATTTATTTTTTATTTTTTTGTAACTGCGGCATGATGGCAGACACATTGGACAATTTTGACACATTTTTGGGACCATTGTCATTTTCACAGCAAAAAATGCTATAAAATTGCATTGTTTATTGTGAAAATGACAATTGCAGTTTAGGAGTTAACCACTAGGGGACGCTGTAGGGGTTACGTGTGACCTAATATGTGTTTCTAACTGTAGGGGGACAGGGCTGGACGTGTGATGTTCATTGATCGCCTTTCCCTATATCAGTGAACAGTTGATCAATAATCAGTGAAGAACGGGGAAGGTGTGTTTACACACAGCTCTCCCCGTTCTTCAGCTCCGGGGACCGATCACGGGACTCCGGCGGCGTTCGGGTCCCGCGGTCAAGGAGCTTCGGACTGGGTCGCGGGCGTGCGCCTGCGACCCATGGCTGGGCAATTAAAGAGGACGTACAGCTACGTGCCTGTGCCCAGCCTTGCCATTTTGCCAACGTATATGTGCTGGAGTCGGTCCTTAAGTCCTTTAACTTGTCATATTACCTGCTCTGTGTAATGGTTTTGCACAGAGCAGCCCAGATCCTCCACTTCTGTCACCGATGCTTCTGGCTCCTCCTGGCTTTAGGGCCCTTTCACATTGGTGCGTTTTTGCGGTAAAAATAGCGCTCTTAAAACGATCCCGATGCCCCCTCTCCATTGAAATTAATTAAAAACGCTATAAAATCGTGGTAAAATCTGTGTTTTACCGCAATTTTAACGCTCCGGTTTTTACAGCGTTTTTACAGCGTTTTTTAATTTCAATGGAGAGGGGCATGGGGAGCGTTTTATGAGCGTTTTAATAGCGCTATTTTTACCGCAAAAACACGGCAAAAATGCACCAGTGTGAAAGGGCCCCTAGAGTGCCTCAATAGCAAGCTGCAAAGTATAGTATAGAGCGACCGCAAGGTAAAAAAAAACTTCTGCCTATAGAACCACTCACTTCCTGCCCAGGACTACATGTCCCATGAGGCATTGCTCCTCACACTTTCACATTCACAAATTCTCAGGCACTTAGTGACATGTATGGATGGTGTACTGCAATGTATTTCCTGATATGTAAACAAATAATGCATTCTATATGCAGGCCAACTAATCAATTGGCCGAGTAATCGATTATGAAAAAAGTTGACAACTATTTTCATAATCGATTAGTTGTTTCGGCGCTATATATATATATATATATATATATATATATGTATATATGTATATATATATATGTATATATGTATATATATATATATATATATATATATATATATATATATATATATATATATATATATATATATATATATATATATATATATATAATAATTATAAACATCTATACAGCAGTCTTCATATATCCCTCTGCCGACATGTCTACCTCCTTGTATTAAACCCAAAACTAAAATGAACTTGCCATTCCTTAGGCCCCATACACACGAGCGGACAGATTTGTTCAAATCTGTCCGTCCGACAGATTTGAACAAATCTGTCTGCTGGGATTTTGGTTTGCTCGCGTGTACACACGAGCAAACCAAAATCCCCGCCAGCAGAGAGCGCGCTGACGTGGCGGTGACGTTGACACCGCCACGTCACCGCACCAGGAAGTAAAACACTTGCGCGCATGCGCCAAATCCATTCGGCGGCGGTGCGGCGGCGGTGCGGGACGACATGTCTGCTGGTAAGTGTACTAACCAGCAGACATGTCGGGCGGACAGATTCCCACCGGATAGATTTCAGCGGACAAATTCGATCGTGTGTACGAGGCCTTTGATGTGGTGGGTGCATTCGCATTTCCCCCTTCTTTTTTTTTCACCTGGTGATCTGTCCAGTAACGCAGATTATAAGCAACCCTGTCTGTGTTTGAAATGGTTTGTCCCAACCTGCTTCATCTTCAGGGCAGCTTGTTCTGTTGGAAAAACAGACTTACTGGCTGGATCACTAGGAGAAAATACAGGAAAGAAAGCCTAAAATTAAAACGAATGGAGCCATCACATCTAAGAAGTGATAAGCTGCAATATAAGAAATGTTTTTTCTTTTAGGTCTTATAAACACTTTAATCTTTCTTTTTTTGTCATGGTGTACACTATGATGTACTTTATAATGATAAAGTTATAGAGATTCCAATAACCCATGATCAGCGGTTCAATATCAGGCTCCTGCAGACAAGCCCTACAGCTTTCAGCCTGTATCTTTCTTTTTTTTGTACGGGTTGTCAGTTTGAAAGCTGCAGGACTTGTTCACAAAGGTGCTCATCGCTGCTGCGGTGCCACATTGGACCTGTCGTTCTCTCTTTCACAGATTCCTGTGAATGAATGACGCAGCTGTGTGGGCGGAGCCTCGCACAGCCACTCTGCTTTTGAAAAGCAAGCTGGATTTGATTTAAATCCTTTCTTAAATATACATTTTTAAAGCGCAATTGTCATCTCTGTCCCAGAGCGGCCCCTCCTCCTGCTGTTGTCTCATCAACGGTCCCATTTACTTTAATGGGATGGCTGGTGATGTGGCGGTGACACAACAAGGTGAGGGATGTGGCAGCCCACTAACAGGCGCTGCAATGATGGTTTCCGAAATGACAGGTCCCCTTTAAATATAAGGACTTGGCGTATATACTCAAGTATAAGCTGAGGACCTAATTTTACCACAAAAAAACTGGGGAAAAAGTATTGACTCAAGTACAAGCCTAGGGTGAGCATGCAGCAGCTACAGTAAGTGGAAAAGAGGGTCAACAATGCCCGTTGCAGTCTCGCTGTGCCATACCTCGCTGTGTCCGTTGCAGTCTCGCTGTGTCCGTTGCAGTCTCGCTGTGTCCGTTGCAGTCTCGCTGTGTCCGTTGCAGTCTCGCTGTGCCATACCTCGCTGTGCCCGTTGCAGTCTCGCTGTGCCCGTTGCAGTCTCGCTGTGCCCGTTGCAGTCTCGCTGTGCCCGAGTACCCGACAGGCGTCCATTTTTTAAAAAGTCGCGGCTTCCTCCTGGCGTTCCGTTCCGTGATAGGCGGAACACTGTGTCAAATGCCTATCACGGAGGTCCTCTCATCCTCTGAGTTTCCCCCTGTGTTCAGTGTTGCGCCAATCGGACAATCTTTCATCCTCGGAAAAGAGGACGTCCGTGATTGGCGGAACACTGAACACAGTGTCTGCTGGGAAACTGTCTGATGAGGATGAGAGGACCTCCGTGGTCTACAGTATTCAGCTGTGTAAACCTAAACCTGCATCTAGTGTATTTTTACACTGTATGTTCTCATTAATGTTTATATGCCTACATTGTTTTGAAGCCTAATGCTGCTGCTCAGGGTCGATATGTAAACAGCGTGTTATCAGCAGGAGCCGCCATTGCTGATTACACATTGTTTACATGTCGGCTCTGAATGTGTCATTCATGTGGTAGCGGCATAGGTGCAGAATGACCTCTGCCTTAGTGATTGTAAACCCTTTCATATACTTTAGTGAAATGAGTGGCCTCAGGTGATACACAGAGATAAAAACAAATCCTCCTACATAAGGTTTACCTGTTTATCTACAGCCATATTTTTTTTTTTGTCTACATCCATTCAAAGTGCATAACTTACTCAGGATCTCTCAGCGTTTCTCAACTCCAGTCCTCAAGGTGCCCCAGCAGGTCATGTTTTCAGGCTTTCCATGTTTTGCACAGGTGATATGATCAGTTTCACTAACAAACCCGTTTCATCTGAGGGAAATCCTAAAAACATGACCTGTTGGGGTGCCTTGAGGACTGGAGTTGAGAATCGCTGATTCATGCTGATCACAGAGGAACAAACCGGCAGACAAAAATGACACTTGGTGCTCTTAATTGAGATAAGTACACACTATAGAGGGATATGCTTTGTTCATATTTCATGTCTGAGGTTTACAGCCACTTTAATTGATTGAAAGCTGGGATCATTTTGCACATGTGCCCCCACCACATGTATACAGTGTGTAATCGGCATTGGCGGCTCCTGCGGATATCACATTATTGTTACATGTCGGCCCTCGGCAGTGGCCAGCCAGTGACTCTTAGGTAATGTTCATGGGGGAGAGGAGTGGCCGTACAAGCTGCCACTAAATGTTGGAACCACTTGGTGCAGCGACTTTTAGGCTGGGTTCACACTTGTGAGATCCCAGACATTGCATGTGATTTGCACTACATGTCTGTGCACATCACATGCAAATTCAGCCATATCGTTTGTTTTGCTGAAACCGCATCGAATTGCATTCGCCCCAAAATGGTGCAGGACCTCCTTTTTTTTTTTTTTTTTTTTTTTGGCTGCACTTGAATTGGATGGCATGGGCGATCCTATTTCACAGTTTGCACTGCATTCTGTTTTGGGGTGTATTATTAAAGTGGATGTAAACCCCCCCAAAAAAATGTTTTTCTTTGATGTCACAATGTAGAGTATAAGATTTCCTATCATCTGTGCCCAGTCTTGCCACACAGAGTTAATCCAGCGCTGAGTAATCCTCTTTTAATGTTCAGTGCAAATTAACAGAATTCCAGATAAAAACTTGCCAAATTATAAAGTCGGTTTCTCTCTTCTTGCTTTGAGTGACAGGTTATTTACATATCTAGCTTGGACATGTTTATCATATCATGAGGTGATCCAAAGTTCATTGTATATTACCAGGCTGTGTTATGTGGGGGAGGGGTGGATTTCTCACTTTTTATACCTCCATGTTATGATAAACATGTCCAAGCTAGATATGTAAATAACCTGTCACTCAAAGCAAGAAGAGAGAAACTGACTTATTATTTAGGCAGGTTTTTATCTGGAAGGCTGTTCATTTTCACTGAACATTAAAAGAGGATTACTCAGAGCTGTGTGGCAAGACTGGGCACAGATGATAGGAAATCTTATACTCTACATTGGGTTTACATCCACTTAACTTTACATTGCCACCCACAGCGGTTCGCAGAGAGCAGAGTTAACTGCCTGCGAGTCGGATGCAATGCGGAAATCTGCACAGAAATCGCGGTGGTTCCCGCATCGCACCAATGTGAACTGAGCCTTGCTCACATAGGCATACTACAGTGTACACCCATGCAAGGGCTGTGTTTGCCCGCACAGGGATGCACAAGTGTTCCACCAATCCCCATACAGGCGTCCCGTTCGTGTCATTTGGTATGAAAAACACCAGAATATTTATAGGCCTAAACCAGGGGTTCTCAACCTTTTAGGGCCGTGACCCCTTGATAAAATTTTCCAAGTTGTGGGGACCCCTAACAGTAAAATTATTTTCGTAGCGTAGGTTGTCAGCCCCCGGGGGAAGACAAGTAATTTGCACCCCTAACCCATGGACATTAAGTGTTCCGAGTCCCTTTCACTTGTCCAGTATTGAAAGCCATTGTGGTACGTTTTAGAATGTACATCATTCTCTTTGTTCTCCTTTCTTTCCCTTTTATCGCTCTCTATCATAATTTCTTGTCTGAATGAATGAATGAATGAATGAATGAATGAATGAAAACTTGTATAGCGCGGCACATGCGAACTGAATCGCCTCTGGGCGCTTGTTGTTCCTGTCTCCTTTGATATCAAAAGAGAAAAGTCTTGACCTTTTTCCTAAATGCTAGGTGGTTCTCCTCCAACCGAATGCTCCACCCCACCCCATCCCCCTCTCTAGCCGTCTTTTTTGTTCTCTTACTCTTTCTAGGGTTGTCCCGATACCGACACTAGTATTGGGACCGATACCGAGTATTTTTGGGAGTACTTGTACTCGCGCAAATGCTCCCGATACCTAAATAGAATACTTTTTTTGGTATTTATCAACATGTTCTGTGAAAATTCTTTGAGTTTTTTACTACTGCGTGACAAGCAAATAAAACCTTTTTATTCTTTTATAATGTCTTGAGTTAGAGTTCTTCATATTTCTAAAGAAAATATCCTTAGTCTGTATTGTGGTTTGAAAACTGAAAAAAAGTATCGGTACTTGTACTCGGTCCTAAAAAAGTGGTATCGGGACAACCCTAGTTCTTTCTCTTCCTTTTTCTTTGCTCCTCCCCCTCTTTTCCTCTACCTTCCATGTATTCTCTTTTTATTCCTTCTCCTACTCCTTGGTGGGGGGGGGGGGGGGGGGGGGGGGAATGCTTGACAGTGCTGGCGGGGCATTGGGGTGAGTGTCAATGCTGGGTAAAGTTCTGATCAGCCAACTTCTTTTCAACTCTTCTTTTTTTTTTTTTTTTAAAGTGTATTTTGTGCGTGAACTCGAGAGAGAGAGGAGCTGGACTGCAGGAGTAGGGAGTAGGCAGACCCTCCCCCCGGAGGCAATCGCCATCCTTCTTCATGCCCCCGGTGCCAATGGCGGGTGTGAGGGGGGGCCTCCCACTCACCCCGCCCTACCTGCTCCACTTGGGAGCCCGACTGGGGCCCAACGGGGCAGAGGTACTCCCCCTATGAGGGAGTGAGGGGGTCTAGCCCACCCAGCCAGCCCCGTAGGTCCTTCGCCTCTCTTTATTTTAGGAGACCTCATGGCCAAAGTGCGTGTTAAACCAATTTTGTGTGCGTGCAAGTGTGGTGTTTTTTTTTGGGGGGGGGGGGTGGGCATACTAAGCACAGGCGTACCTTGCATAGCACACCCACCGGGAGCCAGGCTAAGACCACCAAACTCAATTCACATGTAGCCGAGACCGGGATCCGAACCCTTGGCTGCAGAGGTGAACGGCTTGTCAGCGCAGTGCCAATCACGTTGAGCCACCACAACTTAGGTGCTCTTGATGAAGGTCATTTGCTGATCTGAAAACTGAAGTGGGGACTTTTAATGTCAACTATAATCACAGGTAGTGTTACTGGCGCTGTCTCTGACTTGGCGCTGTCTCTGACTTGGCGCTGTCTCTGACTTGGCGCTGTCTCTGACTTGGCGCTGTCTCTGACTTGGCGCTGTCTCTGACTTGGCGCTGTCTCTGACTTGGCGCTGTCTCTGACTTGGCGCTGTCTCTGACTTGGCGCTGTCTCTGACTTGGCGCTGTCTCTGACTTGGCGCTGTCTCTGACTTGGCGCTGTCTCTGACTTGGCGCTGTCTCTGACTTGGCGGTGTCTCTGACTTGGCGGTGTCTCTGACTTGGCGGTGTCTCTGACTTGGCGGTGTCTCTGACTTGGCGGTGTCTCTGACTTGGCTATGACTAAGCATCGGTTGTCGATGTGAAACGCGTCAGCTTTTGTTACCCCACTGTTTGCTGTTTTTGCTGTTTTCATTTTTTGACCGGAATAAACACAGTCTTTTCATCCATTGAAGTGCGGCTGCACTTTTCTTATATTGCACCACGCATTACCTGCACCCTTTTGTGTTTTTTAACTTTACTCACCACTGAAGAGTGTCGTCTGGAGCGGCGGTTTTCCCTTTATCTTTTCTCTGACTTGGCGGTGTCTCTGACTTGGCGGTGTCTCTGACTTGACGGTGTCTCCTCCAACCCCTCCCACTTCACATTCCTCACCAGTCAGCTGACCTCTAGTCTACCCCTCCAACCATGCCGTGAACAGAATGGGTGGCTGCGAAGAGGCTGAGTAAGCAGCCGCGGGATCCAGAAACAGCCCAGCTGGGCGGTTGCAAAAAGGCTGGTAGAGCGGTTTTGGCTTCAGGAACAGCCCAGGATTTGGTGACCCCTGGAAAATCATCATTTGACCTCCAAGGGGGTCCAGACCCCCAGGTTGAGAACCACTGGCCTAAACTGAGGGTGTGTGTGTGTGTGTGTGTGTGTGTGTGTGTGTATATATATATATATATATATATATATATATATATATATATATATATATATATATATATATATATTATACACACACATTGGTTATTTATTTTTGGGGGGATATTTATTATAGCAAAAAGTTAAAATGTACATATATTTTCCAAAATTGTTGCCTTTTTTTTTTTGTTTTGTTTGTTTTTATAGCGCAAAAAATAAAAACCATAGAGATGTTCAAATACCACCAAAAGAAAGCTCTATTTATGGGGGGGAAAAAAGACATCAATTTTGTTTGGTTACAGCGTTGTACGACCGCGCAATTGTCAGTTAGGCCCCTTTCACATTGGGGCTGGACCGTTATACCGCCAGAATTGCCGCGAGTTGCGGCCGCTAGCGGTGTGGTATTAACCCCCGCTAGAGGCGCATTGCGGGCGGTATTGCCGCGGTTTGCCATTCTTTTCAATGGGAAGGAGCGGTATACATACCGCTCCAAAGATGCTGCTGACAGGAGATTTTTTTTTTCTCTCCCGCCAGCGCATCGCCTCAGTGTGAAAACCCTCGAGGATGCAGTGAAGGAGTTTTTCAGGTGGTATAACGGCGCTATTTTTAGCTCTGTACCGCCTGAAAAATTCCTCAATATGAAAGGGGTCTTAAAGTGATGCACTACCGCATTGCAAAAAATTGGCATGGTCATTAAGGGGGAAAATCTTTTGGCCCTTAAGTGGTTAATATAATAGAAAACGCCCGTTGTAATTCCCCGAGGTGGTGAGCGACTTGTAGTGTCCCTCTAGAGCCCCAAGCTAACATACAGGTGACAGCTAGCAGCTCAATTATTTTTGTTTTTTTTAATGAGTTTATTCCAGGAGTATCACATAATACAGGGTTTACGCGTTTCGACGTGTAGCCAAATCCTAGCCATGGAACACCTGGTCTTCTCAGTGCAGGCTAACCTGGTCCTTGCATGGGTGAGCGAGGCCTTGCAGAGCTGGACAGTGTGCCGGTATCTTTTACCTGCGCCAAAACGCTGGCATCTCATGCATCGGGGGGGGGGGGGGGGGGGGACCGTGTATAAGACCAACAATGGCATCTCATGTCTATGGTAGGACATGTAAAGCTGGTAAATATAATTCTGGACAGCACCGGGGTCATTTCTGTACATGGTTTGGATAAGAATCCTCCGTTGTTTATTGCTGAGCTCCTAGATGAAGGACCTTCCACTCCCCGTGGTGTATTGTGCCTCCGGTGATCACGCACAAAGGTCACGTCTGCTCCCTGGAATCGCTCTAATTGGTGGATTTGCATTCTCTTCTTTCCTGGTAATACCATCTAATGAGGGAGACCGAGGCTGGGAGTGACAGGCGGAGATGTATTGACAGCGAGCCGGTGGTAATTGTCTGCGTTGGTGTGACAGCGACAGGCGTATTGGATGATGATCCCTTATCAGATAATACATTAATCACTTTGTTCTCTGTATGTATTTCTTCTCCATCACTAATCATGCTGGATATTGTACCCGGGGGGGGGGGGGGGGGGGGGAAGGAGTTATACAAAGTCTGAAATGTGTCACTGTAAACCAATAAAACCAAACTTCAGACAAACTGCTAATCCCGCAGACACACAACATATATGGGAGGTGCAGGGGCGGACTGACCATTGAGGAACTCGGGCACTGCCACTAGGGGGCCCCATCAGGGTTGCCAGGCTCAGTAAAACCAGGGACAGTATGTAAAAATCTGTGTTTTTTTTTTTTTTTTTTTTTACATCTGTCCCTGATATGTCCGAAACCTACATGCTTTTGATGTGAAAATCCAGAGATTTTAGCTGCCGCGCCTCTGTACAGCCACCTGGCTTGGTGGCCATCTGTAAGCCAGGGGGCCCCATAATCTTCTATTGCCCAGGGGCCCCATGAGTTGTCAGTCCGCCCCTGGGGAGGTGTTACCTGCCAAAGCATTTGTGATATATTTTTTTATTTTTGTCCATCCAATTCTAATGTTTACACAGCCATGTCACATAGCAGAGCTTTTTCTAGCTTTGCTTTCTTCTCTTATTGGCATGCTCCTTGCACTACAGCACAGCTGAGCAGCTCCTTTTGCTGCTTCAACCTCTCCCTCTCTGAGCTTTGCTGTACAGTAGACTACAAGAGGCTGATGCCAAGTCAAATGGCAAGGAAAATTGCTGCACATAAGCATTACTTAGCCACTGTGCTTCTACAGTATTGCTAAGTGGTCAGCACATCTGCCTAGCAGCACTAGGGTCGTCTATTCAAATTCAACCCATGGTACTACCTGCTTGGAGTTTGCATGTTCTCCTTGTGCAGGTTTCCTCTGGGTACTCCAGTTTCCTCCCAAACGCAAAAGACATGCTGGTAGGTTAAATGGCTCCTCTCTAAATTGGCCCTAGTATGTATGAATATTCATGAGTTGGGGACCTTAGATTGTAAGATCATGAGGACAGATACTGATGTGAATGTACAATATCTCACAAAACTGAGTACACCCCTCACATTTTTGTAAATATTTTATTCTATATTTTCAACACTGAAGAAATGACACTTTGCTACAATGTAAAGTAGTGAGTGTACAGCTTGTATAACAGTGTACATTTGCCATCCTCTCAAAATAACTCCACAAAATTGTTGCTACATAGAGACTGCCTATGCTATAAGCTAAACTGCAGCACGGTGGCCAAGACCATACAGCGGTTTAACAGGACAGGTTCCACTCAGAACAGGCCCCGTCATGGTCGACCAAAGAAGTTGGGTTCACATGCTCAGCGTCATATCCGGAGGTTGTCTTTGGGAAATAGACATATGAGTGCTGCCAGCATTGCTGACGAGGTTGAAGGGGTGGGGTGGTGGGGGGGGGGGGGGGGGGGGATCAGCCTGTCAGTGTTCAGACCATACGCCACACACTGCATCAAATTGGTCTGCATGGCTGTTGTCCCAGAAGGAAGCCTCTTATAAAGATGATGAACAAGAAACCAGTTTCCTTAAGACAAGCAGACTAAGGCCATGGATTACTGGAACCATGTCCTGTGGTCTGATGAGACCAAGATAAACGTATTTGGTGTCAGATGGTGTCAGGCGTGTTTGGCGGCAACCAGGTGAGGAGTACAAAGACAAGTGTCTTGCCTACAGTCAAGCATGGTGGTGGGAGTGTCATGGGCTGGGGCTGCATTAGTGTTGCCGCCACTGGGGAGCTACAGATTATTGAGGGAACCATGAATGCCAACATGTACTGTGATATACTGAAGCAGAGCATGATCCCCTCCCTTCTGAGACTGGGCCACAGGGCAGTATTCCAACATGATATGACCCCAAACACACCTCCAAGAGGACCACTGCCTTGCTAAAGAAGCTGATGGTAAAGGTGATGGACTGGCCAAGCATGTCTCCAGACCTAAACCCTATTGAGCATCTTTGGGGCATCCTCAAACGGAAGGAGGAGAAGTGCAAGGTCTCTAACATCCACCAGCAACGCGATGTCATCATGGAGGAGGGGAAGAGGACTCCAGTGACAACCTGTGAAGCTCTGAGGAACTCCATGCCCAAGAGGGTAAAGGCAGTGCTGGAAAATAGTGGCCACACAAAATATTGACACCTTGGGCCCAATTTGGACATTTTCACTTGGGGGTGCACTCACTTTTGTTGCCAGCGGTTTAGACATAAATGGCTGTGTGTTGAGTTATTTTGGGGGGACAACAAATTTACACTCCAAGCTGTACGCTCACTACACAACATTGTAGCAAAGTGTCATTTCTTCAGTGTTGTCACATTACAAGATATCATACAATAGTTACAAGAATGTGAGGGGTGTACTAACTTTTGTGAGATACTGTATGTGTAAAGTGCTGTGTAAATTGACAGTGCTATATAAGTACCATGAAAAAATAAGAAATCTGGAGGAAGCTGAGAACAATAGAATGACATTTTTGAGTTGAGAATACAAACGTCAATAGAATTTTTATTTTTAAACCAGTTGCCGCCCGCCCACTGTCAAATGACGGAGGGATGGTGTGGCTCTCCTCCTGGGTGGACGTCCTATGACGGTGCCCAGAACAGCCGCCCTCGCGTGCCCCAGGGATGCGCAGAGCGGCAATCGGAGTCGTGTCGTGTTGCTAGGACACGGCACGACCCCAATCTCTGTAAAGAGAGTAAAGCTCTTTTTAACCATGTGATCAGCTGTGTCCAATCACAGCCGGTTACATGTAAACAAGGAAGTGCCATGAATCGTCTCTCTTCACCTCACACTGACAGACTATGTGACGTGGAGTTCCGATCAGCGGCATCTCCTTGCAGGGGACACTTGGGCTGGTAATTAGGTTACTGTTCCTCAGGGATCTCCTGTAATTGGGGCACTATCGGTACCCATAAGTGATGCTAGTCGGTGCAGCCCATCAGTGCCAACCACTGCCACCCATCAGTGCCAAACACTGCCACTTATCAGTGCCTCATCAGCTTACATCAGTGAAGGAGAAACATTACTTACAAAATATACTGACAGGAACTAAAATTTGTATTTTTTTATTTTTTTGTAAAATATAAAAATCACAGCAGTGATTAACCACTTAAGCCCCGAGCCTGTTTTTCAGATTCGGTGTTTGAGACTAAAACTTTTTTTTTTTGCTAGAAAATTACTTACAACATTATATACATATTTTTTTAACACCCTAGAGAATAAAATGGCAGTCATTGCAATACTTTTTGTCACACTGTATTTGCACAGCGGTCTTACAAGCGCACCTTTTTTGGGAAAAAAAATCACTTTTTTTTTTAATTAGGCAACAATAAATTTGGCTCAATTTTTTTTATATATTGTGAAAGATAAAGTTACGCCGAGTAAAATGATACCCAACATGTCACGCTTAAAAATTGCGCCCGCTCGTGGAATGGCGTCAAACTTCTACCCTTAAAAATCTCGATAGGCGACGTTTAAAAAATTCTATAGGTTGCATTTTTTGAGTTAGAGGTCTAGGGCTAGAATTATTGCTCTCGCTCTAACGATCGCGGCGATTCCCCACTTGTGTGGTTTGAACACCGTTTTCATATGCGGGCGCTACTCGCGTATGCGTTTGCTTCTGCGCGCAAGCTTGACGGGGCGCTTTAAAAAAAAAAATTGGGGGTTTTCTTATTTATTTTATAATTTTTTACACTAAAAATAAAATAAAAATTATCACTTTTATTCCTATTACAAGGAATGTAAACATCCCTTGTAATAGAAAAAAGCATGACAGGTCCTCTTAAATATGAGATCTGCGGTCAAAAAGACCTCACATCTCATATTTAGACTTAAAGCGGAGTTCCACCCAAAAATGGAACTTCCGCTAATCCCACTCCTCACCCCCTTACATGCCACATTTGGCATGTAATTTTTTTTGGGGGGGGGGAGTGGGGGCTTCAGGAGGAGTGGGACTTCCTGTCCCACTTCCTGCTTCCGCCGAGGGGCTGGTTAGTCGATTAAGCTTAATCGCCTACAGCAGCCCCTCCCTGTAGGCGATCGCATGGGACACATGACAGGTCCGATGCGATCGCCTGTCCAATCAGCAGCGGGCCGGGCCGCTCGCGCATGCGCAGTTCCGCTCGTGCATGCGCAGTGGGTGCCCGGCTGTGAAGCCGAAGGCTGTCACGGCTGGGTGCCCACAGTCGGAATGAAGACGCTGGCCGGGGAGGGGGGGAGAGGAGCGGAGCCCCGGTCGGCGCGTCGCTGGAACGTGGAGAAGGTAAGTGAATGTTTATTAAAAGCCAGCAGCTACACTTTTTCTTCTTCTTTATGACGTATAGGCGTTTTGACGCCACTTTCGCCCAGAAGAGCTGTGGGGATGGGTGGGGGCCATTTTGCCCTCACCCACATAGCAGACGGCAGGACCCGATCGCCTTGGCCGCCATCGACGGCTCCGGTAAGCGGCGGCGGGAGGGGGGCCCTCTCCCGCCACCGATAACGGCGATCTCGCAGCGAATCCGAGAACGCCGTTAATATTGACAGAAGCGCCCACTAAAGAGATGGATATGACGGTTGTGGCAGCAGCTGCTGCCGTTACCGAGATATCCATCTTTAAAAACAGGACGTATATATACAGTGGGCGGGCGTTAAGTGGTTAAATACCACCAAAAGCTCTATTTGTTTGAAGAAAAAGATAAAAAAAATAAGTTTGGGCACAGTGTTGCAGGACTGCACACATAGGTGTGTTCCAGGTGTGCCCGGGTGCACCCTAATCATCATATTTAGCACAGATTCCCCCCTACTGTCCTGGTCCCCCCCCCCCCCTTCTCTTGACAGAGCTGCCAGCTTCCCTCCTCTCCCAGTGGTGACTCGGCTGGTGGTCACTAGCCCCACACTTACCCCCATCTAGGTCGCGGGCAGCGACAGTGGCTTCTCTTGCGTCTCCTCCTCTGCATCATGACAACTTCTGCCATGTGACTCCTCCCTCATCCTAGGTGGCCAGGAGGATCGCTTCTCCTCTCGGCCAATCTGATGATGATTCCCAGGACCCACTTCCTGATTGGCCAAGAGGAGAATTGGGAAGATCATAGAGAATATTAATTTGCTATTATAAATGTGGAGGGGTGGCGCTGCCTCCCACTGTCAAATGTTTATTCTCCTTAGTAGGGTTGTATCATGATACCACTTTTTTAGGACCGAGTACAAGTACCGATACATTTTTTCATGTACTCGCCGATAGCGAATACCGATACTTTTTTTTAAATGTCATGTGACAGTTTTCAAACCACAATACAGACGAATGCAGACCATACACAAATTTCATTGGCTCTTTACCCTGATCGGGGCTGGGCTATGTCCAAGGGACGAGCCTCGTCCCTGATCGCCGCACGCCTCTGATCAGCGCGCATGAGCGGCGTGCAAGACAGATTGAGGCAATGTGACCGGCTGTGATGGAATACAGCCGGTCACATAAGGGAAAAAAACACAGGAACGGCTCCGGATCGGGGATGGGCTGTGCTGTGCGGGGTTGGGCTGTGTCCGAGGGACACGCCCTGTCCCCGATCGCCGCGCTGCGCGCCTCCGATCGGCGCGCATGAGCAGCGTGCTCGACAGATGGAGGCAATGTGACCGGCTGTGATGGAATACAGCCGGTCACATAAACAAGTGGAAAAAACACAGGAACGGCTCCAGATCGGGGATGGGCTGTGATGTGCGGGGTTGGGCTGTGTCCGAGGGACACGCCTTGTCCCCGATCGCCGCGCTGCGCGCCTCCGATCGGCGCGCATGAGCAGCGTGCACGACAGATGGAGGCAATGTGACCGGCTGTGATGGAATACAGCCGGTCACATAAACAAGTGGAAAAAACACAGGAACGGCTCCAGATCGGGGATGGGCTGTGATGTGCGGGGTTGGGCTGTGTCCGAGGGACACGCCTCGTCCCCGATCGCCGCGATAGGGGCCCCCAGGCGGCCGCAGGAGCAGTGAGAAGCGGTGGACGTCATATGACGTCCACTCTGAAAGACAAAGGGTTCCTGCGGACGTAATTTGTCTATGGTGCGGTATGGAAGTGGTTAAAGGGGTGTTCCAGCCCAAAATTGTGTTTATTAAAAGTCAGCAGCTACATAAAGTGTAGCTGCTGGCTTTTAATAAACACTCACTTACCTGGTCCTGCGTTCCAGCGACGCGCCGACCGGGGCTCCGCTCCTCTCCCCCCCCCTCCCCAGCCGGCGTCTCCATCTCGACTGTGGGCACCCAGCCGTGACAGCCTTCGGCTTCACGGCCGGGCACCCACTGCGCATGCGCGAGCCACACTGCGCATGCGCGCGCGGCGCGGCTCGCCGCTGATTGGAGAGGCGATCGCATGGGACCTGTCAGTGTCCCATGTGATCGCCTACAGGGAGGGGCTGGTGTAGGCGATTAAGGCTTAATCGCCTAACCAGCCCCTCTGCGGAAGCAGGAAGTGGGACAGGAAGTCCCACTCCTACTGAAGCCCCCACTCCCCCCCAAAAAAATTACATGCCAAATGTGGCATGTAAGGGGGTGAGGAGTGGATTAAACAAAAGTCATTTTTTAGGGTGGAACTCCTCTTTAAGGATATTTTCTTTAGAATTATGAAGAACTCTAACTCAAGAGATTATAAAAGAATAAAAATGAGTAAAATTTAATAAAAAAAAATGTATTTGCTTGTCACGCAGTAGTAAAAAACTCAAAGAATTTTCACAGAACATGTTGATAAATACAAAAAAAAGGATCGGCAGAAGCATCGGGAGCATTTGCGCGAGTACAAGTCCTCCCGCAAATACTCGGTATCGGGACAACCCTACTCCTTAGGGGGACTGCAACCTCTGTCTGGTGTTTTACCGCAGATTATTTTTTTGATTAATTCGCTATTGTCACACAACTGGGTGGCCCACCCTTTTTTGCGGCCTATTAAATACTCTGGCTCTAATCGCATGCGTCTGGCACCCGGCAAGTAGATTAGAGGCCCTTGTGCATGGATATGGGGGGCGCCATTACAGGCCGCCACTGTCCTTTTCCCTCCCGCCAGCTGTTGCTGCAGGATGTTTTAGGATGAGTGGGGGAAGGGGCCGGTATATATGCAATTTACCGACTTCTTCCCTTTCTGAATGAACATCGTGAGTGATCGGTAGTGTGTTTGAGCTTTGAGGTGCACACCCTAATGCAATAGGCTGCGCACACTTATGACTGCACAATTGTCATTCAAAGTGTGACAGCGCTAAAAGCGTAAAAATGGCTTGGGCAGGAAGGGGGTGAAAGTGATTGAGGTGGTTAAACCAGTTTAGTGTTCCTTTTTTTAAATGTTGTTTATACTATAGCACAGTTTTCAACAACTTTCTCCTCTGCGTGTTTAGACGTGTAATTTCGTATTTCCTATATAACAGACTACAAATGCCTGGAATGTCGTCCACATACAGCACAGACCAAAAGTTTGGACACACCTTCTCATTCCAAGAGTTTTCTTTATTTTCATGACTATGAAAATTGTAGAGTCACACTGAAGGCATCAAAACTATGAATTAACACATGTGGAATTATGTACATAACAAAAAAGTGTGAAACAACTGAAAATATGTCATATTCTAGGTCCTTTTGCTTTGATTACTGCTTTGCACACTCTTGGCATTCTCTTGATGAGCTTCAGTCACCTGAAATGGTCTTCCAACAGTCTTGAAGGATTTCCCAGAGATGCTTAGCACTTGTTGTCCCTTTTGCCTTCACTCTGCGGTCCAGCTCACCCCAAACCATCTCGATTGGGTTCAGGTCCGGTGACTGTGGAGGCCAGGTCATCTGGCACAGCACCCCATCACTCTCCTTCTTGGTCAAATAGCCCTTACACAGCCTGGAGGTGTGTTTGGGGTCATTGTCCTGTTGAAAAATAAATGATGGTCCAACTAAACGCAAACCGGATGGAATAGCAGGCCGCTGCAAGATGCTGTGGTAGCCATGCTGGTTCAGTATCCCTTCAATTTTGAATAAATCCCCAACAGTGTCACCAGCAAAGCACCCCCACACCATCACACCTCCTCCACCATGCTTCACGGTGGGAACCAGGCATGTAGAGTCCATCCGTTCACCTTTTCTGCGTCGCACAAAGACACGGTGGTTGGAACCAAAGATCTCAAATTTGGACTCATCAGACCAAAGCACAGATTTCCACTGGTCTAATGTCCATTCCTTGTGTTCTTTATCCCAAACAAGTCTCTTCTGCTTGTTGCCTTTCTTTAGCAGTGGTTTCCTAGCAGATATTCTACCATGAAGGCCTGATCACACAGTCTCCTCTTATCAGTTGTTCTAGAGATGTGTCTGCTGCAAAAGGTGGCTACTTTGAAGAACCCAGAATATGACATATTTTCAGTTGTTTCACACTTTTTTGTTATGTATATAATTCCACATGTGTTAATTCATAGTTCTAATGCCCCCAGTGTGACTCTACAATTTTCATAGTCATGAAAATAAAGAAAACTCTTGAAATGAGAAGGTGTGTCCAAACTTTTGGTCTGTACTGTACATATGAGCTTGTTAGAGATAGATGCAGCAAGATATTAAAGTAAACTTGTCATGGGCGAGGGGGGCAGGTAAGGGGTTACCACTGCTCAACTGTTGAAAATTCCAGCTGCCTGGCTGTTTGCTGCTCCCCTTTTGCTGTAATGTTTTCCAAGTCATTGATACGGAACAAGCTGGGGCGGACTGACAATTCATGGGGCCCCCGGGCAATAGGAGATTATGGGGCCCCTAGTCAATAGATTATGAGGCCGCACAGTATACACAGACGGTCTTGTATACGGTGACGTCACGGACACTGGCGGGGCTTGCCGTGTCCATCTGAAGGGCTCCTTTGCTGTGGCTTCATATCTGCATGCCGGCGGACCTTACTATCTGCCACACGCAAGGGCTGTTACACTTCCCTCTATCACTTCCCTCTATCGCCCTGGGATTCTACAACCATCCACTGGGAGTTGATATTTCCCTTCATGGGACATCTACATGCCGATGGACTGATGTTAATCCCTCCTCATCTGGATTCAGCAGTGGTATCATTGTACACATTTTTATACCAGTATAATACTTGGCTACATGTTTTTATGACTGCTTTTGCTACCGTTTGGTATTACTCGCACCATTTTTACAGTTCATGTAGCTACATTGATTTTATCTCCAGTGCAATATTTATCTTGTTACCTACTTGAAGACTATAAAAGTTTTAATGCTTTTCCCATCGAGCGCTGCCTTTGTGTGTTTTTTGTATCCTGCTCTCCATTTTTCCAGTGGTTGGAGCTGCACTGGGAATCGGCCTGCAAGGAGATCAGCTAAAAGTAGTTGGATCTGTATGTGCATTATAATTGAAATTAGTCGATTAATCGATAAAAAAAATATATATATTTATCGAGCACAAAAATTTTGATCAGTAACAGCCCTAGTATTTTTTTGTGATTTTATGTTGAAAAGACCAACACATAAAATCCCTAAAATACAAGTTTTTGGTTATAGCATGACAAAATGTGGAACATTTCAAGGGGTATGAATACTTTTTCAAGGCACTGTAACTATTTCTTTTAACTAGTTTATTATCCAACTGCCTATAGAGAAGAATGGAGGGTCTATCTGAAAAACGGACGGGGACCCGATCGATCGGATGGCCCAAGTGAGAGGGGACTATTTGTATAGTCGCTGTTCTGTCTCTCCCTTTATTTTGTAAAGCGCTGTGCAAACTCTTGGCTCTCTCTAAATCCTGTATGATAATGATAACCCTGAGTGCAGAGGGACATTGGATGATAATGGATAGTAGTGACAAGGAGCAGGCCGAGGTCACAGACCCACCCATGAGCGCTGAGCAGCTTCCTGGAATTTGTCTCTATTACATTACATGGAAATCAAAAAACGAAAATGCACGTTGAGGCCTCATTGATGGCAGGAAGGGCTCATTGGCTATTGGCTGATTCCCTCGTTATATCCAATATATTTTTGTGCTGTTTCTATGTCAATACATGATAAAGTAGAAGGAACTCCACCACAAAAAATCTGATTTGAACTAATTAGAAGGAACCGTTCAGTAAGTCTGTTGTTTTTCAATAGAAAAAAAGCTCTCCTGCAATTGTAGCAGTTTAGAGGGACGAGACCAACCATTTACTACTGAAAGGGGTGCGTACAATGTTTGGCTTTTATTTGCTCATGTAAAACCTTTATTCCAGAAGGGGGGGGGGGGGGGTAATTCTGCTGTAATGGCAATGTGAGCTGGGGGTTGGGTTTAATTTGTTAGTGTATTTAAATCTGCTAATACAAGGGCTCGAGCACACTGCAGCTCAAAAAAAAAAGAAAAGCTGCTTTTACAGGCATTTGAGCTTTTATTTCTCTGCCCTGAAGCTTGTAAGAGCATATGCCCATAAACTCCAGAATGAAATAAAAAAATGCAAGGTGCAGGAAAAAAAAATAACGTGCGTTTCTGAGAGGAGCTTTTGAGTAGAAGTGACGCCTAAGTGCCCAAATAATTTGCGAAAAATCTCAAAGTAAACAAACTAAAAAGCGTAGGCTCCTCCCCTTTCCCCCCCAAACCCTCCTTTCAGCTTTTCACCCCCCCCCCCTTCTTTTTTTTTAATTTATTTTTCATGTGTGTTTTTATTTTTTATTTTTTTTGCTATTTTTTTTTATTTTTTTATTTGTTTTGCTCATTTTGGACACTTGGGCGTCACTACTGCTCAAAAGCTCCTTTCAAAAATTTTTTTTTTTTTTTTCTGCCTGTAAGCACTCTACACCTCCAAAGAAGTTGTCTACATACTTTTGAGCTTTTTTTGAGCTCAAACTTTTTTTTCCTCTTATCGTCCATGGACGGACACAGCTCCTTAAATCTTGCCAAGTGGGTTATGTTCCTGTTTACAGGTGAGGGTCCTCTCCTGTAAGCGGGAACATAACCCACTTGTCAAGATTTAAGGAGCTGTGTCCGTCCATGGACGCCAGAGAAAAGGATTTTACGGTGAGTACAAAAAATCTGTGTTGGCCAATGTGTCCATGCAAACTATGGCCTTTTCTGGAGTTTATAGGCATATGCACTTACAGAGTAGGAGCTTTTGAGCAGAAAAGATGCTTAAAGGAACACTAAAGGTTTGTTTTTTTATTAGATCAGTTGATTGCTGTAAGCTAGAGCATTTAAATATCACTTACCTCGTTTTTCCTTTTGACCTCCAAAATACAGTAATCCAGGTTTGAAAATGCAATTTCCTGTCTCTCCTCTTCTTGCTTTCCACCAGCACCTGAGCTGTTTTGCATGGTGGAAAGCAGAATGTGCTCACCCCCTCCCTATGACTACAGCCCTGCGTGAAGATGCTCTCTTATGCCCCACAGTCTTGGAGGCTAAGCCTTATGGGAACTGTAGTCCCCATTAGGCCGTGATGCAGCAAAAATGAATGTGCACCACAAACCAGGAAGTCGGTGAGAATAACGATTCAGGAGTGACAGAGGTGAATAAAACAGCTCAATTTCAACAGATGTCAAACTAGTTATAATGCAAAACATTACTGTATACTTTATCAGCTACTGTCAGACTTTAGTTTAAGAGGAAAATATTTTTGTCTTTAATAAAACTCAAACGCACGCAAAAAAGAGGGGGAAATTAGTGTGGGGGGGGGGGGGGGATTGTGCTTAAAGGAGCCATTTAAAAAAACTGCAAAAAAAGCACAAGCTTTTAGGGCACATGCACACTGCTGCTCAAAAAATATATTTGCCTTTACAGGCATTGGAGCTTTTATTTGAGCTTCGTTCTGTGCTTTTTTATTTTTTGAGCATAAGCGTTTTTTTTTTTCACAAATCCTCCCCATAGCTAATTTTTCTCTTTTTATTCCTATTTTTTGTGTGTGTGTTCGAGCTTCCTTTTGAGCTTTTTCATGTGTTTTTGGGCACTTGGGTGTCTCTTTTCCTCTCAAAAGCTCCTCTCAAAAATGTAAATTGTAAACTCCAGAAAAAGCCGTAGTGTGCATAGACACATTGGCTAACATGGAGGGGAATTTCCATGCAAAAAAAAAAAAAAAAGCTTAAAAATCTGTAGGAGCCACTTCTTTGAGAAGCAGTGTACATGAGCCCTCCACCAGACTGACAATGCTGCTGTCCAAAGGTGTCCCCTGTGCTCCTTCATCCAGAGTAGAGGACACTCTCTAATACATGAGGTGTGTTACTGGCCAGATTATCAAAACAGAGGGAAAAGCCAAAAAAGAAAAATATATAAAAATAAAATAATGCGACCACCACATCTACTGATTGGTAAGCTGCAATATATTAGATGTTTGCTTTATGTAGATGACAATGCTAAAATCAACTATTTATCTTCTGATCTAAACAAATATAGAATTGCTAGTCTTAGGTTTTGTAAATAAGGATGTAAATTGTTTAGTAATTACAAACTTTTATTAAATTCTGATTATTATATTGAAATATTTTGTATCTGAGAAGTGTACCCAGGAGCCCAGACATCCTTCTGTCCCATGACGCCTCGCACTCTTCTATCAAATCATTGAACCTGTCATTCTTTGTTCCAGGGCTTTCTATCCGGTCCCTCCAGAATCATGGCGTTTAGTAAAGGATTTCGGATCTTCCATAAACTGGATCCCCCGTTCAGCCTGATGGTAGAGGCGCGGTACAAGGAGGAGTGTCTAATGTTTGAGTCCGGCGCTGTGGCGGTCCTCTGTAAGTCATCATTTTCCTTTTTCTATAGATCTGGTTTGACTTTTTTTACTAGCAAGATATTAAAGGGGTTGTAAAGGAAAAAAATCTGTTTTCATAATAATCATCCATTACCTGCAGACATTCCTCTTTTCACTTCCTCATTGTTCGTTTTTGCTCAGAAGTTGCTCTTTCTTCTCTGTTCTGTTAACTTCCTGCTTGTCTGATTGTTACTCACCACCGTGAAGGGAGGCTTTCCTGCGGTGGTCAGTGACGTGCTCACCCCCTCCTGGGAACTACATCTGTGCGGCAGGGCGCGCTCTACGTGTTAGAGACTTCAAGGAGGTGTGAATTACTAGGTGTGCCGCAATGCATACTGGGAAATGTAGTTCTTACAACGAGCGCCGCAAACCAGGAAATGAATGAGAGAACAGAAACTAGAACGCCTGAGGTGATATAGATGAAAGAATTTTAATAGAGATGTACTTGTTTTTTAATGTCTACCTTGCAGACATTAATTTTAGGCAAAAACATGTTTTCCCTTACAACTCCTTTAAAGGATTACTAAGATCCAATTTTATTACATTGGGTATTAATAAAGAGGGAAATCATCAACTGTATCTGTATTGTTTGAAATCTTTTTCTTACCTTTTTTAAAAATGTGTGCTCATCCTCATTCCATTCCTGCAGCTGCTGATTTTGATATTTCTGGTTGCTGATTGCAATAAAAGGCATCTCCTAAGGTTCCTTGTAGAGCACTCCAGTCTTTGCAATGCTGTTATGTTTGAGCTAAAGTGAAAGAACGCTTTCCCAGGCACCCTTTAGACATGCATGTTGCAGGAAGGAAACCTGCAATAAATGGTGTAGATCAGGGGTATCAAAGTCCCATCATGCCTCTGGGAGTCCTACTTGTAACTTTCAGGCTTGCAAAGCCTCATATGATTTGTAGTTCTGCAACAGCTGGAGGGCCACCGGTTTGACACCTCTGATGTAGATGTTGGCTGTGCAGTCTGACCATCAGTTGTTTGATTACATTCTATCGAACTTACTTCTGGAACAGGATAAAATCAACCCCTCAGCACAACTAAATTATTCACCATCCAGTGGCCAGCAGATAGGAGCATGCTCACCCAAAGGGATGCTGGCAATGTGTTCTTTCACTCGTGCTCATCACTGGTCAACAGAAGAGCAACGGACCCCTGTAAGGAAATGCATAGAGTTTTTAAAGGGATGTATTTTTCTTGAGCTTTTCCTACGCTAAAAGGTGCCAAAAATGGCCGACAATAAATTCATGTTTCATTTAAAGGGGTTATGAACCACATTCTGTTCATTGAGGTAAAAAAAAAAAAAAAACTCTTCTAGTCCACCAGCCCCCCAGAGGCCCCCTTTTACTTACCTGAGCCCGATTTGTTCCAGAGCAGGGGATGAGCATGCCGGCTCCAGCCGGTGTCTTGGGTCCTGATTGGATAGATTGATAGCAGTGCAGCCATTGGCTCCCACTGTTAATCAAATCCAGTGACACAGGCTCCGATGGGGCACTTGAGAAGAGGAGGAGCCAGGAGTGCGGCTAAGGGACCCCAGAAGAGGAGGATCTGGGCCACTTTGCAAAACCAACTGCACAGAGGAGTATGACATGTTTGGTTTAAAAAACAAAACAACCTTTTAGTTATCCTCTAATTTCAATTTATTAATTAAAAAGTATATATATATATATATATATATATATATATATATATATATATATATATATATATATATATATATATATATATATATATATATATATATATATATATATATATATGTGTGTGTGTGTGTGTATATATATATATATATGTTTATATTTGACTTTTTAATTAATACATTTTGGTGCTGAAAACCAAAACCAAAAAAAAGCTGAACCTTTAGTTAATGCTTTAAAAATGTCATTTATTAATTTATATATTCAATTTCATATTTCATTTATATATTATATAATTTGACTTTTTAATTAATAAATGACATTTTTTAAAGCACAACTAAAGGTTCAGCTTTTTTTAACTGTCTTTTTTTTTGGTTTTCAGCACCAAAATTTCCATTCTGTGCACCTCCTTAATACCCTATCCTTTTGGATGTGGTAGCTGCCTCATTTTCTTTATCGTACATCACGGTACACAGAGCGGCAATCCATTACTATGTGGGTTATAGAGTCTACCTTCAGGTGTGGACACTGGTGTAATTAACTACACAGGAAGTTCCCTCCCTATATAACCCCTCCCATACTGGGAGCTCCTCAGTTTTTTCATCAGTGTCTAAGGTGTTGGTCACGAGTGAACATGTGCTCTTAGGAGCTCCACTGGAGGGATCCATGCTGGATGTAAAAAACCTCCATAAATCCGGATCCGTCCAAGGTGCTTCATAGCCAAAGTGGACGGTACCCGGGCCTCGGTACGAAGAACGAGGTTTAGCCTATAATGCCTCTCTGCGGAGGGCTGGATCCTGGGTTCCAGAACTTTGTGCCTTCTAAGGACCAAATTTTTTTTCTGCTGCCAGGATGCTATATAGGTCCAGGGGAGTTGGTGTTCCTGCCATGGACCCCGGTCCCTGAAGGTCTAGGACAATACCCACGGTGAAGGGGGAAGATTGGGCCTCTTGCTTGGCAATACCCTGCAGCGTGGAGAAGGTAAGAGGAGGGCCTACGGGACTTGGTTCGACAGTAGGTCCTCCGTGGGGGACTTGGGTCTCGCCTATATTATGCTTCTATGCATGGGCAATGTAAACCACTATGTCTTCTGAGACAGGATGGCTCAGGGCACCCATATACCTCCCCTAGCCGGCATGCAGCCTGGCCCACCATGTCTGTTAGACAGGATGGCTGCAGTACCTATATATCTCCCCTTGAAGGGGCCGGTACATAAATAAATAAAAAAAAATATGCCCTTAATCCTATACAAAGGATTGTCTTCCGTGAGTAGTTGCAAGTCTTATCTGTGTTTCCACTACTATGGGCAGTAGAAGACATGCCTGATGTTTTTTCTTACCATGCTTTCCAGAAAACGGAAGCTTAAGTGTTAGCTGATCTATTGTGTCCCACTTCCTCCGCTTCAGGCTCTACCATGTTGCACGTGCTCACCGGCTCAGTGCAGTCGCAGAGAAGGCTCTTCAAAGGGCCCGGACGTCAGAGCTCTGTAAAGCTAGGGGGACACAAACGTAAGCACCTTGTGTGAGTTGGATACAGATTCATCTAAGACGCCTACTCGCATCTAGCTGTGCAGATTAGCAGGCATTGTGTCAGACTAAATTCAGCTATTTGATGCACCTGGGTTAAGTGCCTCTGCTTTAGCTTAGGACTTGGTCTCCCCATTGAATAAGGTCAGGGGTAGGAATATAAAGAGGGATCGCCACCTGAACCTGGTGGACCCTTATTCTCCTCTGAAGAGACTTAAACAGCTCATAGATTGAGCCATCAGACCTGTCAGGCAATGCAGCCTTCCCCCAACATTGCAATCACTCTGCATGTGTTTTGTGTTTTGCAAGAAAAAAAAGAGGAGGTGTCCCCCTTTTCCTGCTTTAATCCTGAAACAAAGGGATTAGAAAGCTTGGGGATAAAAGTTTCACTGTCAGAGGACAGGAGACAGGAGCTGCAGCCTAACAAGGAGAAGCTATCAAAAGCCCTACAGGTTCTGATTACACCTCTATCTTCTCCTTAGAGTGTAAAGAGAGGTTTTCCTATGTGTGGCTAGTAAGACCTCCATATAATCCTCAGCCTGGTGTCGGCTTCAGGCTAACCAAATGCATCGGAGGGATGCACAGTTGCGGGCACACATTGCTAATGTCTCTTAATTGAGAAAACACACATCTGCAGAGGATAATTTCCTCTTTACCAGTCCGCATGTTGCATAACATACATGAGTTTGGAATGCATGTGGGATAAAAACAAGTAACAGAGCAGATTCTATTGTGGATCGCATAAACATGCACGTTTCTGTCTATATGGTGCTGCATGTTTCCACAAAAGAGGTCGCATAAAAGATGCTTGTAATGCTGAATCGCATAAAGACGTTTGTAGGCATAAAAATGCTGAATCACACATGATTACCTGATCACCCAAGTCCTTGTTTCCCCCAAGGATGTTTGGTTACACAGAAGAGGTTTGTTTCCACAGTAAGGCCTAAAATCGCATAAAGTTGCTTGGATGCAAAAAAAGATGCTGGATCACACATGGTTAACTGATCATCAGCGTCCTGGATTACCCAAGGATGTTTGGTCACACAAATAGGCTTGTTTCCACAAAGGTACCTAAAGTCGCATAAAGATGCTTGTATGCATAAAAATGCTGAATCATACATGATTACCTGATCACCCAAGTCCTTGTTTCCCCCAAGGATGTTTGGTCACACATAAAGGCTTGTTTTCAACAAAAGTACCTAAAGTCGCATAAAGATGCTTGTATGCATAAAAATGCTGAATCGCATAAAGGATGCTTGTATGCATAAAAAGGTTGAATCACACAGGATTACATGATCACCCAAGTCCTTGATTCCCCAAGGATATTTGGTCACGCAAAGAGGCTTGTTCCCACAGAAATGCCTAGAATCGCATAAAGAGGCCTGAAGGCATAAAAATGCTGAATCACACAGGATTACCCGATCACCCAAGTCCTGGATTACTCAGGGCCTAAAGGGATCGCTTAAAGATGCTTGAATGCAAAAAAACTGGATCACACATGGTTGTTGGATCAACAGAGTCCTGGATTACCCAGGGATACTTGATCACATAGAGAGGCTTGTTTCACAGAAATGCCTAAAGTCGCATTAAGATGCTTGGGTGCATAAGGATGCTGGAACGTACAGGGGTGCTTGGTCACACAAGGGTTCTTGTCCGCACAGTAGTGCTTAAAATGCATAAGATGTTGATCGCATGGAAGATGCTGAATCGCATGCATGGTTACTTTAAAGTTGCACATGGTGGCTTAATTAAGCAATACAGGATGCCTTGTGTTTGCATAGAGATACGTGTCTGCATGGGTTCATGTTGCACATTGTTGCATAACACGTTTATAGCACATGCTTGCTTGCTTGCAAGGATGCTCGTTCCAGAGCACACATGCTATATGCATGTTTGGCGTGAGACATATTTATATGATTTCATGCTTCCATGAACACACACTGCCATGTACACACGCCTCCATTGAGGCATATGGCTTTAACACTTGCCACATACACATATGGGGAGCCAGTTGCATATGTGTTTATTTACTTGGGACTGCAGAGGTTGTCTGCGTTGTGCAGGGGAACAGCACTATTTCCAGTTGGTGGTCTTGCCCTTTTGGGTTAGCCTCCGTGTCTGGGTTGTCAGGGTGCTAGGGCCCGCCTCTAGCAGGTCTGTAGGCCCAGGGTATAGCAGTAATGGCATACGGAAGCAGACTCCTGTTGATGGATCAGTCAGCAGCATGGCTGGACCTAAGGGTGTCCAGCATGGTCAGGTATCTGGATCTCCTGGGTTAGGATTCCAGTCTAAAGATACATTCTTCATTGACAAGAAGCTGGGTATGTTTTGCACCAGGAGAGTACTTTTGGCCTAAGACAAGACCATCGCTATAAGAAAGCTGGTCTAGGTGGTTACGGCAAGGAACAGTTCCTTACTTTTGGCCTTCTGCTTAAGGCACTAGAGAAGATGCTGCTTCATTCAAGACAGTTCCCTATACTTTTATTCAGGACTGTTATAAACAGTATTGTGTTGGCCTAGAAGGAGTGGATCTTGACCTAGCATTATCCAAAGAACCGGTCCCAGAGATAGGCTGGAATTCCTCTTGGTGGTTCTTAACTAAAGGGTTTGCCAGGTCAGGAAGAGACCTTGGCCCAGGGGAAGTAGTCGAGCTCCAAGGGAGCCTTATCTGTCAGCTAGAGCTACCGATGGAGCATCTGGCTTAGGGGCCTGAACGTTCAGGGGCTGGTTGGTTCGGTCAGAGTTCAATCAGACTATACCATATTAAGTGATTTACTTAATTTACCAAGGAGGAGCTTGTGCCTTGCCTATTGACATTCGTCATTTCATGAAATGCAGAATTGGCAGGCGATTCGCTGTAGCCGTCAACAAGTGTCTCCAGGAGAAGGACCTCTACACCCCGACTGTTTTCCTGACCAAGGGCCACAGAAATAGTACCCTGTACATAAGATGTATTGGCGTCCAGGCTCAACAAGAAATTGAACAGCTTGAGGTCAAGGACAAGGGATCCACCCGCATGCGGGGCAGATGTGTTAGTAATCTGGTGGGACCAGTGATCACTGGTTATGGCTCTCCCCCCAGTGCCGCAGCGTTTGTGGCTTCCATGCAACATTAGAGGATGGCGGAAGCTGGCCTGATTACTCCGGCATAGCCCTGACGACCTTTTCTGTGCAGGGACAGTAGGGGTGGTAGTAGAGGACCCACGGTCCCTTACATCTTGGCCAGGCCTACTTCGAAGGGGGTATTACATCCTGTCGTGCAACAGGTGAATTAATGGTCTGGCTATTTTAGCCCACATTCTTCAGGATCAGGGTTTTTAGAATCAACGGCACTTCCTTGATTCATACAGGAAGGCTGGCCTCCAGAACCAGATATCCCAGGATCGGGAGAGCCCATGTTCCTGGTATGAAACAGATGGTGGCATCCTTGGAAGTTTGTCAAAGATAAAATTCCTGCCTTCCTGCATTTGGAAAGGAGACGGAGCCAGCCTTAAGTTACATCAAGGATCCGATCTCGGCCTTGCCTCCAAAGGTCGCTTGCTTCACACTCTTTGTTCCGAGCCATTATACAAGGGGTGACACGCATAAGTCCACCAGTTTAGTCGCCCTTGTGCTTGGAGGATTGGCTCTAGTTTTGTCGGCTTACAGGGTCAGCTCTGTGGGCCGATGCACCATATTTCCCTTCAGCCTTTAACAAGGGAATTGGTGTTCTTGGTTGTGGTAGCCTCCAAGAGAGTTTCAGTATTGGCAACCTCTTGGTATAAAACCATACTTATTCTTACTAGTAGGGTGATGTTAATCCTCACCCAGCCTTATTTACTAGAAGGATCTAGTGTTCATTTAAATCTAGATATTCTTACCTCCCCCTTTTTCAAAACCTTGTTTTCGGAAGGAAAGGTTATTGCTTTCTCTCAGTAGAGATGAGAGCAGTTAAATATCTATCTGAAGGTTCAGATATAGAAATCTGAAGTTTTTATTGTGCTGCCAGAAGACCCTAGTTGTGGGCTGGCAGTGTTCAGTTCAGCTATTAAAATGGTTACACTCTCTCCTTTTGGAGTAGAAGGGTCAAGGCCTATCTGAAGTGGCTGCTCGGATACGGAAAGCTGATGTTATTGCGCTACCAGGAGGCCCCAGGAAGGGGCAGGCAGCGTCTAAAATCAACTGTTTTCAAGATTGATTCATCAGGGTATTATTCAGGCTTGTGGTTCGGAGAGTGGGACTCCCCCTGTTTCTTGGGGGGGGGGGGGTGCTCCGTACCAGGATAGTAAGCGCTTTATGTGCGATGCTTTACCGAGCCTTTATGACGCAGATTTTCAGGGCCGCAACTTGGCGTCTGTGCTTAGGTTCACTGATTCTTGTCAGATGTACATAGGAGGGCAAAAGGATGCAGCTTTTTGGCGCAGTATGCATCTGGCAGCATTATAGATCCTCACATCTGATGGCGGCCTGCGTTGTTTGTGTCTCCCTCCCCTCAGTAAGCATTGCTTTCGGACATCCCACATAGTAATGGATTGCCGCTCTGTGTCCCGTGATGTACGATAAAGAAAATAGGATTTTTTATGACAGCTTACCTGTAAAATCCTTTTCTTGGAGTACATCACGGGACACAGAGCTCCCGCCCCTCTTGTTTGGGGATATTGGGACACTTATTGCTTTGCTACAAAAACTGAGGAGCTCCCAGTATGGGAGGGGTTATATAGGGAGGGAACTTCCTGTGTAGTTAATTACACCAGTGTCCACACCTGAAGGTAGACTCTATAACCCACATAGTAATGGATTGCCGCTCTGTGTCCCGTGATGTACTCCAAGAAAAGGATTTTACAGGTAAGCTGTCATAAAAAATCCTATTTTTTCACGTATTTTTTTTTTTTTTTTTACCTCGTTTGTGATCCTGCCAGAGCAGTGTTGTCATTCAAGAACAGGACTACAGAACGCCTCCCCTCTCTTCTTAATCTGAACTTGGGGGAGGTGTTCTGTAGTCTATAGAGAGCACTGGGAACAATGCTAAATAAGAGGCAGGAAGTGCGCAGGAAGTAACAAGCTCTTTGGATTTCTAACAAGATCATTTCTTCTGTATGTGGCTTCCTGTGCTTTGGTTTTGGTTTGTGTAGCTCTGCGTCATGTTATAAAAGGGAAGCTCAGCGCAGTATGCAGCCCGGGGGTTACACAATCACAAGATTCATTTCCCTGATAATTCTCTAGAAGGGCAGTGGTGTTGCTGATCTCAGGACGTGGTGTGAGATTCTGATATCATTTACAGGAAAAATTATTTCAGTGCACATTTAGCATTTAGCATTTTTTTTTATTTTATTTTTACCTTTTGATTGAAATGTCATTATTATCAGATGTTATACTATGTGTGCTTGCTGTGCCACATTTTCATGATTTTACAGTACAGTAGTTGATCAGATTTGTCGTAGTAGAGTGCTAGATCGCGTTGGTCATTGATCGACGCAGAAGTTATTGTATCATTAAACCCACATCAAAAAAAAAAAAATGATCAATAAATGATGATGTATTACATGCTGTTTATACTCGGTCTCTATGAGTTTCCTTTTCTGTATTCTGCAAAAAAACAAACAAAAAAAAATGGTTGGTCCCGCTGTTCTCCATCTTCACCTTCTGTTAATGTCCCCAGTTCATTTAGGGATTTTGCAGCTGTGGTGGCAACTCTGCACATGCTCAGTTTTGAGTTATTGTCTATGCTGAGCATTTCCTCCCTATCATATCTGAGCAGCCCATGTGACTGTAGAGTCACACATGTGGGCATTTACACAGTGGTGAATGACGGCCCACTCCCTCCATTCTCCGCCACGCCCACTAACCATCTAAACTAGGGTTGTCCCGATACCGCTTTTTTAGGACCAAGTACCGATACTTTTTTCCCATGTACTCACCGATACCGAATACCGATACTTTTTTTCCATGTACTCGCCGATACCGAATACCGATACTTTTTTTCCATGTACTCGCCGATACCGAATACCGATACTTTTTTCCCCATGTACTCGCCGATACCGAATACTGATACTTTTTTCCCATGTACTCGCCGATACCGATACTTTTTTTCCATGTACTCGCCGATACCGAATACGGATACTTTTTTTTTAAATGTCATGTGATGGTTTTCAAACCACAATACAGACTAAGGATATTTTCTTTAGAATTATGAAGAACTCTAACTCAAGACATTATAAAAGTATAAAAATGAGTAAAAATAAATAAAAATGTTTTATTTGCTTGTCACGCAACCCCTTTAACTACTTGAGATCCGCGCTATAGCCGAATGACGGCTACAGCGCGGATCTAAATATCCAACCTGCCGTCTTTTGACGGCCGCCCCTTTGGGCGTTCCCAGCGCGTGCTCCAGAGCGTGCAGCGGGGAAATTCTGTGTTGGCTGTGTCCCTCGGACACAGCCAATCACAGATCGCCGCGAACGGCCAATCGGAGTGGCCATTTGCGATGCTATCTGTGGGCGAATGAGAGATGATCTCCTATGTAAGCATAGGAGATCATCTCTCATTGCCGTTTTACACAGAGACAGCGTCCTGTCTCTGGAGAGGAGGAGACCGATCTGTGTTCCTTGTACATAGGGACACAGATCGGTCACCCCCCCTCCCCCCACAGTTGGAACACAATCCAGGGAATTTAACCCCTTCCTCACCCCCTAGTGTTAACCCCTTCAATGCCAGTCACATTTATACAGTAATTAGTGCATATTTATAGCACTGATCGCAGTATAAATGTGAATGGCGCCAAAAATGTGTCAAAAGTGTCTGATGTGTCCCCTATAACGTTGCAGTCCCAATAAAAATTGCAGATCGCCGCCATTTCTAGTAAAAAATAATAATAATTCTGTCCCCTATTTTGTAGGCGCTATAACTTTTGCTCAATCGCTTATTGCGATTTTTTTTCCCCCAAAAATATGTAGAAGATTACGAAGAATACGTATCGCCCTAAACTGAGAAAAAAAAGTGTTTTAAAAATTTGGATATTTATTATAGCAACAAGTAAAAAATATTTTATTTTTTCAAAATTGTCGCACTTTTTTGTTTATAGCGCAAAAAATAAAAACCGCACAGGCAATCAAATACCACCAAAAGAAAGCTCTACTTGTGGGGAAAAAAGGACGTCAATTTTGTTTGGGAGCCACGTCGCACGACCGCGCAATTGTCAGTTAAAGCGACGCAGTGCCGGAAGCTGAAATTTCACCTGGACAGGAGGGGGGTTTATGTGCCCAGTAAGCAAGTGGTTAAATGTAACCATATTGCTACACTTAGAGGCTCCTCTCTTCTTTTTTTACACTCGGTTGTGACATGACGCTACTCTTATATCAAGACATCACTTGTTTATCAAGTCAAAATGTATTAAAAAATCTTGCTTGTCTTGCAAAATGCTCTCAAACCAAGGTTTTACTGTAAATGTAAAGTACATTTTATTATTTCTCCATTTATAACTGGACAGCTCAGCCGCTCGGCGTGGATTTGAATCTTTTAGGACAGTCACTGTATCCACTCAAATAAAAAATAAAAAAAATCCCAACACGGAGCACTGCAACTTTCCTGAATTGTGGTGCCGCCCTTGCAGTGTACACAGTATATATGCGAGTATTAATGGACGTATACACAAGTCTAAGTGTGTCTGTGGCTGGGAGATCTCTGGAGAGACATTACAATAATATTTCCCGTGTATGGTTTATATAGGGACACGCTCTTCATACACACTGGTCACAGGGGGCCACATACATCAGCTGGGATGGAGTCCAGAGGTCACTGTATGACATATCTAAGCCCCGGGGCTTCTACTGTCTGTCTTGTTGGATATGAGTGTATTTAACCATTTCACTGCCAGTTTTTGCACACGTGTTTTTAAAAAAAAAAAAAAAAATCACCATAAAGAATAAAATAGTGGTAGTTTCAATATTTTTTTTAAAAAACAATATTACCACAGAGTTCTTGGAAATGCAAAATGTCAGTAAAAAAAAAGATATCAATTTTTTTTTTTTTTTAGTTATTATTATTGATAATAAAAATATATAATACCGTATTGGCGTATACCGCGTACTTTTTTGCCCTAAAAATCAGTGCAAAATCGTGGGTGCGCGATATACCTGCTTTCCCGCGCCGAGTTTGAATGCTGCGCCGACATATACCGAGCCTAGTACACTCGTGTACAGTCGGAAAGGCTCGGCTCCTCTCGCGCTCACGTCCTGGACGTAAGCGCAAGAGTAGCCGAGCCTGCCCGACTATACACGAGTGTACTAGGCTCAGTATATGTCGGCGCAGTATTCAAACTCTGCGCGGGGATCGAGCGGGGAGGAAGCCGCAGAAGGACGCTGGACCCGACGAAGAGGACACCTGAAGCCGCAGAAGGACGCCGGACCCGACGAAGAGGACACCCGAATCTGCAGGACGACGCCGGACCCGACGAAGAGGACACCCGAAGCCGCAGAAGGACGCCGGACCCGACGAAGAGGACACCCGAATCTGCAGGACGACGCCGGACCCGACGAAGAGGACACCCGAAGCCGCAGAAGGACGCCGGACCCGACGAAGAGGACACCCGAATCTGCAGGACGACGCCGGACCCGACGAAGAGGACACCCGAAGCCGCAGAAGGACGCCGGACCCGACGAAGAGGACACCCGAAGCCGCAGAAGGACGCCGGACCCGACGAAGAGGACACCCGAAGCCGCAGAAGGACGCCGGACCCGACGAAGAGGACACCCGAAGCCGCAGGAGGACGCCGGACCCGACGAAGAGGACACCCGAAGCCGCAGAAGGACGCGGGACCCGACGAAGAGGACACCCGAAGCCGCAGAAGGACGCGGGACCCGACGAAGAGGACACCCGAAGCCGCAGAAGGACGCGGGACCCGACGAAGAGGACACCCGAAGCCGCAGAAGGACGCGGGACCCGACGAAGAGGACCCCCGAAGCCGCAGACGGACGCCGCGCAAGACACCAAAACTGTAAGTACAAAAATCTTTTTTTCCACAGGAATAGGGTCCACTTTAGGGGTGCGCGCTATACCCCAAGAAATACGGTATATATTTTTTTGATTTTGTTGGTAAAATATAAAAGATGAGGTTGCACGGAGTAAAGATGCCCAACATGTTAAATCTTAAATGTACGTGCGTCCGTGGAATGGTGAGAAACCTCAGTACACTATTTTCTGTTGGTTGTGCTTTAAAAGTCCCCTATAGGTCATAAGTTTATCGTTACCGAGAAGGTCTGGTGCTAGAAATGGTGGTCTCACTCCAGCATGCGCAGCGATATGTAATGTGTATCACAATCGATGTTTTCATGCGTAGGCACCCTGAACGCATGCATTTAAGTTCATACTTGTGTATGTGTTTGGAAAAGGGTCATTTTTTCTTTTTTTTATTATTATTATTATTATTATTATTATTATTATATGCTTGGGTGTAACTCAAATTTTTTAAATAAAAAAAAATAAAGTTTCCTAACTTCCCCCTTTTTTTTTTTTTTTTTTTTTATAAATTTCACATAGGATACAAAGGCAGACTCTTGCAATCGGCTATATGTTTGCCAGACCCCTGCACTCTTCTATATGTATTCGAATGGATGTAAGTGAATGGCTGTGCAGCAGGGGATGTAAGGACAAGTCTGAGCACAGTCTGAGAAGAGCACACAGAGTTCCCAGCATAGCCAGAGAACTGACCACAGTGTTTTCAGCTTTATATAGAACTGCTTAGTGTGGTCAGTTTTATATAGAAAAGCAGAGGGGGTGGCAGGGACACAGGGATTTCCCACAAAGGAAGCAATACAAATGGAATAGGATATTTTTTCATACAAGTACATGGTACAGCACGAACATATAAGGAATTTTGAAGAGATGGGGTAACAAACACTTTAAGTAGTCTTGGCAAAATATAGCTAGGCAGGGCTGACACTTATCAATCAACAAAAATGCTGTATATTTTCAGCCAACATTAGACACGTGAGAGATAAGTATGCTATATACACTGCTAAAACCAGCCAGAGAAGGTAAATGGAATGTGTCAGAGAAGCGTGGGAGCCAGGGGCAGACTAACAACTCATGGGGCCCCAGGGTAATAGGAGAATATGGGGCCCCCCATGCAATAGATTATAGGGCCACACAGTGTATTTGTGTGTATATGTATATGTGTGTATATGTATGTATATATATATATGTGTGTGTGTGTGTGTGTGTGTGTGTGTGTGTGTGTGTGTGTGTGTGTGTATATATATATATAATATATATATATATATAATTACACACACACACACTGAAAAGGTACTGGAGAGGTGGGGCAGCCATAAACTTGGGGATTACACATAGATTTTTGCATACTGTCCCTGATTTTTCTGAGGCTGGCAACCCGGATGGGCCCCCCTAGTAGCATGGGGCCCTCAGGAAGCGCCCGAATGGTCAGTCCGCCCTGGTGGAAGCTTTCATTTACTGACTTGTTTTTGAAGGTGCAGGCTCCAGGGCTGTCAATCTGGTTCTTGCTCCCCTATGTCGTTGGAGAGTGTTTACAGATAATTGCTCCTCCAAGTATCTTCCACAGTTGGAGTTCTCATTACCGGATCTTCTGAAACAGAGCTGTGTGGCTGGATGCTGTGTGCTCAGCGTTTCTTCTAATAGCACAGAATTAATAATTTAAATTACTCTGAAAAGTGTGATCCATATTTATTCTATCTAAGATTGCTCCTCTGCCTATTTCCCTATTAGGGGAGCTAGAGATTTGTTATTGTTTTTAGATATATACTGAATATGTGATGATCAGGCTCAGGAGAGCCTGTCTTTGTTAGGACAAGACAACAGGTATCCATTGATGAGCCGCTTGTTCTTGTCTTGCTACTCTGTAGCTCTATTCACCTAGGACAGGGATAGGTGACCCATCAATCACAGTTGGGTGATGGGTAGTTAATGACCAACCCTGCCATGCCACCAGCACCTGTCCTGATGAAGCCTTTTTAGACTTCGGATTTAAAGCAGTGCAAAGTCTAGGGAAACCCTAGGGTCCTCCCCAGTTCTGACGTGTTGTATGACTCTGTTGCTTATGCCGGGACCCTTGCGCTGGGCTGTGTGTATGCCGGGACCCTTGCGCTGGGCTGTGTGTATGCCGGGGCCCTTGCGCTGGGCTGTGTGTATGCCGGGGCCGTTGCGCTGGGCTGTGTGTATACCGGGGCCGTTGCGCTGGGCTGTGTGTATACCGGGACCCTTGCGCTGGGCTGTGTGTATGCCGGGGACCCTTGCGCTGGGCTGTGTGTATGCCGGGACCCTTGCTCCTCGGCTGTGTGTATGCCGGGACCCTTGTTCCTCGGCTGTGTGTATGCCGGGACCCTTGCGCCTCGGCTGTGTGTATGCCGGGACACTTGCGCCTCGGCTGTGTGTATGCCGGGACCCTTGCGCCTCGGCTGTGTGTATGCCGGGACCCTTGCGCCTCGGCTGTGTGTATGCCGGGACTAAGGATGAGCTCTGGTGTGTTCGCATGGTACATGTGCAGAGCCCGCCAGAAAGTGTGCACGGCGCTGCGCTAATCACAGCCAGGGAGATATTTCCCGATCTCTGCAGCCGAGCACCGGGAAATGTCTCCCTGGCTGTGATCAATGCAGCGCCATGCACACTTCCTGGCGGGCTCTGCGCGTGTACCATGCGAACACGCCAGAGCTCACCCTTGCGCCTTGGCTGTGTGTATGCCGGGACCCTTGCACCGGGCTGTGTGTATGCCAGGAATGTGCATCCTTTTAATGCAGGAAGAATGTATAACTTGTTTTACTTTTGTCAGGACTGTTCCAATAGTTCACTCCATCTCGCAGAATTTTATCTGTAGAGTGCATGATAAAGGACTTGTATTTGTTTTCTAGGAAAGAGTGATTTATGTTGTTTGTTATTGTTTTATTGTTTTTTTATAACTGATTGTTCTCCATTTAAAGATTATTCACTGGTCATGGTTGAGATATAGGTAGATATTTTTAAAGTACCTTTGTTGCATTACATATACAGCTCTTTGTAATTTCTGTGTGTTTTTCACTGTAGTCATTCGGTTTATAACAACTGCTGAGATAAGATATCGGGAACCCAGACAAGAGGATTTTTCCCAGTTATGGAGGTTTGATTTATAGACTTTCTGAGAGTGACGACTATTAAAGCGAATAACTGGAAGTGGAATCGTTCCATGTAATGAGCTGCACAGATACATCGGCAGAATGGCACGGCTGGGCAGATCCACGTACAGGTACGTCCTGTACTACTACCCAGCCGTGGGTCACGGGCGCGATCCGAAGCTCCGGGACCGCCGTACTCGCGGTCCCGATCGCTGCTGGAGTGCGGCGATCGGTCCCCGGAGCTGAAGAGCGGGGAGAGCCGTGTGTAAACACTGCTTCCCCGTGCTTTACTGTGGCAGCGTCATCAATCACGTCATCCCTTTTATAGGGAGACACAATTGATGACGTCACACCTACAGCCGCCCCCCCCTACAGTTGTAAACACACATTAGGGAACACATAACCCATCAGCGCCCCCTTGTGGTTAACCCCCAAACTGAACTGTTATTTTCACAATAAACAATGCAATTTAAATGCATTTTTTGCTGTGAAAATGACAATTGTCCCAAAAATGTGTCAAAATTGTCCAAAGTGTCCGCCATAATGTCGCAGTCACGAAAAAAATCGCTGATCGCTGCCATTAGTAGTAAAAAAATAAATAAGTAATAAAAATGCAATAAAACTATCAGCCCATTGATGATCAGCACAGCCCCGATCAGATGTGCCAATCAGTACCCAGTCTGTGCCCCATCATAATCCCTCTCAGTGCCCAATAAAGTAACAATCGGTGCCCACCACAGTGCAAATCAGTGTCCATCACAGTGCCAATAACTGCCCACACCTGTCCAGTACCTGCCCAATCAGTGCTGCCCATCAGTGCCATCTATTAGTGTCAGTCATTGCCAATCTGCCCATCAATTCTACATATCAGTGCCCATCGGTGCCGCTTCATCAGTGCCTGTCGGTGAAGAAGGAAGCAACATTTTCTAACAGAAAAAGATTATTTTTTTTCAAAAATGTTGGTCTTTTTTAGTATGTTTAGCAAAAAATAAAAGCAGCAGAGGTGATCAAATACCACAAAAAAAGAAAGCTCTATTTGTGGGAAGAAAATTATAAAAAATTTCATTTGGGTACAGTGTTGCATGACCGCGCAATTGTCATTTAAGGTGCGACAGCGCTGAAAGCTTAATACTCTCCTGAGCAGGAAGGGGATGGAAGCGACTGGTGTTGAAGTGGTTAAACTGCAGGGCTCGTGTCTTTTTTCTGTGTCACGTGACAGGCTGTGAATGGTATTTATTGGCAAATCTTTGGCTCGAATAGAAGAATGTTTTACTGCAAATATTTATTTTCACAAGAATAATGCAAATAGTTTACATTTAGATATGCTTTTTAAGACTTTTTATATGATTGAATGTCACAAATCTCCTGTCCATGTGAGACCACATACAGTACAGACCAAAAGTTTGGACACACCTTCTCATTCTAAGAGTTGTCTTTATTTTCATGACTATGAAAAATGTAGAGTCACACTGGGGGCATCAAAACTATGAATTAACACATGTGGAATTATACATAACAAAAAAGTGTGAAACAACTGAAAATATGTCATATTCTGGGTTCTTCAAAGTAGCCACCTTTTGCAGCAGACACATCTCTAGAACAACTGATAAGAGGAATCCGGCCTTCATGGTAGAATATCTGCTAGGAAACCACTGCTAAAAGGCAACAAGCAGAAGAGACTTGTTTGGGCTAAAGAACACAAGGAATGGACATTAGACCAGTGGAAATCGGTGCTTTGGTCTGATGAGTCCAAACTTGAGATCTTTGGTTCCAACCACCGTGTCTTTGTGCGACGCAGAAAAGGTGAACGGATGGACTCTACATGCCTGGTTCCCACTGTGAAGCATGGAGGAGGAGGTGTGATGGTGTGGGGGTGCTTTGCTGGTAACACTGTTGGGGATTTATTCAAAATTGAAGGCATACTGAACCAGCATGGCTACCACAGCATCTTACAGCGGCCTGCTATTCCATCCGGTTTGCGTTTAGTTGGACCATCATTTATTTTTCAACAGGACAATGACCCCAAACACACCTCCAGGCGGGGGAAGGGCTATTTGACCAAGGAGGAGAGTGATGGGGTGCTGCACCAGATGACCTGGCCTCCACATTCACCGGACCTGAACCCAATCAAGATGGTTTGGGGTGAGCTGGACCGCAGAGTGAAGGCAAAAGGGCCAACAAGTGCCAAGCATCTCTGGGAACTCCTTCAAGACTGTTGGAAGACAATTTCAGGTGACAAGAGAATGCCAAGAGTGTGCAAAGCAGTAATCAAAGCAAAAGGACCTAGAATATGACTTATTTTCAGTTGTTTCACACTTTTTTGTTATGTATATAATTCCACATGTGTTATGTCATAGTTTTGATGCCTTCAGTGTGACTCTACAATTTTCATAGTCATGAAAATAAAGAAAACTCTTGGAATGAGAAGGTGTGTGCAAACTTTTGGTCTTTACTGTATGTGCTTCGGTTTTCGGGACGTTTTAATTAAACATGGCAGAATTAAGAAAAGATCTCCCTTGTTTTTGGAGAAATAATTAAATTCTTTCGAGTTGAAGTGTTTTCCTGACCATTCCTTCCCAGGTTCTCCATTGATTTGGTTTTAGTTGTCGGGTCGGGCAGGAACGGCTTTGTCAGCTCCCAGGGGACGTTTATTCATTTATGTAGCGCTGAAGATATCCGCAGTTCTTGGCGATCAGCCATCGGCTCACGCCGTGCACTGAGCCTGACTCCTCTGGGGTTTACATTTTCTGCCCCTTTGAATGGGGAAGCATTGGGCACGTAGGAGGAAGGACACAGCATGGCACAAAAGGGAAACGCAACTTGTTTTATTAACCACTTCAGGACCGGGCCTTTTTCTGACATTTGTTGTATACAAGTAAAAAACGGTATTTTTTGTTAGAAAATTACTTGGAACCGCCAAAGCTCAGACTTTGTTGAATTAAATTCAAATTGGCCTCTGCTCTGGCTATGCCGATGCTTGATAGGATTTTCCTCTGTTGCTTGTAGGTGGCGTTACCACCTCAGGCCCATGTTGGCACACAAGCAAGCCATGGTATGTTAGGTGACCCTTCTCGGCAGCAGCCCAGTGGGAGTGGTGCCCCGCTGTGCATGCTGAGATGGGATACTTAAAGGGGAGTTACAGGTTTTTTTTATGTTTATTTACAAAAAGTGTAGCTGCTGGCTATTAACCACTTCATTACTGGGCACTTAAACCCCCTTCGTGCCCAGACTAATTTTCAGCTTTCAGCGCTGACGCATTTTGAATGACAATTGCGCGGTCATACAACACTGTACCCAAATTATATTTTTATCATTTTTTGCCCACAAATAGAGCTTGCTTTTGGTGGTATTTTCTCTGCGGTTTTTATTTTTTGCGCTATAAACAAAAAGACAGAAAATTTTGAAAAAAAAACACTATTTTTTACCTTTGTTATAATATCCCAATTTAAAAAAATAAATAAAATCTTCTACATATTTTTGTTAAAAAAAATCGCAATAAGCGTATTTTGATTGGTTTGCGCAAAAGTTATAGCGCCTACAAAATAGGGGATAGATTTATGATTTTTATTTATTTTACTAGTAATGGTGGCAATCTGTGTTTTTTTTTTTTGTCAGGTCTGAGATATTGCAGCGGATATATCGGACACTTTTGACACAATTTTGGAACCATTCACATTTATACAGCGATCAGTGCTATAAAAATGCACGAATTACTGAGTAAATGTGACTGGCAGGGAAGGGGTTAACACTAGGGGGGGGGGCATGGAAGGGGTTAAATGTATTCCCTGGGTGTGTTCTTACTGTCTGTGGGGGGAGGGGACTGACTGGGGGAGGTGACCGATTCTGTGTCCCTATGTACAAGAGACACGGATCGGTCTCCTCTCTCCCTGACAGGACGTGGAGCTCTGTGTTTACACACAGAGCTCCACGTCCCTGCTGTGTCACAGCCGATCGCATGTATCTGGCGGACACCGCGGCCGCCAGGCACACGCATTGGCTCCCCAGCAACTAAAAGGACGTCCAAAAAACGTCCACGCGGCACTTGAGAGCCGTGCTATTTTTAACCCAAGTGGTTAAAAATAACAAACATACTCACCTGCTCCACTGTCCAGCGGCGCGCCGCCCGGAGCTCCGCATCTCCCCCCCCCCCTCCGGCCACCGTCTTCATTCCTAGCGTGGGCACCAGGGGCCGTGACGGCTTTCATCTTCGCGGCCGGGCACTCGCTGAGCATGTGCGAGCGGCGCTGCGCTCTGTGAGTGGTCAGACGATCGCCTACAGGGGGGGGCCGCCGTAGGCGATATGACGTACCGCCTAAGCCAGTGATGGCGAACCTTGGCACCCCAGATGTTTTGGAACTACATTTCCCATGATGCTCCACTACACAGCATAGTGCATGAGCATCTTGGGAAATGTAGTTCCAAAACATCTGGGGTGCCAAGGTTCGCCATCACTGGCCTAAGCGGTCTCTGGGCAGAAGGAGGAAGTGGGACAGGAAGTCCCACTAATCCTGCAGCCCCCCCCCCCCCCAAAAAAAAAATTACATGCCAAATGTGGCTTGTAAGGGGGCAAGGAGTGGTTTAAGCGAAAGTTCCACTTTTGGGTGGAACTCCGCTTTAAGGGGCAGACGCTGTTTTTCAGGGTCCTTCGCCTTGTGGCCCTCCTGGTGCGAGGAGTGTGTGTATGATTCCAGCCTCTGGACCACGTTGGTCCGAGGCTGCATCTCTATTTAGTAGGCCCAGCTACACTAGCTGGGGCCTATGATTCTGAAGTGGATCCCAAGCTGTCCGTCCAAATGGGGGAAGCTGCTTTAGGAAGGACACCGGGGAGGACCTGCCCTGGAGGAGACCAAGCAAAGCAAGCTAATGTCTCGGGATAGGCCTCTATAACATTGCGCACACCCGCGACAAACAACGTAAATTTTACTATCCATAGGCGGTGCTTAAAAAGCTTTTACCGGTTACCACTTTATGGGCCAGATTCAGGTAGCGTTATGCCGGCGTATCAGTGATATGCCGGCATAACTCTGATTTTGCGCCGGCGTATCTTGTTTTCAGAAAACAAGATACGCCGATTTGCAGCAAAGATCCGACAGGCGTAATTGTATTACGCCGTCGGATCCTAACTGCAATTTTAAAATGGCCGCTAGGGGCGTTCCCGCTGATTTACTCTGAAAATATGTAAATCAGTGAGATGCGCCAATTCACGACCGTACGCCCGCCCGACGCAGTGACTTTACGCCGTTTACGTAAGGGTTTTCCCGGCGTAAAGATAAAGCACCAAAAAGCAGGCGCATCCTATGTTGAGTATGGACGTTGTGCCCGCGGGAAATTTGAAAATGTTTACGTCGTTTGCGTAACGCGTCCGTGAATGGAGATTTACGTTGATTACGTTCACGTCGAAAACACCGTCCTAATTCGGAGCATGCGCAATGGGATTTTTCAATGATCGACGCATGCGCAGTACAATAGGCACGGGGACGCGCCTAATTTAAATAGCATACGCCCCCTACCCACCGAATTTGAATTAGGCCACCCAATTTACGCTACGCCGCCGCAACTTTACATGCAAGTGCTTTGTGAATACAGCACTTGCGCGTAAAGTTGCGCCGGCGTAACGTAAATAGGAAAAGTTACGCCGCCGCAAAGAACTGCTCGCCATCCTGGATCTGGCCCTCTATCTACAGAGGAGGTCTAGTGTTAAAACCACTGCCCCATGATCTGACGTTCATGGCAACACCTATATGTGGGACGATCACTGTTTGTGTGTGTGTGTTCGATGCATGTGTTCGCCTCTGCGTGCTAACACGGTGGAACGGGCATTTTTACATTTATTTACACTGTTGCTTTAATTTTTTCTTTTCTTCGTTTTTTCATTTTTTCAATTTCCTATATTTTTTATTCTTTCTTCTTTCACCAGGAATGTCAAACATCCTTGTGACAGATAAACTTTTTGGAGGGATCTGGGGTCAATAAGACCCCTAAATTCCTCCTTTTCACTTGAATTGAAAACGCTAAGATCTTCTTTTTTTTTTTTTTTTTTATCTGTCCCTATCTTAACAGAGACGTGTCCCTTCCCTACAATCAGCTCTCGTCTTTCCTCGCTGAGTTCTGCGATGAATAATTTCAGATCCCCACCCCCTGCTTAAAGTGTTACTAAACCCAGGACCTTGCTATCACTAGATCTGGTCTCTCACAGTACACGGAAATGCAATTATTTTAGTAAATATAAACTGCTAAATAGAAGTTCTCATCAGCAGTATATAGCAGTCTTGTGACTTCTCTCAGTGTCTGGGTAAACCTTGTAGGAGGAGTTTTCATTCTGCTCAGACTGTCCTATGAGGCTGCAGGACCCCCTGACCTTTTCTGGACAGTGCCGATTGGCCCTGTGCTGTCACATACACCCTCCCAAGGAAAAAAAAACTCTCTAGCGATACACACCAAACTGAGCATGTGCAGGGTGCCCCCAAGGCTCTGTTCTTTCAGGAAATGGTTTGGGGACAGTGGAAGAAGGAGAGGATCAGGGAAGACCTCATCAAACAGCCTTTTTACAAAATGCAGAGGCTTAACCCCTTAGGTTCCATGGTGAGTATAACAATCATGATTTCCTGCATATACAGACTGATTTTTACAGTTGTAAGCTGCAGGCACACAAGGGGACTGATTCATTCAGGCCCACGCGGCTCTCGCCCACACAGCTTGTGCTGCTGACTGCAACCTCTGCGCTGTGTGTTGACAGGTTTGTTTGGTTTGGATTTACATTGTTGATCAGTTTTATTGATGCATCGGACTGTTTCTATCCAGATTTTTACAAATAGTAGCCGTAAGGCTCATTACAGAGCTCTGCTTTATCATTCTAAATGAAAACAAATGGAGCGAATGGCAATTACAATGTAGTTCAGTCACCAGCTGATTCCTGACCAAATGGCGCTCAGAGGGAACGCCATCAATTTACTGAGTCATAAAATGTTCGGCAGAGCTGATTCTCAACCAGCCGGCTTTTTCATCTCCAGACAAATCTCATTACAGAGCTCCGAATTCTGTTTACTACCCAGCTGAACATTTCACAACCTTCCCCAAGTTTAGCTGGAAAATTCAAAGGCGTTCTATGGTCACAACACACCCTTTCATTGTATAACATGAGCATTATAATAACAATACAAATAGTTCTTTCTGACAATTCTGAAATTGCTTACTTGAAAAATCTTTATTTTTGCTTTTTCGTTGTTTTGTGAGCACTGCCATCTTTTCACAACTTCCTAGATTCCCAGCATGCTTTGCAGCTTCTCCTTAATTTCTAGGACTACATATCCCATGGTACCTTGCTACCTGCAAGCAGTTATTCCTCTGACTCCGCCTTCTGAAACTCCTCCTCTTCCTAGCAGCTCTGTAGCTCAAAAGGCAGGCTCTGTGAAATGTGTGACACAGCAGTGCCTATCAACAAGGCATAGTGACTACATGTCACACAATCCAAGGCAGTAAATGTCTTGAGGTCTTTACAAAGTAAACTTACAAACTGTTATTTATTCAGAGTAATAGGAGTAGGCTAGAAATTATTCAAATCTAATGCGTAAATTAATATATGGCTTTACATTTTGACCATACAGTGTGGAAGATTAATTATTTGATCCCCTGCAGATTTTGTAGGTTTGCCCACTTGCAAAGAAATGAAGGGTCTAGCATAGGTGTATTTTTAACCACTTGAGTCCCCGCCCATTGTCAAATGATGACGGTAAAATGGCTCTAAAAATCCCAGCCGCCTCATTTGACGTCATTGAGTCCTCCCGCCACTGGGGGACGCGCGCGCCGATGGCGGCGCGTCCCTGAGATGCCAATGCGCGTGCCTGGCGGTCGCGATGTCCGCCTGGTACCGGCCGGTTGGCAGTTTTAGAGCAGGGACGTGGAGCTCTGTGTGTAAACACAGAGCTCCACGTCCTGTCAGGGAGAGGAGACAGATGCTGTGTCCCATGTACATAGGGACACAGCATCGGTCCCCACCCCCACACAGTTAGAACACACACAGGATACACTCTTAACCCCTTCCTCGGCCACTAGTGTTAACCCCTTCCCTGCCAGTCACATTTATACAGTAATTAGTGTGTTTTTATAGCACTGTATTAATGTGAATGGTCCCAAAAGTGTCCGATGTGTCCGTCGCAATATCGCAGTCCCGCCAAAATTCGCAGATCGCCGTATTACTAGTAAAAAAAGAAAAAAATTGTCAGAATTCTATCCCTTATTTTGTAGCCACTATAACCTTTGCGCAAACCAATTACTATACGCTTATTGCGATATTTTTGGTAAAAAAAATAAAAAAAAATGTAGAATACATATCGGCCTAAACTGAGGGGAAAAAAAATAAACAAAATTTTCGCTCTTTTTTTGTTTATAGCGCAAAAAATAAAAACCACAGAGGTGATCAAATACCACCAAAGGAAAGCTCTATTTGTGGGGAAAAAGAAATCAATTTTGTTTGGGAGGCACGTCGCATGACTGCGCAATTTTAATTTAAAGCGACGCAGTGCTGAAAGCTGAAATTTCTCCTGGGCAGGAAGGAGGTATATGTGCCCAGTAAGCAAGTGGTTAAAGGATAGAGACAGCATATCAACCAAAAGTCCCGGAAAAAAAAACACAATACAAATTTTAAAAATTGTGTTGCAGTTCAGTGAGTAAAATAAGTATTTGATCCCCAAGCAAAACATGACTTAGTACTTGGTGGAGAAAACCTTGTTGGCAATCAGAGGTAAGACGTTTCTTTTAGTTGGTGACCAGGTTTCCACACATCTCGGAGGGGGGATTTGGTCCACTCTTCTTTACAGATCTTCTCTAAATCCTTAAAGATTTTTGGCAACTTTTAAAGTTTCTGCTCCCTTTATGGACGTCTTCTTTTATAGGATTAAGGTCTGGAAACTGGCTAGGACACTCCATGACCTTAATGTGCTTCTACATGAGCCACTCTTTTGTTGCCTTGGCGGTATATTTTGGGTCATTGTCGTGATGGAAGACCCATCCATGACCCATCTTCAGTGTTCTGACTGAGGGGGAAAAAGGTTCTCATCCAAAATCTTACAACACATGGCCCCATCCATTGACCCCCCTCAATGCGGCAAAGTCGGCCTGTACCTTTAGCAGGGAAACGGCCCCAAAGTATAACGTTTCTACCTCCGTGCCTGACTGTAGGGATGGTGTTCTTGGGCACACATCAACAAAACCCCATTAATATTTTTAAAATGACCGTGATTGTTTTTAGGGGAGGAAATAATTGTGATGGTGTCATGATGTCCTGATAACTGCCAGATACCTGCGCACAAATTTGTATTTTTTGCTTCTTCAGGTACAGCAAATTCTGTACATTTCACAACATGAACAAAAAAAAGTGAAAGTGATTCTAAAGGCAACAATTATATATTTAAAAAAATTACAAACACTTGCCTGCTCTGTGCAATTGCACAAAGCCGTCCCTGATCCTCCTCTTCTCAGGTCCCCTGCCTGTACTCCTAGCCCCTCCCGCTTGCCAAGTGCCCCCTTAAAGAGGTAATAATGCAAGCCACAGAAAATAACGGAATACAGGAGTGGCGCGTTTCACGCTTTCAAAAGTGCTTATTCAAGCTGCTTGCTATGGAGCCACCTGTGCATGCTCGCTCCTGAGTGGGTCATGTGTGTCTGTTGGCACGCAGTGTAAGGGGTGGGGGGGGGGCAGACTGGCCAGTGGGATTAGAAAATGCCCTGGCGTCAGTGGGAGTAAACAATGCAGCATCATTGGGGTCGGTGGGAGGAATGGTGCCCCATTGTTGGGGTCGGTGGGAGGAATGGTGCCCCCTTGTTGGGGTCGGCGGGAGGAATGCTGCTTCCGGGGCCAGATAAAGACAAGCAAAGTGCCACACTTTGGAGACCACTGCTTTAGGCAGGGCAAAAGGGGAAGCTGCCCTAGGCCCTATCATTGTTGTGGGACCCAAAGCGGCTGCCTCACACTTGCCAACTATCCCAGTTTAAATTTCCTTGTCCCTTTTTGAAGTTTTAGTCCTGTACTGTGTCCTGATATCTCAGTGTGAACTGCTGCTGCTAATGCTGCCCAGCTTTGCCCTATTGTTGTGTGCAGATGACTCACCTGCAGATCCTGTGTTTATATATAAATAACCTTCATTCATATGTAAATAGTGATGGCCGGAGGCATTCATATGTAAATAAAGGCGGCATTCTTATGCCCCTCTGCAGTTAAGAGATGTGCTGTAACCTCTAGCAACCAATCAGTGAGCAGTATTCCTGTACAGTAATCTCTAGCAACCAATCAACAAAAATAAATCATGCGCTGTAAACTCTAGCAACTAATCAGTGAGCCGCAATGTGTGCTATAACCTCTAGCAACCAGCCAGTAAGTGGTAATGATATGCTGTAACCTCTAGCAACCAGTCAATAATGATATGCTGTAACCTCTGGCAACCAATCGCAATTCATGCCTGATCTGATACAGTAAACTGATTTTAAGACTAGCTGATATTTTAGAGCAGGTGGAGAGCAAAATTGCAATGGGGGAGGGGGATTTTTTTGCGCAGGGTCCAATCAACATTAAAGACGGCCCTGGCTTTAGGGCATTTTCTTTCCTTGCTAAAGGTTCCACTATTACAAAAGAGATCATGTTTAAAGTGATGCCCATCAAAGGACCCAGACACAAAGCAAGTGAAGTCTGACTGTCGGTGTACGCAGACTCGATGAGGAAGGTACCTGTACAGGGACTCGGGAGGTCGGTCACCGTGCTTATGAAGCGGTCACATTACAGCACAGCTGACATTGAGCCTTTAATAGTCACATAGATCTTCCTTCCGCTGCAGAGATGAATAGAGTGCCCTTCAGGCCTGTTCATCCCACAGCTTTCATTCATTTCTGTTCTAGTTTCTCTTCCTTCAATGATTCATGGAATTCTGCTCATTTTTTGCTTTCACCATGTCCCCGGCTTCTTTCATCTGTATGAAAAAATGTCCCTTTTCTGCACTATAATTGGAATTTGCTGGAAGAGATTTACAAAGAGTCACGCGGGGCATTTTTCTCTTTTACCGCTTTGTCTTTTTTTTTTATTATTGTGCAGTTACAGGAAATGTGTAAACTTGTCTGCCACTTTTTTAATTCAAAGTAACGATTACATGAAAGTTTGGCAGACAAGCTAATAGCCTATAGTTTACCCAGACAGGCCTTGGGCAACTCTCCGCAGCCTGGGCACCCTTATTTTACTTTTGCGTGGTACTGTAGCGCTCAATGTCATGTTTTTCAAATACACGCTATAAAAACTCTATAATGGCCAACTACTATGCTTTTGACTGATTGGAAATCTCCCCCCCCCCCTCTTACTCATTGCAGTCTTCTGAGACATGTCACAGGTACGAGCAGACTAAGGGACCATTCACAAAGCACGGCTCACATATGTGCAGAGGTCATACAGCTGTGAAGCCGCATCTTGTCACACCCAGGTGCCCACAATTGAGATGCCAGGGACAGAACACCAATGGAAATGTTTATGTCACAATGTAGAGTATAAGATTTCCTATCATCTGTGCCCAGTCTTGCCACACAGAGTTAATCCAGCGCTCAGTAATCCTCTTTTAATGTTCAGTGAAAATTAACAGAATTCCAGATAAAAACTTGCCAAATTATTAAATCTGTTTCTGTCTTCTTGCTCTGAGTGACAGGTTATTTACATATCTAGCTTGGACATGTTTATCATATGTTATGTTTATCATAACATGAGGTGATCCAAAGTTCATTGTATATTACCAGGAGGTGTTATGTGGGGGAGGGGTGGATTTCTCACTTTTTATACTGTGAATCACCTCATGTTATGATAAACATGTCCAAGCTAGATATGTAAATAACCTGTCACTGAAAGCAAGAAGAGAAAAACAGACTTTTTATTTAGACAGGTTTTTATCTGGAATTCTGTTCATTTTCACTGAACATTAAAAGAGGATTTCTCAGATCTGGATTAACTCTGTGTGGCAAGACTGGGCACAGATGATAGGAAATCGTATACTCTACATTGACATGTTTACATCCACTTTAAATGGGTTTCCTAAATGGCTTCCTTTTACCTTCGCGCAGTCCTCCTTCACATACCTCATCTTTCCATTTTGCTTTTAAATGTCCTTATTCCACACAGTAATGCGAGGCTTTTCTCCCTGGTGTGGAGAAAGCCTCTTGAGGGGGTGAGCAGGCAAGTCCGGACACTCTCTACTTTGCAGATAGAGAAAGGAGCTGTGTGTTAGTGGGCGTCCTGACACTCCTGCTCCCCCTCCCCCTCAAGAGGCGTTCTCCACACTAGGAAGAAAGCCTCGCATTACTGTGTGGAGTTAGACAGAAGAACAGGAAGTGAGGGTTTCTCAGAAGAAATAAGGACATTTAAAAGCAAAATGGAAGGATGAGGTAAGTAAAGGAGGACTGCGCTAAGGTAAAGGAAGCTATTTAGGGATTAAAAAAATTCCATTACAACCCCTTTTAATGCATCCTATTCATTAAGGTGAAAAAATACCTTGCAGTGTCCAGCCCCCCCGTTTTTACTTACCAAAGCCACGAATTTCCGTGGGCGCGATCCCTCGTCGTTCTCCTCACAGCTTCCCGGCTCTCCATTGGATAGATTGATGGCAGTGCAGCCATTGGCTACCGCCGCTGTCAATCAATTCCAACGGAAAGATATATAAAGAAATTACCGCGCTAACATACAAAAATAGTAATAATTACAAGCAGCAACCACTAGGTGTTACACACACACTAAAATATACAGGAAAGAAAGATTGAAGTTGCGCTACGACAAATCCAACGACTCGGGGAGCGGGGCCGAGTCATTCTTTTGGCAGCTATGGACACCGAATGAATGACTCAGGAGTGTGCCTGCAAGGTAACCCCTTTGGGAGAGAGCTCATCTAATGTGGAAAGGAGCAACGAGAGCCCCCATGGGACCCCAGAAGAGGATGTTTAGGGCTGCACATTGGAGGTAAGTAATTAAAGCGGAATTTCACCCTAAATATAAGATCTCCCATGTGATCCAGCATACTGGCGTCAGCGCCAGTATGCTGTTTTTTTTTTTTTTTTTATCCCACACTTACTGTATTATCCTGTAATTTCATTTTTTTCCCCCGCGGTGGACGGCGCCAGTATAGCGCGTCACATCTTCCGAAAATACCCAATATGGACTCGGGTAATCTCGGCGAAAATGCGGCGCCTGCGCACAGACCTAGGAGCTGACTGCGCAGGCGCCGTATTTCTCCGAGTCCTACGGCTATGGCGTGTCACGCCCTCCGAAATAGGACTCGGAGAAATACGGCGCCTGCGCAGTCAGCTCCTAGGTCTGTGCGCAGGCGCCACATTTTCGCCGAGATTACCCGAGTCCATATTGGGTATTTTCGGAAGAATGTGACGCGCTGTACTGACGCCGTCCACCGCGGGGGAAAAAAATGAAATTACAGGATAATACAGTAAGTGTGGGATAAAAAAAAAAAAAAAACGCATACTGGCGCTGACGCCAGTATGCTGGATCACATGGGAGATCTTATATTTAGGGTGAAATTCCGCTTTAATGTTTAATGTTTGTTATTACTAGACATGTGCAGACTGGAATATTTTGTTTTGTTTTTTCGTTTTCGTTTGTAAAATAAATGTATTTAGTTACTCCCGAAAATCGTTTTGATTTATTTTGTTTTTCGTTGGGGAATAGCTTTCGTCCGAAAATCCAATAATACTTGGTTTCTGTCGAATGGTCAAAAGAAAATTTGACGGAACGTCGAATCTTTACGTCGAATCGTACATTTCCGTTCGAATTTTCCGCCTACAAGAATTGTTGTATGACTAGTAATAATGTCAAATCTATTCTCTATAATGTTGAATCCTTTTTCTCTTAAATCGAAATCTATTCTCTGTAATGTCGAATCAATTATTTCTATAGTGTCGAATATTTTCTCTATGATGTTGAATGTTTTCCCTATAATGTCGAATCTTTTCCCTATAATGTCGAATCTCTCTATATCGAATTTTTCCCACAACGAAAACGAAAATAAAGCATTTTTTATGTCGGATCTTTCGGTTTTCGTTTTCGGACGAAAATGCATTCTAACGAAAACGAATGCACATGTCTAGTTATAACTAAAAGGTTCAGGGTTTTTTTTTTTTTTTTTTTTTTTTTATCACTTTAAGCCAGACATAGGCAGATGGAAATTCTTCCTGTTCAACAGGAACCAGACAAATTTCAACCCATCTATGGGCAGGCTGGTTGTACTAAAGTCGATTTGTATCGATTGACTTGAATTGAGTACAATTTTTATTTTCACATGATCGCTGCCACTGGCCAGCAGCGGTGATCATTGTATTCTGATGCCGGGGAAACCTCCTGCCTCCGGCATACAATAGCGCAGGCAGAGAGATCCCCCATCAACACTGATTGAATGAAAGAAAATTGCATACTGTATGGCCATCCTTAGGTGAGCAGTGTGTGAGTCCAGGGTATGACCAGCAGGCATATAGGAAACATAAAGGTGAATTCCAGATGTGGCATTTATTACATAGTCACAGCTGGGTCCAATGTAAGTATGTATGTGCCAGCCAGTGTCCCCATGGATCCCACAGGTATGATATCTTATTCTATATTCCAGGTCCTGTGCCCAGCTGCTGCATTGTAAACACGGGAAGTCACTCACTTGATGGGGACACCATTTATCCACTTCAGCCCCAAAAGGATTTACCAGGCCATTTTTTGCGATACGACACTGTCGCTTTAACAAAAATTTACGTCGGCGGGAGAGAATAGTACTTTGTTCCATAGAAGACAAAACCTTCTCAAAAATGCTCATGATAGATTTTCTTTGTTATTTCTGACTCTAGACAGGGGTGTGTGTGTGTGTGTGTGTGTGTGTTTTTTCGTTTTTACTAAAATATTTTCTTACATCATTTTGAAATTTCGATAGCGAGCATGCATGAAAGTGGCCATCTTTGTGCTCTGCTATTTCATGTAATCCTCAGCTGAACGGTGCCAGCAGGGGATTGGGGGGGGGGGGGGTGATAATGAGGAAAGCTGAGTGACAGATGGAGCTGGGTGCTGCTGGTGTTCTAAGGCGTCTACATGGTGTACTATCTGCAGAGTTTACAGCATTGTGTGCGACACGGATTTTCAGTAGTCCCTTTGTGTTTGCTGAAGTCCAATCATTTTATGTGTTTTATTTTACATTCAATGATTACAGATAGAAAAGTACACCGTGTTATTTGTGCTTGATGGCTCCAATTAGCTTCTCTCTTTTTCTTATAATGTGACCTCCTCCCAGTCTTTTAGTTTTTTGCCTTTTAGATTTAGTAGACCATATCATTAACCTTCAGATATGGGCGCTGTATGTTTTCAGCGTTCTGCAGTATACGGTCATCATTCCTCTGCAGGGGTAACTGTATTGTTGGGGATTTGTTTGGGGTGCTAGTGCTCAACTTGGGAGGGATTGGATGGTGTAGTGGTTCTCAACCTGGGGGGTCGAATGATGATTTGCCAGGGGTCACCAAATCTTGGGCTGTTCCTGAAGCCTGCACTGTTCACCCAGCACTCTGCGGCCGCCCGGCAGGGCTTTCCCTGGAGCCTGCGGCCACCCACTTGGCCTCTTCGTAGCCGTCCATTCAGTTCACGGCATGGCTGGGTGACCAGTGATTAGAGGTCAGCTGACTGGTGAGGAATGTCAAGTAGGAGGGGCTGGAGGAGACCCTATCTCCTGATTTCGGCATAGGTGTCACTGAGACACAGTGAAGCTGGAGACACAGTGAGTAACACTACCTGTAATTAGAGTTGCCGTTAAAAGTTCCCACTACAGTTCTCAGATCACTACAGTTGGCTGATCAGCAGAACTCCCGCCAGCGCTGACACTCATCCCAATGCCCCGCCAGCGTTGCCACTCATCCCAATGCCCCGCCAGCGCTGCCACTCATCCCAATGCCCCGCCAGCGCTGCCACTCATCCCAATGCCCCGCCAGCGGGATGGGGGACAAGAAATTAGGATAGGGAGAGATAAAAGGGAAAGAAGGAGAACAAAGTGAAATAGTAGTACATTCTAAAATGTACCATAAGGTGTTTTAATACTGTACAAGTGGAAGGGATTTGGGGAGCGCTAAATGTCCATGGGTTAGGGGCGCAAATGACTTGCCTTGTTTGGGTGCCGACAACCCACTTTATGACAATAATATTACTGTTAGAGGTCCCCACAACTTTGGAAATTTTATCAAGGGGTCACGGCACTAGAAAGGTTGAGAACCCCTAATGTAGTGCGTCTTCGGGCTATTTGAAGCTACTCGTATAACACGTTTACAGTATCTAACCATCTACTGTAGCTTGTCTACCATCTCTTGGAGAATGTTTATGGTCTGACTTTCTCCTGTTAAAGGTCCACAGTCCCAGACCATCTCGTGTAGCATGTCCACAGTCCCAGACCATCTCGTGTAGCATGTCCACAGTCCCAGACCATCTCGTGTAGCATGTCCGCAGTCCCAGACCATCTCGTGTAACATGTCCGCAGTCCCAGACCATCTCGTGTAGCATGTCCGCAGTCCCAGACCATCTCGTGTAGCATGCCCGCAGTCCCCGGACCATCTCGTGTAGCATGCCCGCAGTCCCAGACCATCTCGTGTAGCATGCCCGCAGTCCCAGACCATCTCGTGTAGCATGCCCGCAGTCCCAGATCATCTCGTGTAGCATGCCCGCAGTCCCAGACCATCTCGTGTAGCATGCCCGCAGTCCCAGACCATCTCGTGTAGCATATATCCGCTTGCCAACTGCCACTTGTAGAAGTGCAGCGACAGAGCAGCTCTCCTGCTCTGGATCACGTATTTCTAGAACGTGAGCCAACACTTCTGGGTAGGTGGTGTGCACCCCCTGTGCTAATCACAGCACAAGCCGAATAACTGATGCCAGCCAGTGAATGACTGCCAGCACCTGCTGAAGATGACAGGACAGGATGTGCCAATTATTGTTTCTCTGCAAAGCAGGGAATAAAAACCAGTACACCCCTTAGTAAAACCTGTGCACAGTGAATGCACCAAGCACTGTTAGGCACACATGTTATTTATTTTTTTGTTTCCAAAAATAGGTAGCAGAATACATAGTGGCCTAAATTTCATGATTTTTATTTTTCTTATTTTAATTGAATGTTTTATACTCCTTCTGCATGACTGCAGTATCTGGCTGTCTCTGGTAGCATAGCCACAGTCTCAGACGCGCTTTTGTAGAAAACCAATAGTCTCTTGTAGAAGGCTCTTGGTTTTTTAACCGTCGCAGTTTTGTGTTTTTTTGTTTTTTGTTATATATAATTTGAGCCCAGACTGCAGTCCAATACAAATCTTTTACTTTTAAACGTCGACCATCCACATGTTGATATAGCCAGTCTCTGGAAATGCATCATTGTCTACAAATCGCGCCGTTGTAATGTAATTGGTTACATTATGCCCAACAAATAAACAAGTTCATCCTTCTCTAATGGTCTGCAAGTCTTGCTCTCCAGACAGGTAAACTCACCACTGTAGCTTTGTGACGTCGTCGTTATTTTTTCATCTAAATATTTGACTTTCTGCCTTCCTGCTCTTTATTTAAAATTTTGGTAAACCTAATTTTACACATATAATATTTATGTGAAATTGCTGTTAAGGGGCTTTTATGTGTACAGCTCTGGCCAGACGTTTTAAGAATGACACAAATATTAATTTTCACAAAGTCTGCTGTTTCGTTGTATTTATATCTTTTGGTCAGATGTTACTATGGTGTCCTGAAGTATAATTACAAGCAATTCATACGTGTCTAAGGCTTTTATTAAGAATTCCATCAAGTTTACGCAAAGGGTCAATATTTGTAGTGTTGACCCTTCTTTTTCAAGACCCCTGAAATTCACCCTGCCATGTTATCAATCAACTTCTGGGCCACATCCTGACTGATGGCCGCCCATTCCTACATAATCAATGCTTGGAGATTGCCAGGATTTGTGCTTTTTTTGTTCAGTCGCCTCTTGAGGATTGGCCACAAGTTCTCAATGGGATTAAAGTGGCTGTTGCCCTCCTAAAGCACTTTCACCTACATGTAAGATTAAGGGCCCTTTCACACTAGTGGATGAACGGTCCGCTCATTACAAGTCCGTTTACGGACTTGTAATGGGTCCCTATGGGAGCGGATCCGTTAGCGGATGATGCATCCGCTAACGTCCGTTCGATCCGCATCCGTTTTTGCGGACGGAAGAATGTCCTATTTTTCTCCCGTCCGGCCGAACGGATCGGATGCAAATGGACAGACGGTCCGTTTCCATCCGACTCCCCATAGGGGAGAGCGGAGGAGTGACGGGGCGGTCCCTGCACAGTGTGAGGGGACCGCCCCGTCCGCCGACAGCTGAGCGGAGACCCCCCGCTGAGCTGACGGACACACGGAGCGGACCGAAAAACGGACCGCTCCGTGTGTAAGGACCCTAAGACTTACCTGTAGGTGTTTGCAATATCTCCTAAACCTACACGTAAAAGAAAAGAATGCATGCGCACCGTAGACAACAGCGCAGGCGCACTGACCGCGCAGGGCTTGTGAACTGTAGATGCTGGGAATAATTCTGCGCATTTGCATACTAGCTCATTATGCCTTTCTCTTGCAGGGGCTTTTTTTTTTTATTGCATTTTTGTGAGGGTTTACTTCCTCCTTTTAACGTGCAATACAAAGGCATAATGAGCTAGTATGCAAAGCATACTAACTCATTATGTATTACCTTAGATCGAAGCCCCCGCAGCTTTCCTCGAGCCCCCCCCCCCGCTGGCCACTGATATCTCTCCCGGAGTTTACTTCGCTGTGACCAGCGCTGTGTTTGGCCGGAGCCACAACTACATCACTCACACGCATGCACGCGGGAGCCTCCAGTAATGGCATATCTAACAGAAGCAATGGCAAGACGTCTCAGTGTGCATGTGCCGATAACTTCAGCACATGCAGACACAGGGGGATATCTCCTAAACCGTTCAGGTCTAGGAGATATCCAGGGTAGCTACAGGTAAGCCTTAAAAGGCTTTGTAAAAAAATAAAAAATAAATAACAAACATGTTATACTTGCCTACACTGTGTAGCTCACTTTGCACAGAGTGGCCCCGATACACCTCTTTTGGTGTCCCTCGTCGGCTGTCTCTGGTCCTCCTCGCAAGAACTCCACACATTCATGCGAGAGAGCTTGCATGGTGTGGAGTCCTTGCGGGCACGCTCCCGTGATACAGCGAGCGGCTATAACCACTCGCTGTATTACTCAGCCCCGCCCCCCGGCGCACCACGTCATAGGATGTGATTGAAAGCAGCACCAGCCAATGGCTGCGCTGCTTTCAATACATCTGCTCTAGCCAGTCAACGGCCAGGCTGAGCAGCGAAGAGGATGTCGGGGCTGAGCGCGACATAGGATGCATTAAGGTGAATTTTTTTTTTTTCCCCTTCACAACCCCTTTAACTGCTTGCCGACCTGCCGCCATCATTTTACTGCGGCAGGTCAGCTCTCCTGGGCGAGAGCCCGTAGCTCTACGTCTGCTACTTTTGCGGCCACTAGGGGGGCGCAAATCACTATAAAAATCGCTATAAAAATGCCAATGGCCCCAAAAATTTGTCAAAAGTGTCCGAAGTGTCTGCCATAATGTTGCAGTACTGAAAAAAAAACGCTGATCGCCGCCATTACTAGTAAAAAAAAAATATTATTAAAAATGACATAAAACTACCCCCTATTTTGTAAACGCTATAACTTTTGCGCAAACCAATCAATAAACGCTAATTGCGATTTTTTTTTTTTTTTTTTACGAAAAATATGTAGAAGAATACGTATCGGCCCAAACTGAGGAAAAAAAGTTTTTTTATATATATTTTTTGGGGATATTTATTATAGCAAAATGTATAAAATATTGATTTTTTTTCTTCAAAATAGTCGCTCTATTTTTTTTTTTTTTTTTTTAGCGCAAAAAATAAAAACCGCAGAGATGATCAAATACCACCAAAAGAAAGCTCTATTTGTGGGAAAAAAAGGACGCCAATTTTGTTTGGGAGCCACGTTGCACGACTGCGCAATTGTCAGTTAAAGCGACGCAGTGCCGAATCACAAAAAGTGCTCTGGTATTTGGGCAGCAATATGGTCTGGGGGTTAAGTGGTTAATATAGGCTTACCTGTAGCATAGTTATAAAAATGGGTTTACAACCACATTAAGGTCTGGGGAGTTTCCTGGCCATGGACCCAAAATTTCAATGTTTTGTTCCCCAAGCCACGTAGTTATCACTTTTGCGTTTTATGGCAAGGTGCTCCATCATGCTGGAAAAGGCATTGTTCATCACCAAACTGTTCTTGGACAGTTGGGAGAAGTAGCTCTCGGAGGATGGTTTTGTCCCATTCTTTTTTCATGGATGTGTCCTTAGGCACAATTGTGAGTGAGCCCCCCACTCCCTTGGCTGAGAAGTAACCCCACACAGGAATGATCTCGGGATCCTTTACTGTTGGCATGACACAGGACTGATGGCAGCGCTCCCCTTTTTTTCTCCAGACAAGGTTTTTTTTTTTACCGGATGCCACAAACAATTGGAAAGGGGATTCTTCCGAGAAAAGGACTTTACCCCAGTCCTCCGCAGTCCAATCCCTGTACCTTTTGCAGAATATCAGTCTGTCCCTGATGTTTTTCCTGGAGAGAAGTGGCTTCTTTCTTCACTTCTTGACACCAGGCCATCCTCAAAGTCTTCGCCTGAGTGTGCATGCAGACGTACTCACACCTGCCTGCTGCTCGGTTTTGTAAATGCGGGTGTTATCAGTTTCATTGACAATATTTCTTGCCTTTTTGTTTTACAGCCTCGGCAGAAAAAGAAGCCATTAAGAGCAGATATACAAAAGTCATGGATGCCTATGGCCTGTTGGGAGTTCTGCGACTTAATCTTGGTAAGATTTTCTGAATGGCAATCTTGGTGGACCTGTACTAAACACTTTAAAGCCTTATATGTGTTTGTGCAGAACTAATGGCATGCAAATATACGGTGTTGTCAAAAGTATTGGGACGTCTGTCTTTACACACATGAACTTTAATGGCGTCTTAGTCCGTAGGGTTCAATATTGAGTTGGGCCAATCTTTATAGCTATAACAGCTTCAACTCTTCTGGGAAGGCCGTCCACAAGGTTTAGGAGTGAGTCTATAAGAGTGTTTGACCATTCTTCCAGAAGTGCATTTATGAGGTCAGGTCCTGATGTTTGGACGAGAAGGACTGGCTTACAGTCTTCACTCCCATTCATCCCAAATGTGTTCTATTGGATTGAGGTCGGGACTCTGTGCAGGCCAGTCAAGTTCCTCCACCTCAAACCCACTCATCCATGTCTTTATGGACATTGCTTAGTGCACTTGTGCGCAGTCATGTTGGAACAGAAAGGGGCCATCCCAAAACTGTTCCCACCAATTTGAAGGCGTGAAATTGTCCAAAATATCTTGGTATGCTGAGGCCTTAAGAGTTCCCTTCACTGGAACTAAGGGGCCAAGCCCAACCCCTGAAAAACAACCCCACACCATAATCTCCCCTCCGCCAAATGATTTGGACCAGTGTACAAAGCAAGGTCCATAAAGACATGGATGGGTGAGTTTGGGGTGGAGAAACGTGACCGACCTGCAAAGAGTCCTCACCTCAGAGACCTCATCTCTGTGGTCCTTAATTTTGAATGCACTGTCTACTAAACTGGAACATTCAGGCCTACTGATAATTGTGGCATTTGTAAGACTAGCAAAAGTGTGCATGTTCAGTGATTAGGACAAATCGGCCTCGTTAGGGTTCCTCGAGCCATTGATGAGTCGCTTCTATTCAGAGTCTGGTGTAGGACAGGAAAATTAGGATAGTGTAAGATAAAGCCTTAGGCCCCCTTTTTACAAAAATAATCTGTTTCTAAGGCTACTTTCACACTGAGGAGTTTTTCCAGGCGCTAAAGGGCTAAAAATCGCGGCTGTAAAGCGCCTGAAAAAACTCCTCTCCTGCAGCCCCAGTGTGAGAACCCGAGTGCTTTCACACTGGAGCAGTAAGCTTGCAGGACATTAGAAAAAGTCCTACAAGCAGCATCTTTCGGGTGGTGTGGGAGTGGTGTATACACCGCCCCTGCCTTTGAAATCGATGGACACCGCTTCTGAAGCGCAGCTTTGCGGGCGTCGTTAATCCTTTATTTGGCCACTAGTTAGAAGCGCTCTGCTAGCGGCCAAAAGTGCCGCTCTTACAGAAATTTAAATTAGCAGAACTTTACCACTAACCCCCCCCCCCCCCGTCCCAATGTGAAAGTAGCCTCATTATTAGCCGATGGTTTAAAAGACCCTGTCACTGGACTATTTACTTCAACACCAATCTTCCCATAAGATTATATGTGCATTTAGCATATTTTATGCATGGTTTTTACCTGTAAAATTGTTTCCACCTTGGATGAGATGTCAGGAGCCCCAGCACAGTCAGAGCTGTTATTTGTGTGACACTATAGCAGCTTTTCTCAGCCTTTTATCATAGGGGAACCCTTGAACAAACTTCAGGTCTCGGGAACCCCTGCTAATAATTACTATATCTACAGATCATTGTACATAGCGTGATGGTCACTGAGGAGAATGCTCCTACACTTGTGGTCATTAGAAAGGATGCACCCTACAGATGGCTATAAAGATCATTGGTGCAGAAATGTCTCCTCGTTCGAGGAACCCTGAGGAACCCTAGTTGAAAGGCTATATATTCTATTCCCCTTTGTTTTTCCTTCAGCAGCTACAGAAAATGTTAGGTAGGGAGGGGTATAGAAGTTGGGCCATTAAATCATGGAGAGAAAAAAAAGTTATTTATTTTTTATTTTAATGGAGCTTTTATGCAGTTCTTTTAAGTTGGTGACAAGGTCTCTTTAATGGATGTAATTTCTTCCAGGGGAGACTATGTCGTATTATCTGGTCGTGGTCACCGGCTGTATGTCAGTAGGAAAGATTCAGGACTCTGAAGTCTTTCGTGTCACCTCCACGGAGTTCATCTCCCTAAGGATCGACCCCGCGGATGAAGATCGGATGTCTGAGGTCCGCAAGGTGCTTAACTCCGGCAGTTTCTACTTTGCTTGGTCTGCGACGGGTGTCAGTCTGGACCTCAGCCTCAATGCCCACCGCAGCACACAGGACCAGAGGACAGACAACCGATTTTTCTGGTAGGTCCATCTGTGATCTTGTATTTATTCTTTAAGCCTTATAGGAGAATTACAGTTTGGTCCATATATATATTTGGACACGGACACAATTTTCGTTTTTTTCAGGTATTTACCCAAACATATTCAAGCTTGATTTATATAATAGATATGTGTTTTAATTTGAGGGTATGTACATCCAAATCTGAGAAAGGGTTTAGAAATTAAAGCTTTGGATAGCCCCCCCCCCTTTTTCAAGGGACCAAAAGTAATTGGACAATTGGATCAAAATCTGTTTCATGGCAAGGTGTGGGCTACTCCTTCTTCGTTATTTCTTCATCAATTTGGCAGGTAAAAGGTCTGGAGTTGCATTTGTAATCTATTGCTGTGAACCTACATCATGTGTTCAAAAGAGCTTCAAATAGGAAACCTCCATCAGAGAGATAGCAGCAACATTGGGAGTGGCCAAATCAAGTTTGGTGCGTTCTGAGGAAAGAAGAATGCACTGGTGAGCTTGGCAACATAAAAAAGTAGATGTTCATGGAAGACAACAGTGGTGGATGATCGCAGGATCTTCTCTATTGTAAAGAAGAACCCATTCACAACATCCAGACAAGTGAAGGACACTCTCCAGGAGGTGGGCGTATCATTTGTTAAAGTCTACAATCAAGAGAAGACTTCACGGGAGCAAATACAGAGGCTTCACCATAAGGTACAAACCGTTCATAAGCCTGAAGAATAGAGAAAAAACTGTGGAGAAGGCTTGAAACGGCTCATGATCCAAAGCACACATCGTCATCTGAAAAAACATGGTGGAGCTTGCAGTGTGATGGTATGGACATGCATGGCTTCCAGTGGCACTGGGCCATTGGTGTTTGATGATGTGAAAGAAGACAGATGCAGCCAGGTTGCTGCAGTTTGATATATACTGTCGGCCCAAATTCAGCCAAATGCAGCAAAGTTGATTGGACGGCACTTCACAGTACAGATGGACATCGATCCAAAACACACTGCAACCCAAAAGCTTTTGAAGGAAAATAAGTGGAATATTCTGCAATGGCAAGTCAATAACCTGATCTCAACCCAATTGAGCATGCATTTCACTTTCTGAAGGCAAAACTAAAGGCAGGAAGACCCACAAACAAAGAACTACTGACGACAGTTGCAGTTAGAGCCTGGAAAAACATCAGTAGGGAGGAAACCCAGTCTTTGGTAATGTCCATGGGTTCCAGACTTAAGGCAGTCATTGCCAGTAAAGGATTCTCAACAAAATATAAAAAATTAACATTTTATTTATGATTACCATATATACTCGCGTATAAGCTGACCCGAATATAAGCTGAGGCACCTAATTTTACCACAAAAAACTGGGAAAACGTATTGACTCGAGTATAAGCCTAGGGTGGGAAATGCAGCTGCAAGTGTAAGTGGAAAAGAGGGTCAACAATGCCTCACTGTGCCTCATCTACCTAATCTCCCACTGTGTCGTGCAGTCTTAACTGCAGTCGGCGACCGTCCAGTGTAACAAAGCCCTTGCCGCCTCCTCGTCCTCGTCCGTGATTGGCGGAAGACTGATTCGGTTTCCCAGCAGTGAGTCAGTGGTCCGTCTATCATGGACGCGGAGGAGGCAGGGCTTTTTTTACACTGGACGGCCACCAACTGACTGCATGACAGGGGGAGACTCGAGTATAAGCCGAGGAGGGGGCTTTTTCTGGGCACAACAAAATGTGCTGAAAAAGTCGCCTTCTCCTCTGGTATATATGGTATATTCATTTGTCCAATTACATTTGAGCCTCTAAAAATGGGGGGACTGTGTATAAAAATGGTTGCAGTTCCTAAAATGTGTACTTTATATTTATGTTCAGCCCCTTGAATTAAAGTTGAAAGTCTGCACTTCACATTCATTTTGAATTGTTTCATTTTAAATTTATTCTGGTGACATACAGAGCCAAAAGTATGAAAATTGTGCCTCTGTCCAAATATATATGGACCTAACTGTATATGGCGAGAAACAAATGTGGGAGCGACCATTGCATGCGTAATTTGTAAGGTGCATATTCCAAGGCTGACGTTCATTTTCTTCCCTTACTATTTGGCACGTCGCTGACCTGGACAAGTATATGTACAGTATATCAGGTGTCAGGATATGCGATAGGCACATGCATGTTCCGGGTCAGTGATTTAAGGTTGTACCTTCAAGTCTACATCAGTAATGGCAGTTCTTGTGTTGATCTTTACAGCATACCCTTTGGCGAAAGAAACGGAAAGGATGCAATTGTGATCTGTCTGAAAATTGCTAGGCTACCACTGACATCAACACTTTAAGTTGCTAACCTGGAAAAGGAATTCAGCAATTTAAAATTGGTGGCGTCAAAGCCCCAGATCTGTATGCTTGGCCAAGGTCAGCGACTCAAAGTATTGAAGGTATTTTAGGTGGGCATAGGAGCTGGGCCAGCAGATAAAATGTTACACTCCCAGAAGAGGTGAGGAATATGACCTGCAAGTAGTTTAAAATTACTTAAGTAGTTTAAAGTCTGAGGACTTTCACACTGAGGCGCTGCGCTGCCAGGGCGTCCAAAAAAATCCTGCAAGCAGCTTCTTTGTAGCTCCTAATACACCGCTCCTAAAGTGCCCCTTACCCTTGAAATCAATGGGAAGCGCCTGCAAAGCACCTTGGCAGTAGCTCTTTTAACTTTTATTCGGCCACTAGCGGGGGTTAAAAGCGATTTACCAGCGTTTTTTGGGCGCTGGCAGTGTGAAAGGACTCTTGCCCTCTCTATTTGTCCTGTTTACCATTATCCTTTGAAAGAAAAAAGTTGTTCCCAGAAAAGCAGTAGAGGTAAATTCTTCCAGTTGGGCACTAGTTCTGGTAACGTGGGGGTATTCCCTTAATTTGCAGGGATTTCCTCTGACTTCCTGTTTTGGCTACAAGACAGGAAGTAAAGGTAAATCTCTCTAATGGAGGGAAAAACTTTTGCCTATAGTCCTATTTTCAAGCCATTCAATGTAAAAAAAAAAAAAAAGTTGTAATTTGTCTGTCTTCTAGGAATCAGGCTCTGCACTTACACCTGAAGCATTATGGAGTGAACTGTGACGACTGGCTGCTGCGTCTTATGTGTGGCGGAGTGGAGATCAGGACTATTTATGCAGCACATAAGCAGGCCAAGGCTTGTATTATTTCCCGCCTGAGCTGTGAGCGCGCAGGGACAAGGTTCAACGTGCGGGGCACCAATGATAACGGCCAGGTGGCCAACTTTGTGGAAACGGAACAGGTGAGACGTCAGTGCTTTCTGTTGTGGTGTGCCTTATTCTGCCCAGCCCTGTATTACAGAGTAACCCGAAGCCTGCTATTGGTGACCTCCTTCCCTGTACATCGCTGGATAAAAGTCCAGCTCGGGTAAGTATTTATTGGGTTGCTGAGTGTTTCACCTGCTGCAGGTTTAATTGCTTTCTGGTGTGGAGCAAGGCAAATGGGCAGCATGACTATATATTTATACAGCCATGGCCCAGATGGCTGTTGGAAGTCTGCATAAATACTCAGAGAGACAGATCTTCCAGGTCTTTTTCCTTAGGACTTCACAGCCTAAGGGGGGTTGCTTGCCCACTTAGACCATCCTGCCGTGTGCATCCAGGGTGTTGAGGCCTTAGGTGAGCGACCTTAGGGCCTGCTTTGATGGAAGCTGTAGAAAGCAGACTGAGCAACTGTCATCTGAGGATCCAGTCTGGCGTCACAGGAGCGTGTGTCACAAGGATGTTGGATCGGGATGATCTCACCTCTACCTTTTTAAAAGACTATATCCGTCTTTGCAAAAGCATCTGATGCACACAAAGTGGTTTTATATCTTTTGTGGCCCAAAGTGGACTTTCACATGTTAGATGCACTAGGGATGATTACTCTGCAACAGGGCTGGACTGGGACAAAAATTTGGCCCTGGATTTCATCCAGACTGGCCCACTTTGACAGGTCTCTCCCATGGTGGCTGGACAACTCCTGAACCCCCCCCCCCCCCAAGCCCCCTCTTCCCCTTCACTAGCCGTTCTATTTTATTAGAGTAGAACTAGAACGGCTGGTACTGGTACTCTTATAGGCAGTACCAGAGGGGAAGCTAGACATTTTTTCACCCGGGGCAAAGAATCAGTTTGGTGTCCCCTTATGGGACAAGATTAGGCACAAGTGAGAAACTCCCAGGCCATAGCTGTTAAGTCGACTGTCTGTCCCCTCCCCCGTGCTCCTCTGTTGTCCTCCCTGCTCCTCTGGTCCTCCCCCTGCTTCTTTGTTCCCCCCAGATGAGAGGCTGCAGGAAGGGAGAGGAGGTGAGTGCTGCGGGAAAGGAGAGACAGAGGAGCGGAGGGGGGCGGCGGTCCGCTGTCACTGAAGCCGACCCACTGAGCCACCGGCCCACCATGGCCAGTTCATCCCTGCTCTGCAATCTAAAACGCCCATTTTTTTTTTTTTTTTTTTTTTAGTGCCCCACCTCTTAGCCACTATTCTTTCCTTAGCTAGAAGGATGTCTCAAGCACTCTGAAGTCCTCTGGGATATGTACGTCACATATACCAGGATGCTGAGATATGTTGTTTTTTTTTTTGTTTTTTGTTTTTTTTCAGTTTAATAGGGTCCATAATAAAAGATGATTGTTGTGAGTTGTCCTACTTTACTAATTCTTCTTTACATTTTTAGAAAAGACATATACCGGTACATTCTCTTTTCTCTTGCATTTTCTGATGGACTCTGTCATGTATTTTTCTTAGAAATAGATGAAAAAAATGTAATGTGTAAATTCACTAGTAAAAGACAATATTGTCTTTCCCATATCCTGATATAAGGACAGCTTCAGTCTAACTGGTTGCTGTGGTCACTACTCCACCCTGCAATGACTGGATTGGGGAGATTTACGAAAACTGGTGCAGCGATGTATGGTAACCAGTCGGATTCTAACTTCAGCTTGTTCAATTGAGAATTCAAAAATTCTTATCTGAATGCCCAGTTTGGTAGCCATGATGGTGTCACATACCGGTTAGTAGATATGGAAAGGGGGTTTATGCAAGAGACTTCTGGAAATGCACCACTATGACAAATACGGTATATAAAATACAAATATAATTTTATAAAGTACAAGCTTAAGACACTAATAAAATACATAACAATAAATACCCAAAAAGCAAGAAAATGTAGTTTTAAGATGCAAAAAAATAGATCAACATCAAATTACCGATAAATAGAAATGTTTTATTTATTACATAGATAATATAAAATTACTAAAAATAATCAGGCAAGAACATCCCTGTGGTCATAATACAACCAAATGGTTGCTTTTACGTGTTTCATCACAAACGTGGCTTCTTCTGGAGCTTTTGTATGACCTTTTTATTCCAATACCACCTTTATTGATTATGGTTCCAAATAATCCCCAAACCCCTCCAAGAGGTTTGATGGGGGATGTCTGTGCCAAAAACAAGAGGGAAGAGCAACTGTCCTCCAGTTAATCCTGTTACCTCAGAAAGGGGATCATGGCAAATTTAATCAGTCAATATCCATATCCTTCTTTCTTTATCGTACATCACGGGACACAGAGCGCATAGCCATTACATATGGGTTATATGGGTACCTTCAGGTGTGGACACTGGTGTAATCAACTTCACAGGAAGTTCCTCCCTATATAACCCCCTCCCACTGAGAGTGCTTCAGTTTTTTCGCCAGTGTCTTAGGTGTTGGTCACGTCTAGCTGTCCCTCGGCGGTCTCGGGACCCAGGATAGCTAGCCGGATCCGTCCGAAGTGCTTCAAAGCCAAGGAGTACGGTACCCGGGCCCTGCCTGCGTGGGGTGTTGCCTATAATGCCTCTCCTTGGAGGGCTGGATTCTGGGCTCCAGTGCCTTGGTCTCTCCCAGGACTAAACGCTACTGATGCCAGGATGCTATATAGGTCCAGGGGTGTGGGTTCCTTAAACACAGGACCCCGGTCCCTGAAGGTCCGAGACAATACCCACGGAGATGGGAGAAGATTGGGCCTCTTGCAGTTTGCAATACCCTGCGGCGTGGAGCAGGTAAGAGGGAACCTGCGGGACTTGGTTCGACAGTAGGTATCCCCCTGGGGGTTCTGGGTTGGCTAATGGTATGCTTGTGCATCAGCCACTATCTCCACTATGTCTTTTTAGGCAGGATGGGATGTACTAATGTTTACCCAGATAACATGTAGATATATGTATACTTGTTTAAGATATATATTTGCTACTCACCCCAGGTCTGCCTGTTAGCATTGATACTGCAGCCCCACGTACTATAAAGAGGGAATTGCTGGTGAAAACTCCTGTTTCTTAGGAAGCCTATGGGGACAGCTTCCTCTCTGTGTGCACTATAGTAAGGATTAGTGCTTACCTGGTGTCTGTTGGTGCTGCTGGCGCTGGTCCATGTTTTTCCTCTGCTCTCTGCTTCCTCCATGTTGTTCAGCGTGGGGGTTGCGCGCGCGTGGGCGCGTGCACGCCGCCTTTTATAGCGTCGGCGTGCGTTGGGGGGGCGGGCCAGCAGCGTCAGGGTCAGTTAAAAGTAAAACGTTTCTCTCTGGCTGGTCTTTTCCCTCCTGGAAGCAGAGGAAGAAGGACACAGAGCGCGCAGCTGGGTCTTTTGGCCACAGTGACACCCAGTGGCGGTTTGTGGATCTTCAGGTCTAGGACTTAGTTCCACTATTGACCAGAAAAAAAAAAAAAAAATATTTTTCTTGCTTAAAGGGACTCAGCCTTAGATCCAGCAGTATCTGAGTCAACCTTGGACTCCGGCGAACGGGCATTGGTGTTGCAATACTCACAGGTTTTCCTCAGTATTGCCAGTTCCCAGGCGAAAAAAAAAAAAAAATATATATATATATATATATACAAATTTTTTCATTTTCCTCAGCCTGTTCTCATATTAATTACTCCTAGCTACAACAGTCAGGTGTTGGCTATAGGGGTGACTCAAGGTTGTGCAATGGCTCCAAAGGGATCAGGACCAGCCAAGGCTGCAAAAGGTGCCAAGAAACAAAGGGGTCTCCATCGGGGTCAGAGGATTTGGGCCAGGCTTCAACGGCCCCACCCTCACCAGTTAGACCACCGAGTAGCATAGTACAAGAGCCATTGGGGGTGCTGGGGGCAGAGGCGGCCCCCGATCCACCCATTCCCGTTTACGTAACGGAAGAAATGCTAGCGACCACCCTGGGTGGGCTAGAGAAAAGGTTAACTGCTTTGTTTGCCCGCCCTTTGCCAAGTAGCAAACGGGCTAGACCCCCCTCACCTAGTTTGGTGTTTTCAGATGCGGAGGTCTCCTCTTCGGAGGAACGGGACCCACAAGGGGATCAAGCAGACCCAAGTCCCGACGGTTCAGACATGGAGGGTTCCACTGTAGATGAATATTTTTCGGCCTCTCAAGCGGAGAGCCTGTGGATCCAGTCTTTGACCGATATGGTTCGCACTGCTTTTAAACTTCCAGTGCCAGAACTAGTAGCCCCTGTGGTATCCTCATTGGGTTCTTTAAGGGCTCCATTAACTTATGTGTCTTTTCCGATTCACCCCCTTCTGCGGAGCGTGATTTACCAGGATTGGGCTCGACCTGATAGGATCTTTATCCCTCCTAAGAGGTTCTCTATTCTCTATCCTATGGAAGAGGAATTTTTAAAGAAATGGGCACTCCCCACAGTGGACGCGGCCATTTCCTGCGTGAATAAATCCCTGACCTGTCCGGTTGAAAATGTCCAGATGTTCAAGGATCCGGTCGACAAGAAATTAGAGACCCTACTGAAGGCTTCTTTCACCACAGTAGGTGCCGTGGTTCAGCCAGCGGTGGCAGCCATTGGCGTTTGTCAGGCCTTAAAGGATCAGGCAAAACAGATATTAAAGGACATGCCGGCTCAGCAAACTTGTGAATTAGCAGATTTCCCTAGGGCTCTCTGCTTTGCAGTAGATGCTATTAAGGACTCCATCCAACAGGCATCCCGTTTATCTCTGCTGGTGGTTCACATGCATCGTCTTTTGTGGCTAAAGAACTGGTCAGCAGAGGCACCCTGCAAAAAGCTTTTAGCAGGGTTTCCCTTTCATGGGGGAAGACTATTCGGTGAAGACCTAGATAAATATATCCAAACCATATCAAGTGGTAAAAGTTCTTCCTTACCGGTCAAGAAAAGACCACGTGGGCCCGCGTTTAAACGACAGGCCTTTGCAGGCTCGGCCCCTTCGACTTCCCGTCAGTATCGACGGCCTCCCGGGCGTTCAGCAGTTAATAGCCGCCCACAGGGTCAAGCCGCGGCAAACAAGAGGCCCTGGTCTCGCAAGCCGGCTAAACCAGTCATCAAGTCAGATTCATGAAGGGGCGCCCCCACTCTCTTGGGTGGGGGGAAGACTTCAGTTTTTCTCCGAAGTCTGGAAGGCCAGAATTCCCGACTCTTGGGTTCGGTCCGTGGTAGCCACAGGCTACAAACTAGAGTTTCGAGAAATCCCCGCTCCTCATTTTCAGGGGTCAAGTCTTCCAAGCGACCCGTTAAAGAGGGCCTCTCTCGTAAAGGCGTTGGATCGCCTCTTGCTCCAAGGAGTAATTGTAGAAGTACCAACCCAAGAAAGGGGTCTGGGATTCTACTCCAACCTTTTTATTATACCAAAACCCAATGGCGACGTCAGGCCTATCCTAGACCTCAAACGCCTAAATCGCTTTCTAAAGATTCAGACCTTTCGTATGGATTCCATACGTTCAGTGACAGCCAGCCTGCATCAAGGCGACTTTCTAGCATCTATAGACATAAAGGATGCATATCTGCATGTGCCGATCTACCCAGCACATCACAAGTTTCTTCGTTTTATGATAGATCAAAGTCATTTCCAGTTCGTAGCCCTCCCTTTCGGGTTGGCAACAGCTCCGCGGGTATTCACAAAGGTGTTAGCCCCGGTGCTAGCCGTCCTAAGGACAGAAGGCATTTTGGTCCTGGCATACCTGGACGATCTCCTGGTTATCGACAGATCAGCTTCCAACCTCAATCATGCAGTAGTCCGCACAGTTCGGCATCTACAAGAATTCGGGTGGGTTGTGAACCAAGGAAAATCGAGGTTGCAACCCACAAGACAGTTGGAATATCTAGGCCTTCGGTTAGATACAGAATGCCAGAGGATATTTTTACCTCAAGAAAAGATCAGGTCATTGACTCAAACAATTCAAATAGTCCTAGGCAAAAAGAGGCCGACTATTCGCCTATGCATGCGACTGCTGGGAAAGATGGTAGCCGCCTTCGAAGCAGTGCCCTATGCCCAGATCCATACCAGAGTTCTCCAGGCAGCCATTCTCTCTGCTTGGAACAGGTCCATACAGGCATTAGACCGTCCATTAGGTCTTTCCCCAGGAGTCAGGCGCAGCCTGTACTGGTGGCTGGTCCCTCAAAAATTGTCAAAAGGGAAAACCTTTTGCCCCATCACGTGGGAAATAGTAACCACAGATGCCAGCCTAACAGGTTGGGGGGCAATCTTAGGAAAACGGACCCAGCAGGGACAGTGGTCAGAGGCAGAAAGTCTGCTTCCCATCAATGTCCTAGAGATCAGAGCTGCTCGGTTGGCCCTGGTCGCCTGGACTCTTCCCCTGCAGGGTCTGCCAGTAAGGATACAGTCCGACAATGCCACGGCGGTGGCATACATAAACCACCAGGGGGGCACAAGGAGCCTAGCGGCTCAAAGGGAAGTAAACCTGATTTTCTCATGGGCCGAAGCCCATGTACCCTGCATCTCAGCAGTGTTCATCCCAGGGATAGACAATTCTCAAGCAGATTTTTTGAGTCGTCAACAGTTACTCCCGGGAGAGTGGTCTCTTCACCCCCAGGTATTCCAAGAGATTTGCCAAAGATTCGGAGTTCCCGATGTGGACATCATGGCAACAAGATTCAACAAGAAATTGGACAAATTCGTATCCCGAACCAGGGACCCCTCGGCCTACGGGACCGATGCGTTGGTTTGCCCCTGGCACCAGTTTTCTCTCCTGTATGCGTTCCCTCCACTACAGATGATTCCCCGCCTTCTACGAAGGATCAGGGTGGAGCGCAGGCCGGTGATCCTGGTGGCCCCAGCCTGGCCCAGAAGGGCTTGGTACGCACTCATCGTGAGGATGTCAGTAAGGGCACCGTGGCCACTCCCCCTGCGCCCAGATCTGCTGTCTCAGGGCCCGATCTACCACCCTGCTTCACAGCAGCTAAATTTGATGGCTTGGCGGCTGAATCCCTAATTCTTAAGGGCAGAGGCCTCTCAGCCCAAGTCATATCTACGTTAATTCAGGCTAGAAAGCCAGTCTCTAGAAATATCTATTACAGAGTCTGGAGGACCTATGTGGAGTGGTGCGAGTCTCAAGGAGGGCATCCTCGCAAGTTTTTTATTGACAGGATCTTGCGATTCCTCCAGGTTGGCGTTGACAAGGGGTTGGCTCTTAGTACTCTAAAGGGGCAGGTGTCTGCTTTATCGATATGGTTTCAAAGGCCTTTGGCCACGCATTCGCTTGTGAAAACCTTCTTGCAGGGGGTCTTGCATGTGAATCCCCCTATTAGAGCTCCCCTCTGCCCCTGGAATTTAAATCTGGTCTTGTCAGCTTTACAAAGGCAGCCGTTTGAACCTCTGACAGAAATCCCTCTTGTGCTGCTAACCCGAAAGTTGGTTTTCTTGGTGGCTATGGCTTCGGCCAGAAGGGTCTCCGAGCTGGCAGCCTTGTCTTGCAGGGAACCGTACCTGATTCTGCATAAGGACAGAGTGGTTCTGCGGCCTCAACCTTCTTTCCTTCCTAAGGTCATATCCAGTTTTCACTTGAATCAGGACCTAGTCCTACCATCCTTCTTTCCTACTCCCCAGTCCAGAGAGGAAAGACTGCTTCATACCTTGGACGTGGTCCGAGCCATGAGGGTTTATCTCAAGGCTACAGAGAAGATTCGGAAAACAGATGTGCTTTTCGTTCTTCCGGATGGCCCCAAAAAGGGTCAGCCGGCTGCCAAGTCTTCCTTGGCTAGGTGGATTAAGCAGCTGATTTTTCAGGCCTATGGTCTGAAGCGCGTTCCACCTCCCTTATCAGTTAAGGCCCATTCTACGAGGGCCATGAGTGCCTCTTGGGCGGCGCACCATCAGATCTCTATGGCACAGGTTTGCAAAGCGGCAACCTGGTCTTCCGTACATACGTTTACTAAATTTTATAAGTTGGACGTCGCAAAGGCTACGGACGCAGCATTTGGGCAGGCGGTCCTACGGGCAGCAGTATAGAATCCTCTGGCCCGGTTCACGCCCCCTTTTTTTCTGTTGGTGGAGCTATTTTACCTCCTGATGTTTTTTGTTTGGCTAATTTTGGCCTTACGGTCTCCCTCCCTTCATGGAGCATTGCTTTGGGACATCCCATATGTAATGGCTATGCGCTCTGTGTCCCGTGATGTACGATAAAGAAAAAAGGATTTTTAATAACAGCTTACCTGTAAAATCCTTTTCTTGAAGTACATCACGGGACACAGAGCTCCCACCCCTCTTTTGGGGAACATTGTGTAACCTCGGAGAAATTGCTTGCTACAAAACTGAAGCACTCTCAGTGGGAGGGGGTTATATAGGGAGGAACTTCCTGTGAAGTTGATTACACCAGTGTCCACACCTGAAGGTACCCATATAACCCATATGTAATGGCTATGCGCTCTGTGTCCCGTGATGTACTTCAAGAAAAGGATTTTACAGGTAAGCTGTTATTAAAAATCCTTTTTTCCTAGTGAAAGCTTCAGACAGCAATGGCAAATTTCAAAGTGCTTGTGCTATCTGAGCACTTCCCTTCCCTTAGATTTCCCCTGTTCCTTGGTTCAGTGTCAGTAAAACACCTATTAAGCTGGGAAAAATCAACATTACAATTGATCTAACACAAGAGAATAACCATTTGTAAACAAGTATTAGGAGCTTTAATGATAACAAGATGAAATGGCCACAGCCGTAAAATGCATGCGACAGTAAATGCAAATTTGCACAGGATGATAACTTTCTTCATGCAAGAGAAATCTCCTAGATCCCCCAAAAATCATGGGTATTACGCGTTTCGACTGCAGGGTCTTCGTTTGGGGATTCTCAAGAGCAATAGATTGAACAACGGTCTAAAAATATAAACCATGATAAATTTCATAAATACGTATGAATGCGCATAAAAACCTGTATATAGGAAAATGTATCGAGTAAGGCAACTTGCTACATATGGTAGGGAACACATGTTTGTACCCATATATATTAGATGCACAGTACTTCCAATTTATACAACTCTAACCCATTTGTTCATTGAGCCCTTATTATTCATTAGGTTTATGTCCTTTTAAATTGTTTTCCACTTGTGGAGGCTTTGGAGGGATATCTATCTATCTATCTCTATCTCTGATTTATATTTTTAGACAGTTGTTCAATCTGCTCTTGAGAACCCCCAGATGAAGACCCTTGAGTGTAGGGACGACCCACGATTTCTTGGGCATCTAGAGCTTTTTCTTGCATGAAGAAAGTCCTATTATCCTGTGAAAATTAGCATTTTCCGTTGCATGCATATTATTTAGTGTCTCAAGATTGTATTTAATAAAATGTATATTTGTATTTTATATATTTGTCATAGTGGTGCCTTTCCAAAAGTCCCTTCCATAAACTTTCTTTTCTGTATCTTGTTCAATTGAGCTTTGATAATAAAACCTGGAAGCTGATTGGTTTCTATGCAAAGTTCTGTGCACTGGATTTTGCAGTCTCCAGTTTTATAAAATGTCCCCCTTTGTCAAACTGTCACTCTTTGCACATGTTGAGTTGTGTCTTCTACGACTGAATAATCCCCAACAGCAGATGTACCTGTGACTTTCTGTACATTTGTATAAGCGACGTGTTCTGTTGAATAGTTTGTATTTCCGTTGTTTACCATCATGTATTTCATCGGCCTTCTGTGAAAAATCTTTCAGCATAAACTCATTTTCTTATGTACTTTTCATCAAATGTCTGTTTTCCTGCAGGTGATTTACCTGGATGACTGTGTGTCCTCGTTTATACAAATCAGAGGCTCCATTCCCCTCTTCTGGGAGCAGCCAGGCTTACAGGTAACCCAGAATTCGCAAGGCCAGTGTAAGCTTTGCGTTACTCGTGTTTTATGTACCTATAGAGTTCCAAATTTATTTTGTATGACAAGATGGAGACCACAAAAATACAGACGTCCATGTTTAAATGATGCTCTTTGTAAGTATTTGTGATCCTTCTTAGTACTCTGTTTGCACCATCTTTACCAACTTTGTGGTGACCAACAACATGGCCCATCATCTGCACCACTTTACACATTCTAGGTACATTCTGAACATCAGCAGGCTTTAATAACTATGTATTCTGCCAGTTGATGTAGCACACCAGCTTATAATTTGGCAGTATCTAATTCACTTTAAAACGGTGGATGTCAACTTAAGAGGAAAATAGGGCATCAACTGCAGCCCCTGGCAATACCAAAGGGCATAATAATTTAGTATATGTAATTGTTCAAAAAGAGGGGGGATGGTGGGGACTTTAGATGAGGCATATGAAGATACTACCATAGGCCTCCATCCCTGTAAATAGATGTAGTATATGTAATTGTAGCAAGGACTGTAAGGCTAGACATCCTAGATCAGGGTTTCTCAACCAGGGTTCTGTGGAACTCTAGGGTTGCTAAGGATTAGGGATGTACTCCGGCGTGTTAGCACACTCCACATGCAGAGCCTGCCAGGAAATCAGCACGGCGCTGGTCTAATCACAGGCAGGGAGACATTATCCCGATGCGCATCTGCAGAGATTGGGGAAATGTCGCCCTGCCTGTGATTAGCACAGTGCCGACTTCCTGGCGGGCTCTGCATGTGGAGTGCGCAAACACGCCGAAGCTCATCCCTACTAAGGATTACTTGATCAATGTGTAATTTCTGCCTCTTGGATAAGTTCCCACTGACACCATTGATCTTTTTGGCTATCTGTAAGGGGGTAATTCTTCCCAATGACCATCACGCTAATGTATCATGAGTTGTAGATATAATACATTTTTAGTAGGGGTTCCTTGAGCCTGGAAAGCTATTTTTAAGGGTTTCTCCGAGTTGAAAAGGTTAAAGGCTGTACTAGAAGAAAATGATGTCCAAAAAACTTGGACAAGCTACAGGAGTGTTTTGAAGACTGATATGATGCAGAAGCCAGTAAGAGATTGGAGGAATGTTATTAGAAATCCATATTCTCACTACAGTCTGCTCTGATTCAAGGCCGGTGATCTGCCGATCTGGTTCCGGCTAACGAGCTGGTTCCATTAAGGACTGCGCAATCTGATCTGACGATCTGGTTCTCCGCAGGCGCAATCCTTGCCACTCGCTCCACTCAGACGGCTCGCTCCGCTCGCTCGGCCTCCTGGCTCTTTTTTTTTTTTTTTTTTTTAACATCTTCCAATCCACGAATAAAGAATGAGCCTCAATGCCGGCCGAGGTTCGGAGATTTCCGTCGGCAAGGATTGCACCTGCGCAGTCCTTAAAGGAACCAGCTCGTTAGGGGAGCAATACAGACAAGTCACCGGCACAACAAGTACCAAGTATAAAGGGCTACATATGACCCTCAGGCCACAAGTTGGACACCAGGGCTTTTTAAAGCAAACCTTTCCATAGAGAAATATAGGGGCCGTCATGAAATTCTTCTACCAGGGCCCTTGTGTTCAGTCTCTGGTTTTGATACTTTAAATTATCATGTAGATAAAGATTAAAAAAAATAAAAATTCTGAACTTTCCCAAATCTGCACACTTCTTCCATGACAAAGTATTGAAGCCAGGTAGTTCGTATAATGGCCTGGCAGTTAGAACTGGAGGCAAGAAATTGCATGACTGTTCCATTATTTATAAATATATGCATTTTTTTTTCTTTATTTATTTTTTATTTATCCAATGAAATACAGCAAGGTTTTATGTAATGTGATCCAAAAATGAACAGTTAAAGAGAAATTCGTCCATGTAAATCTCATAACGAGTGATGAAGCAACTCTACAAATGACTTGGAGCCACGTACTATTAACACTTCCACTGACTAAGGCCTCGTACACACGAGGCAATCGATTTGTTCAAAACGGTCTGTCCGACCGATTTGAACAAATCTGTCTGCTGGCATTTTGGTTTGCTCGCGTGTACACACGAGCAAACCAAAATCCCCGCCAGCAGACAGCGCGCTGACATGTCGGTGACGTGGCGGTGACGTTGACGCCGCCACGTCACCGCACCAGGAAGTAAAACACTTCTGCGCATGCGTCAAAATCATTCGGCGCGTGTGCGAGAAGACATGTCTGCTGGTTAGCATACTAACCAGCAGACATGTCAGGCGGACGAGTTCCCAGCCGACAGATTTCAAAGCATGCTTTGAAATCTGTCGGGTGGCCAAATCCGTCGGCTCGCCCGTACACCTGGTCGAATCTGTTTGCTGGGACCGTCAGGCCGACCGTTTCCAGCAGACAGATTTGATCGTGTGTACGAGGCCTAAGGCTTCCATCATTCAAAGTTTCATGATTTTCTGAGTTAATTGCTTTACCTTTCCACCAGCTGGATAGTCAGTAACTTGGAAGAGATCTAAGTAAAACATGTTTGGGTCATCGATTTTGAGGGGATGGCAATACAATGTATGTGAAAAGTTGGAGAACTTTGTTGTCAAACTTCTAGTGTCTTCGGTCATGTGTGTTTTGTCTTGTCTTTGGAAAAGGTTGGATCTCATCGTGTGAGGATGTCAAGAGGATTTGAAGCCAATGCACCTGCTTTTGACAGGTATTGAACAGTGCTGATGCTGGGGGTGGTGGGTGCATTGGATGGAGAGTGGGAAAAAAAACGATCCTGGAGTTTGGAGAAAAAGTACCGCTCCAAGCCCTGCGACCTATGCTGTGTCCCCACCCTGTAGCACTAACAGGTGCAGACTCTGCGCTCATCCGTGGAAAAAAGAAATGATCCTGGACTGCCGCACTCTGATGGGAGATTTATTGAAACAAAATAAACAAAGGATAAAATCCAAAGCTGTATGGCATCCAAAAATGCATGCAACACTGCAATTAATAGTAGCAAGTGGACGCAGGGGACAAAAGGCTAACATGTTACACATCATGGATAGATGCTTAGTCATAGTGACTAAGCATCTATCCATGTGAAACATGTTAGCCTTTTGTCCCCTGCGTCCACTTGCTACTATTGATTGCAGTGTTGCATGAATTTTTGGATGCCATACAGCTTTGGATTTTATGTTTTGTTTATTTTGTTTCAATAAATCGCCCATCAGAGTGCGGCAGTCCAGGATCATTTCTTTTTTACATGAGCCCGGAGTTTGGCTTTAAAATAAAATAATGATACTTTTAATATACAAATAACGCTTTCAAAAAGGATGAAAGAATGCTCCACCAACTGGATGTTTGATGAAAATCTGTTACAAAGAAATATCTTTACTGCGACTATCAGGCAACTAACATTTTCGGGAAGGTGGTCAGCAGTGGTCCATATCCATTTCATTCATTACAGATGCCTGTTAAAAGTAGTCGCATGGCCTTTTCAGCAAACTCTGTGCTATTTCTTTCAACAAGGAACATTCATATTTGGGCATGATGTTACCCAGAAGTCCTTTCTCTTTTTTGAAGAAGGTTTAATAGGATAATCCACCACGTATCATATCCAAAATCTGCTCAGGAGTTGGCGAATGCTGACTGTGATACTAAGACCCCAACTATTCCTTTGGCAGGCATTTCCAAACTCTGAAGAGACTTTATGGTAGTCAAGTTGTTGTCAATCTTCTTGGGTCAAAAGAAGGCGAGACTATGCTCAGCAAAGCTTTTCAGGTAAGAGGTTACCATTTGCTTGATTTCCCATTTTTATTTGATACCAACTTATAGTACACAGTGCTCTCTGCAGTAAATACGACCTTGGACTGTGGAACCCTAGATGAGTATCTTCGTGTCCTTATGGTTTTCAGGCCTAACTCCTTGGGAAATTGGAGGTACTTCTTTGAGAAAAGATTAAGTGGTTAAACCATTAGTATGGTGGCTACCATTTGAGTTTTTAAGGCAAGCCTTAAATTGAGTGTAAAGTGGATGTAAACCCCCAAAAAAAATTTTTTATGGCACAATGTAGAGCAAGGGTCTCCAAACTGCGGCCCGAGGGCCAGATGTGGCCCTTTGCTAGCCATAATCCGGCCCTTGGGACACAATTTCTTCCACTGATATGAGGCACTATTCCTCCCACTGACACCCACAATGGAGCACTATATCTTCCTCCTCCTAATAGGGGGAATACTCTTCCTCCTATTGACCACCAAACCTGAAGCCATATTTATTCTTACTGATGGGCCTGTGACATTTTCTGCCCCTGCTGGCCACAATCCGGCCCTTCTAAAGTCTGAAGCACAATAAAGTGGCCCTTTGTTTGAACAGTTTGGAGACCCCTGATGTAGAGTATAAGATTTCCTATCATCTGTGCCCAGTCTTGCCACAATCCAGATCTGAGTAATCCTCTTTCAATGTTCAGTAAAATGAACAGCCTTCCAGATAAAAACCTGCCTAAATAAAAAGTCAGTTTTCTCTCTTCTTGCTTTGAGTGACAGGTTATTTACATATCTAGCTCAGACATGTTTATCATATGTTATGTTTTGTTCATCATAACATGAGGTATAAAAAGTGAGAAATCCACCCCTCCCCCACATAACACATCCTGGTAATATACAATGAACTTTGGATCACCTCATGTTACGATAAACAAAACATAACATAAGATAAACATGTCCAAGCTAGATATGTAAATAACCTCTCACTGAAAGCAAAAACAGAGAAACGGACTTAATAATTTGGCACGTTTTTATCTGGAATTCTGTTAATTTGTACTGAATATTAAGAGGATTACTCAGTGCTGGATTAACTCTGTGTGGCAAGACTGGGCACAGATGATAGGAAATCTTATACTCTACATTGTGACATAAAAAAAAAAAGTTTTTTTTTGGGTTTACATCCACTTTAAGTCTAATGGTGCCCAATAGGAAAAAAAAATGTAATCTCTTGTCTGTGTAACTAAGCTTCCTAATCTGCTTTTGCCCCCACAGACAACTGCAAGGACATTCAGCAGCTGGCAGCCAGAAATGTTCTTGTAAATTAAAGCAAAGTTTTAAATTTGAAATATGTGTTGAATTTATACTTTGGATCATGAATTCAATTTCTTTCAACGTGCTGATATGCTGAAAAATGATTTGGGGGTTATTTACGAGAGGCAAATCCACCTTGCACTACAAGTGCAATGAAAGCATTTTTGCTTGCACATAATTGGATGATAAAATCAGCAGAGCTACCCCGATTGCACTTAAAGCAGGGATCCGGGCATAATTTTTATTTTTTTCCAAGCTAAAATTAATCACATTAAATAGTCCCTAAAACATATTAATAGCTCCCCAATCGTTTCAGAAATCATTGCAAACACTTGCCTTATATCCTCCAGCTCATGCTGTGGCTGTATCCATCATGTGTGTGGGCATGTGAAGCCCAGTTTATTTTTCTCCCTGGTTTTCAGGGAGAGATGCATGCTAGGCGTTTTTTTTTTGGCACAATAATGCTCAGACTTCTGGGAAATGAGTGTCATCATTTCCCAGGAGGCAATACGGTCTTAGGATCTTAAGACAGGAAATTTAACCACCTAGGAGGACCAGGAACTAGGCAGGTTACAAAATCTGCTTGGTAACAGCCACATACATAGAAGTGAGTAAAAACGTTTTTTTTATTTTTATTTTTTTATACATTAACCACTTAACCGCCCACTGTATATATACGTCCTGTTTTTAAAGATGGATATCTCGGTAATGGCAGCAGCTGCTGCCACAACCGAGATATCCATCTCTTCAGTGGGCGGTCCTGTCAATGATAACAGCGGTCTCTGCGGCGGATTCGCCGCTAGATCGCAGTTATCGGTGGCGGGAGAGGGCCTCCCCTCTCCCGCGCCCTCCACCGCTTACCGGACCCGTCGGTAGCGGCCGGGTCCTTAGGCTGTCTGTGTGGGGATGTGAGTGAGGGCAAAATGGCCCTCACCTGTCCCCATAGCTTTGCTGGGCGGAAGTGACGTCAAAACGTCAGTCCCGCCCATGCGTCTTAAAGAAACATTTTTTGTTTTTTGTCATTTGAAAAAAATGACAGTTTCCAAATTTTTTTTTTCTTTTTTTTTGCATTTAAGTCTAAATATGAGATCGGAGGTCTTTTTGACCGCAGATCTCATATTTAAGAGGACCTGTCATGCTTTTTTCTATTACAAGGGATGTTTACATTCCTTGTAATAGGAATAAAAGTGATATATATATATATATATATATATATATATTTTTTTTTTTATTTCAGTGTAAAAAATTATAAAATATAAATAAGAAAACAAAACTTTTTTTTAAAGCGGCCAGTCCCGACGAGCTCGCACACAGATGCGAATGCATACGCGAGTAGCGCCCGCATATGAAGACGGTGTTCAAACCACACAAGTGAGGTATTGCCGCGATCGTTAGAGCGAGAGCAATAATTCTAGCCCTAGACCTTCTCTGTAACTCAAAAAATGCAACCTATAGAATTTTTTAAACGTCGCCTAACGAGATTTTTAAGAGTAAAAGTTTGACGCTATGCCACGAGCGGGCCCAATTTTTAAGCGTGACATGTTGGGTATCATTTTACTCGGCGTAACATTATCTTTCAGAATATATAAAAAAAAATTGGGCAAAATTTATTGTTTTATTTTTTTTATTAAAAAAAGTGAATTTTTTCCAAAAAAGTGCGCTTGTAAGACCGCTGCGCAAATACAGTGTGACACAGTATTGTAATGACTGCCATTTTATTCTCTGGGGTGTTAGAAAAATATATATATAGTGTTTGGGGGTTTTAAGTAATTTTTTAGCAAAAAAAAATGTTTTAGTCTCGTGAACACAGAATCTGAAAAACGGGCTCGGTGATTGAGTGGTTAAAGGCAAGCTGGTAATAGAAAGTTCATTTTTAGGGTGGAACTCTGCTTTTAAAAGTGCACTTGTAGTGCAAAGTGGATTTCCCTTTAGTAAATCAACCCCTTTGTGTTTTATCTGCATAGAGACAACTTGGTGACATTTCCTGCTATTTTTACAAATCTTCTGGCCCATTTGGCGCTCTTGATGCTTCTGCAGTTGATGTGGAATGTAGTGTGTAGCCTTTCTTCACATGTGTCTCTCGAAAAAGGTTGATGTTACAAACTAAAAAAAAAAATGTCTTCCTCTTACCTATACAGAGTCACTTAAAGGCGTCGGAACACGCGTCTGATGTCCTGATGGTGAATTTCGACTATCATCAGATGGTGCGTGGAGGAAAAGCCGAGAAGCTGAACACTGTCCTCAAACCTAAAGTTTCTGCATTCTTGGAAGATTGCGGCTTCTTCTCTATGGACAAAGATGGAGTGCAAAGGTCAGGGAGATTGCGTCTAGATTAGAATGAGATCTCATTATGCCCCCATTTATTTGTTTGCATTTTCTAATAAAATATTGCATTAAGTTCACGGTTTGGGGGTTATACTTTAATCTCAAATCTATCTGGGGTTTACATACACTTTAAAGTAAATGGCAAAAGATAAAACTTAGTACTGCGAGTTGTCTCGGAGGGTAACGAAAAAAAAAATGGGACTAAGGATGGTATTAGTGGGCAATGTTTGTTATCACATTTAGATAAATGCCCCAGAAAATGAATGCATATCTTCAGCCGCCTTTTTTTAATTTCTAACCTATCCTTACGTGGTTGTGGGTCCTGCACATTTAAAGTACTCGCCCGCCCACCAGATCCAGCGTTGTCTTGCTGAGATTTGCTTTTCTTCTGTGATGTCTTCGGGAAACTGGAGAACTGACAATGTAAGAGAAAGTGGAGAGGGTGCACCGGCCTTGCACATTGCCCAAGTGGTGTCTGTTAATGTGAAATGAAAGATGATGTACTCTCAGTCAAATTGTCAAAGCATATCAGTGTCCACGATGGACACACAGCACAGCTCCCAGCAAGCCATAGCACCTTCCAGATGACTGACGCGTTCCGAGGAGAGATCCTCAAAAACAAGGATCCTCATTGGCTCTGAGGAAGAGGGGATCTCCCCCTTGAAACACGGCAGCCATCTGGAAAATCTCAAGGCTTGCTGGGAGCAGTCTCGGTGACCTGATTGCTTTGTGTCCATTGTGGACTTTAGCCTTTATTGGATTGGATTGGAATAAATGCTTATAGAGCGCTGAATGCGAGTTGTGAAACTCGCGTCTAAGCGATTACCAACAAGCTGGGGGTATCCAATTCCCAGGAGCTAAGATAAGAGACTAGGACATCTAAGTGAAAGAGGTGAACAAGCAAGAAGTGAACAAAAATATAAAAAGAGGGGGGGGGGGGGGGCAGGACACAAGGAGCCTATCCCTACTCCCTGACCATGGACCGCAGCCTGGGATTAAGGCAGCGTCCAGCTAAGAGCTTTGATGGCCAAGTCTCTATCCGTAGGCTTGTAAAAAGAGCAGTGTTTTTAAGCCTTTACGGAAGGCCATCAAGGAGGAGGATGCTCGGAGCTGATGAAGGAGCTGGTTCCAAAGAGAATTACCCAGTGTTTGGAGCCGACGGCCACCCTTTGAAGCTGAGCGACTTTATGATTTGTTTGTGAGTAAATCTCTTTTTATTTCACATTAATAAACACCACTTGGCTAATGCTCAAGGCCGGTGCACCCTCCTCAGTGTTTCTATTGGGTTCCCCCCAACCCTTAGAGGACAGCAAAGCCTGTGCATCCATTGGAGCTATCAAGATCATGTGGCACATCCATCATCATTGCATTATCCTTTTCTAGCAGTTCTCCAATGACAAGCTGCTAGGCCCAGCCGCCTCCTCCATTCTCAATAAGGGTCTATGCCTCCTAAGATATATGACGTACATATCCCAGTGGACAAGGTGCAAGAGGGCAGAGGTATTTTATATCTATCTATCCCATTTTGCACAGTGGAGGGGAGGCAACAACTGAGTTGAGGATGAAAATCTTCCTTAAAGGGGTGTGCCAGCCAAAAAATGTGTTTATTAAAAGTCAGCAGCTACAAAAAGTGTACCTGCTGGCTTTTAATAAACACTCACTTACCTGCTCCTGCGTTCCAGCGACGCGCGACCGGGGCTCCGCTCCTCTCCCCCCCTCCCCAGCCGGCGTCTCCATTTCGACTGTGGGCACCCAGCCGTGACAGCCTTCGGCTTCACGGCCGGGCACCCACTGCGCATGCGTGCGCGGCGCGGCTCGCTGCTGATTGGACAGGCGATTGCCTAGGACCTGTCAGTGTCCTAGGCCATCGCCTACAGGGAGGGGCTGAAATAAGGCGATTACGCCTCTCGCCTTACCAGCCCCTCGGCGGAAGCAGGAAGTGGGACAGGAAGTCCCACTCCTCCTGAAGCCCCCCCCCCCCAAAAAAATTACATGCCAAATGTGGCATGTAAGGGGATGAGGAGTGGAACAAGCAGAAGTTCCAAATTTGGGTGGAACTCCTCTTTAAGATTTTTTTTTTTTTTTTTTATAAAAAAATACAGATAAAGATGTTGTAAAATGACCTCAGAGCTATGTGAGATATTGAATGCAATTTGTCTCTTGAGCATACAAGGTAATTGATAGCTATAGAGAGGTATTAATGTAGGTTAAGCTGTCCATTTTGCATGTGATTTTTAATCTTAGTACAGTCTTGTTCAGATTTACAAGCAACTCCTGAATATAAGGCACCCAGATTCCATACCCTGCAGAAGAAGAATGTAAATGCCTACCTTTTCAGCTGCTCGTATTGTTAAATGCTGCATTACTGTGGAATTTGTTCTACAAATGCTTCTGGGTGTGTCGATCTTCTGTGTCTCCCCGGCAGTGTCAACTGGTTCTTTCCGCTGACCCCCATGGTATCACAGGACACAGTCACTTTGAGGTCCACGGGAGGAACCAGTGTGCACTGTGGGGGACATTAAATATATTGAACCTACCAAAGGTTTTCCCAACAGATTTCATAGCACCAGAACGGCATTTAATAGGTGTGGGCAGGTAAAGTGAGTATTTACATTCTTTGTTTGCAGAGTTTGAGGTTTGTACATTTTTACATTCCAGACAGGGTTGCTTTAAAATGTATCTAAACTCAAAAATGTAATCTATACAGTGCAGCTTACCAGCCCATAGATCTGGTGGCTATATTATTTTTTATTTTTTTATTTTCTGTACTTTTTATTTTCACCTGATAATCCTGGAAATAACACACTTGGTTGTCCTTTCATGAGTATACTAATTTCTCCATTTATATCTACTGTGTGTCCCCAAAAATAAGCCTGGGTCTTATATTAATTTTGGCAACAAAAGACACAGTAGGGCTTATTTTCGGGGTAGGTCTTGCCATGTAATGTGCTGTCTTCTCTCCCTGCTTGGAAGGAATACCCAGTGTGAACTGAGTTAAAATGCTTATAAAATCCTATAATCCACTCTATTACAGTATTATATAACCCTTTCATGACTAAGCCTATTTTTGACATTTGGTGTTTACAAGTTAAAATCCGTATTTTTTTTGCTAGAAAATTACTTGGAACCCCCAAACATAATATATATATATATAATTTTTAGGAGAGTCTAGAGAATAAAATGGCGATTGTTGCAATATTTTATGTCACACAGTATTTGTGCAGCTGTGTTTTAAATGCAACTTATTGGGAAAAATTTCATGAATTTAAAAAAAAAGAAATTGCGTCGCGTAAATAGATGACAAACATGTTATGCTTTATAATATAACACGCACTCGTGGAATGGTGACAAACAACGGTACATAAAATCTCCATAGGCAATGCTTTAATCTTTTTAACGTGAGCTCGCGGGGAGGGGGGGCGCTTTAAAAACATTTTTCTCTTATTAAATAATAAATAATTTATAAAATTGTGTTTTTAAAAAAATATATAAATTTTGATCACTTTTATTGCTGTTACAAGGAATGTAAACGTCCCTTGTGACAGTAATAGGTGGTGACCGGTACTCTTTATGGAGGGATCGGGTGTCTAGAAGACCCCCGATCCCCCCTTTGCACTTCAAAGTATTCAGATTGCCGAAAACAGCAATTCTGAATACTGTGTATAATATATATTTTTTAAATCTGGCGCCGAGTAACCCGGAAGTGAAGTCATGACGCCGTGTTTACATTGCGGAGACTGAATCAAAGTTGTTTATGGCTTCGTTCCAGTCTGGGCTGAGACACTGGAGGCGGCGGATGGGGTCTTCCAGTGGGAGGGGAGGCCCGGTCAGAGCGGCGGGATGTCCCCTCCCACTCCTCCGACATAAGAACCGAGTGGCTTTTAGCCGCATCGGTTGTTATGCCTGGATAGCCAATCGCCGGCTCTAAACAAGGCTACCAGGGTGATGCCTGCAGCTGCGGGCATCATCCCGGTATAACCCCCGAAAGCCGAGGACGCATATATGCATGCGCTCGTCAGGAAAGGGTCAATGTACATTGTGTGTTTCTGTAATATAATGCCAAATACCGTTTTGTTTCAGTGCTGCTCTGCGCTTCTGTGATCCACTGGAGCTCTCTTCCCTGCAATTATTATATTACAGAAACACACTCATTGTACTTTAATAGAGTAATGGAGTAGATTATAGGATTTTACAAACATTTTAAACTAGGGCTTATTTTTGGGGTAGGGCTTATATTGCAGCCCTCCTGGAAAATAACGCTAGGTCTTGTTTTTGGGGCAGGTCTTGCTTTTTGGGGAAACATGATATGGGGGCATTCATGGTTGTTGCACGTCTGCCTTTGTTTATCTCCATTATATGATGAATTGTCAGGACTGGTAGTTTACACAATTTAATAGATGTATTGTGATCTCCTTTAAGATCACAAGAAGTGACAAGGCCACTGCATCCCTGGCAAGATCAACAGGTATTTTCTGTGCTTGCTGAAAATATTTTTAGCCTTAAAAGGGAAATCAAATCCAACCACCACAAGCCAGGACACAAGCCAGAGGCTGTCAACAGCTAGGCTTCAAAGTATGGAAGGCAAAGACAGTGCCAGGGTACAGGCCTAGGACGTCAACAGCCAGATAGCGAGGTACAGGAGCATGAAGCAGGATATAAAGTCCAAAACGCAAACCGAGGTCACAATGGGTAGACCGGAATCCCGAGGCAGGTCAAAAGCAAGCTGGGCCGTACATGAAAAGGCAAACGCAACAGATCAGGTCACAGGTAAATTGGTGACTAGATAAAGACCACTTTGGTAATCTGTGTGTGTCACATTCCAGCTTAAATGGGCTGTTTGGCACCTATACCAGTGTCACGCGTGCACATGAGCCTACATTCACGCTGCTTAGCATGCACACTTGGACCCCTTTCACACTGAGGAGTTTTTCAGGCGGTACAGCGCTAAAAATAGCGCCTAAATACCGCCTGAAAAACTCCTGCCCAGCCTTGCGCTGGCAGGAGAGAAAACAATCTCCTGCAAGCAGCATCTCTGGAGCGGTATGTATACCGCTCCCTCACATACCGCTCCTTCCCATGCCGCTCCCTCCCATGCCGCACCCTCCCATGCCGCACCCTCCCATGCCGCTCCTTCCCATGCCGCTCCTTCCCATGCCGCTCCTTCCCATGCCGCTCCCTCCCATGCCGCTCCCTCCCATGCCGCTCCCTCCCATGCCGCTCCTTCACATTTAAAACCATGGGAAACCGCGGTAATACTGCCCGCAATGTGCCTCTGCAGAGGCGCTTTGCGGGCAGTATTAACCCTTTAACGGCCGCGAGCGGGGGTTAATACCGCACCGCTAGTGGCTAAATCCTGCGGGAGTTCCGACGATATATCGCCGCTATTTTTAGCAGCGCTATACTGCCACCACGTATCCCGCTCCAGTGTGAAAGGGCCCTTATTTATCTGCGCATGCATGTTAATACATGTCTTACAATAAGTTTATGCTTGGAAACATGCGCATGTCCACACAATGGCCTTCTTGTATTGGCACAACTGACCCTTTCTTACCTGGTAAGCTGCAATATATTACATTTGTTTTTGGGTTTAGATGCAAGTTCCTCTTCTACTTTTTCTGCCCGTTATGACTGTGATCGACCAGAATATTTCCATGATGGCTGCTTTTCTGTTTTACATTTTATATAGGACACAAAGTGGCAGCATTAGAACTAATTGCTTGGACTGCCTGGACAGAACCAACAGTGTCCAAGCCTTCTTTGGGTTGGAGGTGAGTATATCAAGAACCCCTTTTTAATATAGTATTTAAATATTATTATTATTATTTTTTTACTATTATGTGGCGTTAGTCTATTCATTGACAGGAAATGATCAGCCATGTAACAAATTGTATGTAATTGGATGATATGGTGAGGAACGGGATGGCTGAAATGGATTATTCTGGGGGTCTTTATTGTTCTTATGAGATCCAATGTCTTTGCGGTACTAATTATTAGGCCTGTTGCATAGAAAGGTCATACAGCTGTCAAATGCCAATTCATGCTTGGACTTGCTTACTAAAACTGCTTACTAGGTTAGCATAACAGCCAGGCAACAATCATTTCTGCAGTCTGTTGGTGCACTCCGGCTGAGCTGGCCAATTATTGTCAGGTGTAAATATTATATAAAGCTCTGTTTCCACTATTGCAACCCAAAGTCGCCCGATTTTGCCAACATTTTTGGCCGCAATTGTTTTCCGCGATTTTGATGCAATAGCTGTGTATTCTTGAGGTCACATCAAAGTGGGACCAATGTAGTGCAGGGACTACTTTCAAGTTGCTGCGACTTGAAGTTGCACAGATATGAAATCACAGATATGAAATCATGGGGTATGACTTGTCATGCGACTTGAGAGTCCCAAGTCGCATGACAAGTCGCACAGGTGGAAACCGAGCCTAAATGGCTCCAACAGCATCTGCCAGCACTTATTATCTCAAACAATTTTCCTTTTTATATAAGCCAAATGCTCCTGTTTATGGAACAAATAGCTGACAATAGCTGACAAACCTTGACTTTACGTCCGATAGGCTTTGTGCTTGTCGCACTCTCTGAAAAGCGATGCACCACAGATTTTTTATTTATTTTTTAACAGTAAAGCTTGAGGCTGGGTTCACACTATTGGATTGGATGCAGGTTTCCTCGCATAGCATGAGATTGTGACTGGCTCCGCAGTTGCTCTGGTGGAATTGCACTGGAGCCCTGTGTGTCTTTTGGTCCATTTCAGGTTCGAATTAGGCCCAAAATTTTGGCTGAAATCTGACCTAAAATGGTGAATGGAGACGCACTGCATGTTCTAGTGTGATACCGGCCAGAATCAATCGAAAAAAATTATCATGTAAGAACACTACAACCTCCATTGTAAAACATTTTTCCAACCTTTTCGATAAAAAAAAAATAAAAAAAAATAATCAATTTAAAATGATCTGTAAATTTCCCCAACAAATGTTTGTTTTATTTTCATAAATCCATTTGCATTATCCTATTGACCAGATTATTGAACAATCGGATTAAAATGGGCTTGGCGCCTATAAGATGTTACTATTTGGAAAGATATATATATATATATATATATATATATATATATATATACAGGGCTTTTTTTCAGGGGGAACTTGGGGGAACTCAGTTCCACCACCTCTAGCTTAGACCCTTTGGTGCCTGCTCACCACAATCACTTGTAAATACAGAAGTCTGGTTTATGTGTTAACAAGTGACAGCTCTGCACTCTGTGTGTATCCACCTTAACTATGCATTATGTATGTAATGCAATCCTGGTATTTAATGCCCCTTTAAGACCCTACTACTGTTTGTGAAATCTGAACGGGGTCGTGGTTGAGTTCCTGCACCTTTTTTCTGAGAAAAAAAACTCTGTGTGTATGTATATATATATATATATATATATATATATATATATATATATATATATATATATATATATATATATATATATATATATATATATATATATATATATATAATATAAATATGGATTTTTTTCTCAAATAAGAGGTGCTGGAACTCAACCAGGACCCCCCAGAACCCCTGAGCACACAAACCCTCCAAATCACATCAAATAGTAGTGTGTGTAATCAGATTTCGCAAACAGTAGAAGGGTCTTAAAGGGGCATTAAATGCCAGGATTGCATTTACATACAGAGTGCAGAGCTGTCACTTGTAAACACAGAAACCGGACTTCTGTGTTTACAAGGGATTGTGGTGAGCAGGCACCAAAGGGTCTGAGCCAGAGGTGGTGGAACTTGGTTCCCCCAGAAAAAAAGCTATATATACAGTACAGACCAAAAGTTTGGACACACCTTCTCATTCCAAGAGTTTTCTTTATTTTCATGACTATGAAAATTGTAGATTCACACTGAAGGCATAACAACTATGAATTGACACATGTGGAATTATATACATAACAAAAAACTGTGAAACAACTGAAAATAAGTCATATTCTAGGTCCTTTTGCTTTGATTACTGCTTTGCACACTCTTGGCATTCTCTTGATGAGCTTCAGTCACCTGAAATGGTCTTCCAACAGTCTTGAAGGAGTTCCCAGAGATGCTTGGCACTTGTTGGCCCTTTTGCCTTCACTCTGCGGTCCAGCTCACCCCAAACCATCTGGATTGGGTTCAGGTCCGGTGACTGTGGAGGCCAGGTCATCTGGCGCAGCACCCCATCACTCTCCTTCTTGGTCAAATAGCCCTTATACAGCCTGGAGGTGTGTTTGGGGTCATTGTCCTGTTGAAAAATAAATGATGGTCCAACTAAACGCAAACCGGATGGAATAGCAGGCCGCTGTAAGATGCTGTGGTAGCCATGCTGGTTCAGTATGCCTTCAATTTTGAATAAATCCCCAACAGTGTCACCAGCAAAGCACCCCCATCACACCTCCTCCACCATGCTTCACAGTGGGAACCAGGCATGTAGAGTCCATCCGTTCACCTTTTCTGCGTCGCACAAAGACACGGTGGTTGGAACCAAAGATCTCAAGTTTGTACTCATCAGACCAAAGCACAGATTTCCACTGGTCTAATGTCCATTCCTTGTGTTCTTTAGCCCAAACAAGTCTCTTCTGCTTGTTGCCTTTCTTTAGCAGTGGTTTCCTAGCAGATATTCTACCATGAAGGCCTGATCACACAGTCTCCTCTTATCAGTTGTTCTAGAGATGTGTCTGCTGCAAAAGGTGGCTACTTTGAAGAACCTAGAATATGACATATATTCAGTTTCACACTTTTTTGTTATGTATATAATTCCACATGTGTTAATTCATAGTTTTGATGCCTTCAGTGTGTCTCTACAATTTTCATAGTCATGAAAATAAAGAAAATTCTTTGAATGAGAAGGTGTGTCCAAACTTTTGGTCTGTACTGTGTATATATATAATCTCTATCGCTCTCTCTATCGCTCGCTCTCTCTATATATAATCTATATATATATATATAGATATCTATATATAGATATATATCTATATATAGATATATATATATATATATATATATATATATATATAATCTCTTGCTCCGTGTGTGTATATGTATATATATGTGTGTGTGTGTGTGTGTGTGTGTGTGTATGTATGTATGTATGTATGTATATATATATATGTGTATATATATATATATATATATATATATATATATATATATATATATATATATATATATATATATATATATATATATATATAATATATATAATTAATTTATTTCTCTTCCCAGAGTGTTATGTTTGGTCAGTATAGAAGAGGTATGACTGACTCATCCTTTGCAGGAGAATTGGGACAGAACAGAACAATCTATAATTACAGGCCTGTGGGGAATTACCGCTATTAGACTGAATTTATATGCATGTAAAATAACTAAAGGAAATGCCTAATTGAATCAGTCTGGCCAATTTAATATATGTTAAACTTGCGGATCAGTATCTGATGGCCTTACAACAGCCAGAGGCTTTGTACAGCTGGCTCATCACTCCCAGGAGTTAATGTAATATTTAAATATATGGTTGGCTGATTACCAAAAATGTACGGTAATTACCAAACCTTCATAAAAACAAAGAGAAACATTAATGGGCAAAATGCATACTCTGAATAAAATGAATGCCAACTAATCGCATGCATGATCTTTTACTTCTTTTTTGTTTTTGTTTTTTGTTTTCGTTTTGCAGAGGGATTAGAATTCTGGTCAATTTGTATTGATTGCTGTCTGGGCCCTCATTAGTGAGATTCACCCTCTCCATTTGTCCTGTTTAACCATTATCATTGAAAGTGAATAAAGGTGTTTTGTGCCATCCCCGTCATTAGCATCTTTGTTTAGTCAAGTAGAGTGTAAACCGCTCCAAGGTGGTCTGCAAATTAAAAATCTCTTGATACTACTGTGGCAACAAGACTGGGTGACTGCCGAGGTCCGCAGCCTGGATAATCCATGCAATAAAGAAAAAAAAGCGGCATTCAGAGATAAAGGAAAGTTTGTCGGTTTAAAGGAGTTAAAGGTTTTAAAAAAAACATGACACATGAGGGATTAACACTGTTCAGCAGACGCGTTTCACACAAAGTGCTTAATCATTGCAATGATTAAGCACTTTGTGTGAAATGTGTCATGTTGTTTTTTGACTACAATAAACCAACAAATTTTCTTCATCTCTGGATGTGCCGCTTTTCTCTTTGTTGCATCCTCGATTAGTCAGTCAGCCTTGTTGCCCCCTGTGTTGCAGTGTTTTTTTTTACTTGTTTATGCAGGGGTTAATGTCTTGGATTATCCAGCTGGTTTTTCACCCTCAATGTAGAGGCTCCGAGCGCACTACCTCGCCTTCCCCAGCAATGTCTAAATCTGTGACACTCACTGTTTTCAGGACTGGATACCAGTAGGCATCTCGGTCCTTTTTTCTTCTTTAATTGCAGCACACCCACCTTTATAGCAACTATTTAAATCCCATTTGCGCCAACCACACCCACCCAAAATGTCTAAATCTGAACTGATTGGTGCTTTTAAACAATCTACTGCTGGCCCACTCTCTAAGGACCCTTTCACACTGGGGCGGGAGCCGCGGTGGCGGTATAGCGCCGCTAAAAATAGCTGCGCTATACCGTCAGATTTGCCGCGGGATTCGGCCGCTAGCGGTGCGGTATTAACCCCCGCTAGCGGCAGATAAAGGGTTAATACCGCCCGCAATGGGCAATACTGCCCATTGCGGGCAGTATTGCCGCGGTTTCCCATTGTTTTAAATGGGAAGGAGCGGTATACACGCCGCTCCCCTCACCGCTCCAAAGATGCTGTTGGCATGAGACTTTTTTTCTCTCCCGCCAGCGCACCGCCTCAGTGTGAAAGCCCTCGGGCTTTCACATTGAGTATGCAGTGCAGCAGTTTTTCAGGCGGTATAGCAGCACTATTTTTGGCGCTGTACCGCCTAAAAAACTCAGTGTGAAAGGGGTCTAAATCTGGGTCCAATCTGTCTGGAGTGAGGAGGAGCTCTGCCCCGAGGAGTCGCAATCTGCAGGCATTACACCTCCGCTAAGCTCATGTCTTGCAGACCTTTTACATGGCCCTTTCTAGGTTCCTTGGTCAAGGTATATTGGCTCCAGTCTTTGCTACAGAAAGCTTTCAAGAATTTTATTCCAACCAATATGGTTTCTGAGCCCAAAGACATCCAATCTGTCTTGGACCTATGGAGTCTGAATGGTTTCATTTGAGCTCACAAGTTCTGAAAGGGAATTTACAAGGTCAGTCAATCTTTCCAACATCAGGGGGATGTCCTGGTCTCCGTAGACATCACATGGCCATCTTTGTGCAACACCAGCACTATAGGTAGTTGGCAGTGGGGCCTCCGCACTACTAGTTTGTGGCTTTCATTGTTTTATTTGACCTTTCTTCTCCACCATTCATTGTGAATGGTAACCCAACATACTGTATAGTAAAGCGCAATGCGCTGCAGTGCACTACAATGCATATATTGTGAGTGGTCTTTCTCTGCATTACTAGGCAAAAAAGCCATGCATGTTTTTTAATCCTTTTGTTGTGCATTGGTAGCTCATTCACATGGAAGGCCCGCCTTAACACAATGCCCATTAACACATATTATAATAGCATTTGAGCCAGGGTCCCAGGATATGTGCATCACCATGCACATAAAAGCAGTACCGCTGCCTCTGTACCAGTGAACCGGTAACTGTGTTTCACTTAAGTCTCACGCGGCTGTCTACCTTACACTTATCAGTAAACGCTCTATGTGCATTTTTCCCTCATCGTACACTTAGTCCTGGTGACCCCTACCTTATCACGTCTATATACCCCCTGGATAACCAGGTTGTTTCTAGGATCTCCCCCCTGCATATTTTCCTACTGTTGGATGCTTTGGGACTTTGCTATGAGAACCGGACTTGGTGCCCACAGATTGTCTCCTGACGAAGCGATTTAAATATCGCGAAACTTGTTGAGACCCGAGACCACTTGTCTCACAGCGCCTCTGGCCCACCCGTACCCCCTCTACATCTCTGAAGGGATTGCACAACTGGTGACCTCATCACTGTTTATGTATTGCTTTTTAAATGTTTTGTCTGTTCTTTGTTATTATATCTCTGTTTCTATGTACATTATGTGATTAAAAATGCTTTTCTAAATTACCCTTTTGCCTCACTCTGGTTGAGTATAAATACCTTAACTTGTACCGGTATAGTCCTCCCTGCCCACATAATACCTGTCGGTTTTCAGGGTCTCCGGGGATCCCCTGAACCCGTCAACTTTATCTACAATATTAGGACGATGGTACACCCTTAACCCTTATATATTCTCTATTAAATTCTATCTCAACACATATTATAACTCATGCACTAATGGACCTTAAAGGGTTTGTAAAGATACATTTCTTTCCCCTAAATAGCTTCCTTTACCTTGGTGCAGTCCTCCTTCCTTCCATTTTGCTTTTAAATGTCCTTATTTCTTCTGAGAAATCCTCACTTCCTGTTCTTCTGTCTGTAACTCCACACAGTAATGCAAGGCTTTCTCCCTGGTGTGGGGTGTTGTGCACGAGCAGGAGAGTCAGGACGCCCACATACACACTGCTCCTTTCTCTATCTGCAATGTAGAGAGTACCCTGACTCTCCTGCTCCCCCCTCAAGCTATTGCAGGGAGGAGCCACAAGAGCCGCCGTGGGACCCCAAAAGAGGAGGATCGGGACCACTCTGTGCAAAACGAACTGCACAGTGGAGGCAAGTATGACATGTTTGTTGTTTTAAAAAATAAATCGACCTATAGTATTACTTTAAGGTACACAAGTCCCACCCTTCTGTGTTTATGAACATTGTTCTTGCTATGAAGCATGCTGGTTGTGGGAGTAGTTATACCCTGAGCTGGCCTACAGATTTACTTTACATTTTTTTGTTTGCTACTGTTTAATCCTCCTGTAAGTGGCGATGTAACCTGAATCTTCAGGAATTCCAGTTCCCCTCAATAGACTCAAAGAAGAGGATTTTACTTTGGTTACAAAAAAAACTGTTTACAGAGCATAGTAGCTGAAGCTCATATTATTCCCAAGCAAACAGGTCAAAGAAATGACCTCCTCTTCTCCCCCTGCTGGTAGGGTTGTGTACAGATTCTCAATCAGAGGGATTCAGCTTAAAAGCAAACTTCCTTTGCTAAAATCTCTTGAGAAAATGTATAAAGCAGTATTAAATGAAAACGTTTATATGAATAGTAAGAAAAGAGCGTATTAAAACAAAAAAACGTAACAATACAAAAATATGTTTTCACTTTAAAAATTGTGTGTATGGCGTGTGTATGGCGTTTCCCTGCCTCCAATGCCGCGTACACACGATAGTTTTTCGGCATGAAAAACACATTGTTTTTGAAAAATGTCATTTAAAATGATCATGTGTGGGCTTCACATAATTTTTCGGCTTCTGAAAAACGGCCAAAAAAAAAAAATCGAACATGCTGCATTATTTAATGACGTTTTAAACAATGTCGTTTTTCGGGTTGTAAAAAATGATCGTGTGTGGGCAAAACGACGTGAAAAACCCGCGCATGCGCAGAAGCAAGTTATGAGACGGGAGCGCTCGTTCTGGTAAAACTAGCGTTCATAATGGAGTAAGCACATTCATCACGCTGTAACAGACAGAAAAGCGCAAATCATGTTTTACTAACACAGAATCGGCTAAAGCAGCCCAAAGGGTGGCGCCATCCGCATGGAACTTCCCCTTTATAGTGCCGCCGTACGTGTTGTACGTCACCGCGCTTTGCTAGAGCATTTTTTTTTTAACGACCGTGTGTGAGCAACGTCGTTTTAATGATGTAGTTGGAAAAAAAATATTTTTTTCTACATGCTGAAAAACTTTATTTTTTGCAACCCGAAAATTGATCGTGTATACGCGGCATGAGGTTCTCTGCCAGAGTTGTTTTCTTTTGCAATTTATGTTTGTTTTGTTATGTTCATTTTAGATTGCTGGAAAATACGGACTTTGTTGTATCCGTTTAGGGTCCCTCTAGTGTCATTCCACTCTAAATATGTGATGAGATTAGTGACATCTGCTGCTTATGTCCATTATCAATCACTTAGAACATGTCCCTTGTTTCCCTCCTGGCAGATGCTATTAAAGCAGCTGGAAGTCTTTGGCCTGGCTGAGAAGCCACAGATGGTTACACGGTTTCAGGAGGTATTCCGTACAATGTGGTCTACCAATGGAGACTCCATCAGTAAAATTTACGCCGGTACTGGAGCCCTGGAAGGAAAAGCGAAGGTGAGGAATAGATAAGGTGGGAGGTGAATGTTTCTATGTACAGTATTTGCACCTCTGCACCTGTCTGTTTTTCCATTCACTTCCCTGTGCTTTGTATGTTTATCTGCTTATCCTGTGATTGCTTGACATCATTTGAAATGGCAAATTAAAGGAGAACCCCAGGCAGTCTTTACTAGGCGAGAAGACTACCGAGAAGACTACCGTGTTTCCCCGAAAAAAAGCCCAGGTGTTATATTAATTTTGGCAACAAAAGACACAGTAGGGCTTATTTTCGGGGTAGGTCTTACTTTCAGGGAAACACGGTAGCTGTCAATCTTTGCATTTTATGTTTGGATGCACTTGTTAGTAGAAAAGCTAATGATCTGCATGAGATATTGGCTTGTTATGATCCCATAATCCTACTATGACACGCGCTAATTATAGAAGATTACGTCATCGGAGTCTAAAGTAGCCCCACCCCATTTCCATAATCCACAGCAACCAGGAACTGTGGGTACTGCAGCTTTATACATGGCATAGGATAGTCTGAGTTCATCTTTAACCCCTTCAGCCCCGGAAGATTTTACCCCCTTCCTGACCAGAGCACTTTTTGCGATCGGCACTGCGTCGCCTTAACTGACAATTGCGCGGTTGTGCAACTTTGTACCCAAACTAAATTTGTGTCCTTTTTTCCCACATATAGGGCTTTTTTTTCGGTGGTGTTTGATCACCTCTGCGGTTATTGTTTTGCGCTTTAAACAAAAGAACAGCAACAATTTTGAAAAACAAAACACTATCTTTTAACTTTTTGCTATAATATGCCAATTTTTTATTTATTTTTAAATATTTTTTTCCTCAGTTTAGGCCTATGTGTCGCAAATTGCAATAAGCGTATATTGATTGATTTGCGCAAAAGTTATAGCGTCTACAATCGCAAAAAGGGTATATAGATTGGTTTGCGCAAATGTTATAGCGTCTACAAAATAGGGGGTAGAATTGTGGCATTTTTATTATAATATTTTTTTTTTTTTTTTTTTTTTTTTTACTAGTAATGGCGTAAATATGCAATTTTTATCAGGACTGCAACATTATGGCGGACACATCGGACACTTTTGACACATTTTTGGGACCACTGACAATTTTACAGGGATCAGTGCTACAGAAATGCACTGATACTGTAAAAATGTCACTGGCAGGGAAGGGGTTAACACTAGGGGGACGATCAAAGGGTTAATTGTGTTCCCTATTAGTGTTCTAACTGAGGGGGCCTTACTAGGGGAAATATCCCTTAAAAGAACCGGGAGCTGTGTGCTTACATACACAGTTACCGATTCTCGCTCTGTCACGGGCGATCGCCCGGAAGTCATTGAGCCCGCCGGGCACTCCCATAGGCTCGGGGGGCGAGCAGCGAGTGCGTCCCCCTAGTGGCCACAGGGCAAAGCGATGTAACATAACGTTTCGCCGAGCCGAGCCATGTTGCTGCAGTAAAACTGGGTTGGCAAGTGGTTAAAACAAAGACTATGTGAACATAACAGATACTGCTTAGTTTGTGTCTTCACTGAGGTTCTCTTTTAGACCGCTTTCACACTGAAGCATTTTTACAGCGTTTTAGCATTTAAAAATAGCGCTATTAAAACGCTCTCCATGCATCTCAATGGACCCTTTCACACTGAGTCCTGCAAGCAGCATCTTTGGAGCAGCTTTTGAGCGCCCCTCTCCTTTGAAATGAATTGAAAGCGCTGTAAAAACGCCTTACCCTTTCACACTGAGGCACTGCAAAAACGCCCTAGAACTTTAGGGTCTTAGCGGTGCTTTACCAGCACATTGGGATTGCAGATGAGGCTTTGCTCAAATAACGTTCGAAAAACGCCCCAGTGTGAAAGGGGCCTTAAGAGCAACTGTTGCATGTTGTGTATGGAATGTCTTGCATATGGAGGTGGAACAGGTTGGGTCAGCCCTTCACTTTCCTTTCTAAAGTCAGTGGATGATTTTAGAGGTTTTATTTTAGGATGCCTCAACAAGAGAGTGCCAAGAAGATGACAAAATGTACATTCAGGCACCTGGGGTAGGCTGTCCTTTATTCAGACCGTCACATTCCGAGAAAGTGAAAGGACATTATTTACATTTTAGAGTTGTCCCCAGAACAAAAGGTAAGGGGAAATCTGACAACAGGTACACTTTCAAAAACAAAGAGGGGAAGGCACAAATCCATGGTGCATTAATAGAGTAAAAGGATCTTTATTAATAGGGTTGTCCCGGTACCACTTTTTTAGGACCGAGTACAAGTACCAATACTTTTTTCCAAGTAGGCGCCGATACCGAATACCAATACTTTTTTTTTTTTAATGTGTCCCCAAATGCAGCCATGTCCCCCACAGATGCAGCCATGTCCCCCATATATTGCAGCCATGTCCCCCCCCAGCCATATGTTTAGCATGAGGACAGAATTAGGCTGCTTTCACATTGGGCAGTGGAGCCGCGGTGGCGGTATAGCAGCCTGATTTTTAGCGCTGTTATACCATAGTATTTACCACGGTATTAGGCTGCTAGCGGTGCAGTTTTAACCCCGAAAAAGGGTTAATACCGCCCGCAATGCACCTCTGTAGAGGCGCATTGCAAGCGGTATTACCGCGGTTTCCCATTGATTTCAATGGGAAGGAGCGGTATAGGAGCGGTAAACACACCGCTCCTATACCGCTGCAAAGATGCGGCTAGCAGGACTTTTGGAGCGGTCCTGATAGCGCACTGCTTCAGTGTGAAAGCCTTCGGGCTTTCACATTGAAGACTACAGGGCAGGTTTTTTTCAGGCGGTATAGCAGCACTATTTTTAGCGCTGTACCGCCTGAAAAACGCCTCAATGTGAAAGGGGCCTTAAAGCCAAACTCCAGGAACTAGAAGAAAAATACCCTTGCATTGGGACCTCCTCGCACTGTAAGGGCTAAATGCTCATAGGGTCTAGGGCATGGGTCCTCAAACTACGGCCCTCCAGCTGTTCAGGAACTACAATTCCCATCATGCCCTAGTCATGTCTGTGAATGTCAGAGTATTACAATGCCTCATGGGACTTGTAGTTCCGCAACAGCTGGAGGGCCGTAGTTTGAGGATCCCTGGTCTAGGGGTTGAAGAATAAGCTTGAATACTTGCCTTCTTTCCCACTCGAGCACCCTTCTTCCACACCATGTGACCAGTTCCGCGAGCAGCTGCATCCAAGCCTTGCGTCACCAAGTGCAATGCAAAGCGTTGGTTGCAGTGGTGTAAAGCACACCCCCACTGGACTCGAGTAATGGCGTATTCTCTGTAGTGGCAAATCGCGCTTCTCTGTCTGGCAATCCAGAAAGATGGGCGTGTCTGGATTTGGCGGTTGCCAGGAGAACGGTACTTGCCTGTCTGCATTGTGCCAAGTTTAAAGTTTTTGGTGGATGGGGGATTATAGTGTGGGGTTGTTTTTTAGGGGTTGGGCTTGGCCCCTTGGTTCCAGTAAAGGAAACTCTTAGGGCGTCAGCATACCAAGACATTTTGGACAATTTTCATGCCCCTAACTTTGTGGAAACAGTTTGGGGATGGCCCCTTCTTGTTCCAACATGACTGCGCACCAGTGCACAAAGCAAGGTCCATAAAGACATGGATGAGCAAGTTTGGGGTGGAGAAACTTGACTGGCCTGCACAGAGTCCCGACCTCAAGCAGAACACCTTTGAGATTAATTGGAGCGGAGATTGCGAGCCAGGCCTTCTCACGCTTCTGGGAAAATGGTCTAACATTCCCATAGACACACTCCTAAACCTTGTTGCAGTGCAGGGGATCTCTACTACAAGGGTGATTTTTTATTTTAATTTCGGGAGTTTAGCTTTAAGCACTGATCTCAGCACTGTCTAGGAAGAGACATTTACACCAGACTGTACTTTCTGTACGGAGCTCAGGATGACATTATAAACCTTTTTATCATTATAATCCCCTAGAAACCATTGTCCTTTTTTAGTCATCTGCAGCCGAGAACAGCCCAGGAATGTTCCCATCGCTCTCGTATCTTGTGTCAGTATGCCAAGGATCAACGTTCCAGGTGTAGCAGACAATAATAAATCCCCACTTGTTTTTTCCATGTGTCACACTTGGTTAATAAGCGGTAACAGAAAAGTGTGGCTGCATTAGAATATCTTCGATGCATACATAGCTAATCTTCACTGAAGCGGTGTACGCATGAAGAATCAAATGCAAATTCTAGCCCCCGAAGTCAAATCCGTAAAAAAATTATTCTGATTGGTTGCTTTAGGTTATAACTTACTACCTTATGATTTCACATGGGTGCAAAGGGACTGTACACCATAAAAACAGCCAATCAAATATGCAATTACCTGTATTCAGCCCCAGCCTCTAATTTATTTAGGTAGTATGCATTTTATTTTTTATGGTGCAGACTAGAGCCCTTAGTCCTAAGATTTATTAAAGTGTCCAGTGAAGTGACTGGCCTCAGGTAATACACAGAGATTGAAAAAAAAATCCTCCTACGTAAGTTGTACCTGTTTATCTCCAGTCTTCTGTTCTCTACATTTGTTTAACCACTTCAGCCCTCGGACCATATTGTTGTTCAAAGACCAGGCCCCTTTTTTGCGATTTGCCACTGCGTCGCTTTAACTGACAATTGCGTGGTCGTACAATGTGGCTTCCAAACAAAATTGGCGTCCTTTTTTTCCCACAAATAGAGCTTTCTTTTGTTGGTATTTGATCACCTCTGCGGTTTTTAGTTTTTGCGCTATAAACAAAAATAGAGCGACAATTTTGAAAAAATTAATATTTTTTTACTTTTTGCTATAATAAATATCCCCCAAAAATATATATAAAAAAAATGTTTTCCTGTCGGGATCAGGAACGAGCGGGGGTCGTGCGCCCATATTAGCTGCTTGCCGAGGTGACGTAATATTACGTGATTTCACCCAGCAGAGCCGACCTGCTGCAGTGAAACTGCAGCGGCTGGTCGGCAAGCGGTTAAAGTGCTGAGTTGTAAATCTTCCCTGAGAGTTCACTAAAAAGGGTTAGAGAGCTGAAATTCCACTACAGAGCTCTGAAATCTGATTGAAGGGAATGGACATACCCACTTCACACAGCTCACAGGAACAGAGCTGAGGCTGTGAATCAGCTGGAGATCCCTCCTCTGCCACCATTTTTCTTTCTGTGTCAGGAAAACTTGTCAGAAGTGATTAATTCATGCTGATAGCAGAGGATCGAAGCAGCAGAAAAAAGTGACACTTGGTGTTCTTAAAGGGGAGTTCCAGCCTTTTTATGTTTATTAAAAAGTCAGCAGCTACAACTAAAAACAGACACTTCCCTGCTCCACGGTCCAGCGATGCGGCTGCCCGAAGAGTTGCTTCTCTTCCTCCCCCTCTCCACCGGTGCCTCCAATCACACTGTGGTCACCCGGCCGTAACGGCTTTTGGCTTCACCAGTTGCATATGACGAAACATGTAGGGCGTTGCTACGCACTGACGTCATTACGCCACACATTTTTTTTAATGCAAATCTTTTTTTTTCTCATTTTTTTTTTTCATTTAAAACTTTTTGTATTTTCAGTACTATTATATTTTGCTAATTGTGATCATTCACTTTACACGAGCGCAACTTATTTTTATATAATTAAAGTTCATGTGCGTGTAAGGACAGGCGCCCAAATACTTTTGGCAATTATAGTGTGTGTGCAACATTCCATTAATTAGTCGGGCATACATTCTTGGCTTCGTGAATGATTTCTCTATTTTTCCCGAAATATTTCTGGGCTTTTTGAACTTGTATCAATGCATGACAAATGATTCTTGCACATGGATGGTATAGAAGTTCAGAGATGGAATTGGAAAGAACAAAGTAATACAGATGAGATAGAAGTTGGATGGACAAATAAAGAATCCAGTAACTATCTGTCCACGTCAGTTTAATTTTTATGTTCCATGCATGCCAGTGCACCCATCCACATCCCACCCCCCAATTCTGAAATGCTTAAAAATTCTTTTTTTTTTCCTTTTTGTGTAAAGTTCACTCCTCATTCTTCCTCCATCATCTAACCTCTTGCCTGCTTTCCTCCTGCTCTCTTGGTTCTCGTCTGATTTCCTGTGTAAATGGTGAGTATATATAAAATCTATTAACGTTACATTTCCGTTTTCTGAAGATGTCTTGTGCTCATGTATTTCCTTATTTTACAAAGTATTTCTAACTGTTTCCTTTGAGATGAAAAATATAAGATATCAGGATTTCTTCCTATTAACTTCAGTGTGTCAGGTTATCTCACACATGGTGACCAGGATGTGGGGTGAGCATGGGCATCCGCTGAATTTTTTTTAGGGGGGGGGGGGCACTTCAGCAGTGGCGATACAGTCGCAATTCACCCTTTCTTCAAATGCAAGCAGGGGTTAAAAGTGCCCCAATAATGGCCGAATAGCGATGGTAAAATGCCGCTCTTTAGCAGCGCTTTGCCAACAACGTGGCCAGCTGGCAGTGTGAAATGGCTCTTAAGATAAATCAGCTTTACGTAATGCCCATATAAATATAGCCTAGAGAATGTACAGACCCCCCTTCTGCACAGACCCCTCCCCCCCATTCTGCACAGACCCCACCATTCAGTACAGATGGACCCACCATTATGTACAGACCCCTCTATTCAGCACAGATGGACCCCCCATTCAGCACAGACCCCCCTTCAAGCGGAGTTCCACCCAGGAAAACAAAATTTGGCCATATATCCTAAAAATAAAATAAAAACATGAAAAAAAAATAATACTCACCCAAAATACCTGTTGCTATGCGGAAGTCCGTAATCTGCCTCTTCCCCACCGCGGTGTGTTTTCTTCTGCTTCTTCTGCTTGTGAATGGGGCGCGCTGCTTTCTGGGAACTGTGTGTGTTCTCAGAGAGCAGCCGCCTATTCACAAGCCGGCGTGAGACTCACGCAGGCGCAGTAGGAAATGGGCAGTGAAGCCGTAAGTTTCCCCTAGTGTGAATGGCGGCGCGGGACCTGGATCGATCGTAGGACCGGCATCGGGGGGGCCATCAGCGCGGGCAAGTAGGACAAGGTAAGTGTCCTTATTAAAAGTTAGTAGCTGGTGACTTTAAAAAAAAAAAAATTTGCGTGTGGAATCCCTCTTTTAGCACAGATAGACCCCCTCCCCCATCCCATTCAGTACTTCAGATCAGCCATCAGCGTGGCACAGGCAACAGGTTCCCTCCCCCTGTGTACACATAAACACTTTACTCTGCTCGCTGTGACGGTGTGACATCTGGCCCAGGACTGCTCAGACAGCCTGCAGCCACGAGACTCTTCAACGCCTTCTTGATTTTCCAGGGGGGGTCATTTGCTCCCCCCCCCTGCCCTATGGAGCGAAAACCCATGGGGTGAGAAGTGTTTTCGGTTTGTGTCTGACACCAGTAAGCTTTTTAAAATGGTAAACATGAACTATTACATTTTTCTTGATTTGGAGACATTTTCTTGTAACTTCCTTTGTCTCCTGAGGATCAGTTGCCTGGCCAGAAAAGAGCCTGTCCATGTTCTGTGCATACCATGGAAAGCACCAACAGCCACACACCGATGTTATTTAAGGCCTCATTCACACAGGCGGACTCCATCGCAGTCTGTTGCGACGGAGTCTGCCTGCTTTCGCCAGCTCAGCGGGAGATCAGTCCGCAGATCTTCGCTGAGCCGACAGATGACAAGCTCCTCTCTGCTCACTGAGTGGGGAGGGGCTTGTCGGGCACCGCTGATTGCTATGGAGCGATCTGATGAAAATGGACAGCATGTCCATTTTCATCAGATCTTATCCGATCCGCATGTACGGATGGAGACGTATCCCCCATACGTCTGTGTTTAGCGGATCGGGTCGGATGTCGGTGGACATGTCTCCGCTGACATCTGATGCTCCATAGGGATGCATGGAGCGCCCGTTCAGGTCCGCCGTCAAAACTGACAGGCGGACCTGAACGGTCAGTCAATGTGAAATGAGGCCTAAAGCACAGCTTTATTCTCAGAAAATAGGTGCAGGAACTCAACCGCGACCCTGTTCAAATTTCACAAACAGTAGAAGTGTCTTAAAGGGGCATTGCATGCAGAGTTCAGGGGGTTACACACAGAGTGCAGAGCTGTCACTTGTAAATACAGAAACCAGACTTCTGTGTTTACAAGTGATTGTGGTGAGCAGGCACCAAAGGGTCTGAGCAGGCAAGTCTAACATGCTTTTTGTTTTAAGAATAAAAAATGACACATTTAAAAACACTTTAACTTAATTGCTAACACATAAGGGGCGGGGCATGTTCCAGTAGGTTATGGAAGTGCACAGCAGGCTTTATAGCCACCTGAGTCACTTTTACCATTAGGCTGACTGTTTATATATGTGTACAAATAACATGGTGTGTTTAAAAGCCCTTGCTACAATATGTCATTTCAGAATGCCTCTGACTCAAGAGGATAGGAATATGGGGGAAATAGCCCAGTTTGCCCCCTCCCCCATACACCAATCCTGTTCCCCCAACATTCAAGCTAGTTCTTTTCATTATTGTAATATTTAATTTTACTGCAGTATTTAGACATGGTGGTATGTGTGAGAATAATATCGCATGTAATGATTTGTATTATTGTAAAATATTATTGTATTTAACAAAAAGTGTCGCCCCCCCCCCCCCCGAAATAATGCGCTATGGTCTGTCTTAACATGACGTTCGCCTTCATCATACATACTGTTAATACAATAAGGAGACTGAAAGCTCTCATTCATTATGGCGGATCTATGTATTGGATCTGTTTTAGTCCAGGAAGTAATTCATCAACGGAAGATTTAATTGTACATCTAATTACATCATTACCTTTGTAGCTGCAGAGGGATGGTCACATTTGTAACATTGAATATTATACACGGTTCATGACATGGGTATAAAATCTTGGTGATTTCCTCGCTTATTATAAGAAGAAAAAGTAGTGTTCACATTTTCTTGGTTCGCATTTTATTGATGGGAGAAGAGGTCGGGGGTGGTGGAGAGACTGCCGATAGTGATTTGCATTAGAGGAAATCAAGTCCTGTTCCACCACATAAAGATGTGTAAATGATAGAACTGAAAAGCTAGATAATATACATCCTTTGGCAGGTAAAATGTGTTTCTTGTATGTATTTCTTCCTGTATTTGGTTGTTTAAACTGGAACTTCGCTTTAAAAGTAAAGACTATATACAGACTGCCATTGCTGACCCCTCTCTTTGAAGATGCTAGTTACCGGGCTGATTCTGGTTTGACATGGAGCAAACATGAAGACCAGTGAAGTGTGCGCTCCTAATTATCGTAATTTAGATCAGTGACTGCTTTATAAGAAATCCTGATGTCTGTTAATATAACATAACTAGAGAATTCGAGGAACAAAAGATCAACACCAGGATCTAGAACGGGTGTCAAACTTAATTTTATAGCAGGGTGCATTAGCAGTATGGTTGCCCTCAAAGGGCCATTTGTATCAGGGGTGCGCTATGTACACAGTGCAGTGTTTAGGAGTGCGCTATGTGCAGGGTTAAAGGGGAGTTCCACCCACAATTTCACTTTTTAAATATAAATACCCCTGTATTACACAAGCTTAATGTATTCTAGTAAAGTTAGTCTGTAAACTAAGGTCTGTTAGGTTGTTGCAGCATTTAGATCCGTGGCCATCTTAACTACACTGTCCCATCCTATCCAGCATACTGGCATCAGTATGCTGTTTTTTTTTTTTTAATCGCTGTACTTACTGTTTAATTAATAATTTTAATTTCTCCCCACCGCGGGTGATTGGTGTGGCTATGTCGCGTCACGCCTTCCAAAAATAGCCGATTTAGGACTTGGCTCTTCCCAGGGCTATACGGCGCCTGCGCACAGACCTAGGAGCTGACTGCGCAGGCGCCGTATATAGCCGAGTCTTATGGCTATGGCGCGTCACGCCCTCCGAAAAAAGCCGAAATAGGACTCGGCTATATACGGCGCCTGCGCAGTCAGCTCCTAGGTCTGTGCGCAGGCGCAGTGTAGCGCCGGGAAGAGCCGAGTCCTAAATCGCCTATTTTCGGAAGGAGTGACGCGACATAGCCGCGCCAATCACCCGCGGTGGGGAGAAATTATTATTATTAATTAAACAGTAAGTACAGCGATTTAAAAAAAAAAAACAGCATGCTGACGCCAGTATGCTGGATAGGATTGGACAGTGTAGTTTTAGGGTGAACCTCCACTTTAAGTATGGGCATCATGAAGCCAGACTGTATGACTTCCTGGATTTCAGCTTTGCATATCTCGCACATGCTCAGTGCTGCACAAGCAATGTAATAGGTTTCAGTCAGGTTTGCAAGGACTACTGGGAAACATGATGCCTATCCCAGAAACCCTTGCAAATAGCCTTGTGACTTGATAGCCTAGGCTAATAAGGAGGAGGAGGTAATGAAGGACTACACAATATAGGTATCTATAAGCAACAAAATAAATAACAATTGTCCATTCTGAACACTATGAGATTAGGGCATGCAGCACAGACAACCATAAAAAAATGGGTGGAACTCCACTTTAAGAAGCGCTCCATGTATAAAGTGCAGAGTTTAGGAGTGTGCCATGTGAAGAGTGCAGTGTTAAGGAGTGCGCCATGTTCAGGGTTTGAGTGCACCATTTACAGAGTGCAACTCCCCCCTCCCCAAAGCTTCCTCAAATCTTTCTCCTACCATGCCTGGCTCTAATGCCTCTCGGTTTAGGCAGCTGTGTTTCACCTTGCAGGCAGATTGTTCTCAGATTCTGGAGATCTGTCCCCGACATGAGTGCGTACCAATATCTGCTAGTTCCAGGAGCCACTGAGAGCCAAGCTGCAGCTTTGTAAACATAGAAGGCTTTTGTGTTTACAAGTGACAGCAGGGATCGGTAGCAGAGCGTGGGAGCCGTAGGTGTTGGATTGGCAGTGCCCATGGGTTTTGCTGTCTTGTATCTTGACACCTGGTTGCAGTTCAGGTGTGTAATTACAACGACCTGTACATTTTACAGACTGGAAAGTTAAAAGACGGAGCGCGCTCAGTAACCAGAACGATCCAGAGCAACTTTTTTGATGGCTCCAAGCAAGAAGCGATAGATGTGCTGCTGCTGGGAAACACCTTGAACAGCGATTTGGCTGATAAAGCACGAGCTCTCCTGACTACTGGAAGTTTACATGGTATGTAATTCTCGGTTTATAAAGGGGTGTCTTTCTCTCATTCTCTATAAGGATCATTCAGCTGTTAGAGACCTTGTCACCATCTTCTTGAAGAAATATGTCTGCATTTAATGTATTTTATGCCTAATGTTGCTTGCAAAAATGTAGTTACATGCAAAATATTTAACAATAGCGCAAGGATTGTTCTTAAGTCTATTGAATATTAAAAAGGGTTACATTGATACAAAATGTGTAGACCCCAATGTTGTAATGCTTAGTAGTCGCACAGTGTTCAGCAATCAAATTTGAAGGACGTCTCTCACACAGGCATTGCCCAACATGTTTCACCCAAAAAAGCTTCATCAGGGACTCTATTTTAAATTTTGCATGCAGCCACATTTTTTGTAAGCAACATTATCATCATCCCAGAGTGCGCTGCTGTGATTAACCGCTGGAGAAGCAGGAGATCCCTTCACAGGACTGACTCACCAAAGTGAAAATTGACTTTGGATGTAACTTTCTGGAAAGTCTGTATTTCATTTTAGGTGGAGATGACAGCTTATCTTGCTCACCTGGGTGGAGAGTACACTGACAGAAGAACTGCAAGTTTGTGTTGAAAATGCTTATTGCTGTCTGTGTCCCCTCTGGAAAGATTTTCCAGTACTTTAGGGATCGAGGGGCCCCAGAACCAGAAATTGGAGAAACGGGTCACCAGAACAAGAGATTAGGCTAATGCAGGTCTATAAGGAATGAGGAGAAAGGAAAACGAGGTTCACTAGAATAAAAATCAAAGGGAATGTGGGTCACCAGATCAAGAAATGAGGGGTATGCAGGTGTATACAAACTTGATATGAGGGGAACAAGGGTCAAGTCCTGGGGAAAAAAAGTGTGGGAACTCACCCAAGATTCCCCACCTCAAGAATACAAAAAAAGTGTGTGTGTCTATATATCAGGGCCGGCCAAAGACATTGTACTGCCTGGGCCCAGGAATTAAGTACTTGCCCACTAAAAGGCCCCCACATTAATTATTTTATATCACAAATAAATAGACTCGGGCAGGGGTGGTATGGGGGTTTAGACTCGGGCAGGGGTGGTATGGGGGTTCAGACACAGGCAGGGGTGGTATGGGGGTTCAGACACAGGCAGGGGTGGTATGGGGGTTCAGACTCGGGCAGACGTGGTATGGGGGTTTAGACTCGGGCAGGGGTGGTATTGGGGTGTAGACTCGGGCAGGGGTGGTAGGGAGGGGGTAAGACACAGGCAGGGGTGCTAGGGAGGGGGAGCGAAACACAGATAAACCCACTGCTTTACTTGCAGTGTTTATCCTTTTCTGTGTGTGATTTCTTCGGTGTGTCTTTTGATCTGGAAAATGTGACTACTCCAGCAGGAGTCAATTCTCTAGCAGTCTCCTTTTCATATCATATAATATCATATCTGGGAATGTCTAAGTCATAATCTGTGCTGGCCCAACTCCTCTGCCCTCTTCCTTCACTACCCTATGTGGCCTTTAATAGAGCTGCTGTAGAAATGGCAAAAGACAATACAATATAATGTCACTTGAGTGACGGCTGTAAGTCTGAGGTTGCCAACATCACATCCAAGATGGCGGACCACAGCCGTAGTCTCATGACTTTTAAATGTCCACACACAGGCAGGCTTTTAGAGGTTATTGACATTAATAAAATAAGTTAAATGCACATATCTTCTAGGAAGATCTGTGCTAAAATAAATGAATGAAAAGCGTCCCATTATTAACCTCCCTGGCGGTATGATTCTTGTTTTAGGTGCTGGAAGCGGTACAATTATTTTGCATGGAAATTTGGCGTTTTATTTTGTAGGTCTGTAATTCTTAGGAATAACTCGAGAGTCTAGTAGACATCTCGGGTATGATAAATATGAAACACGAAATCATAAATTATAATATAATAAATAATTATAACAAATAATAGTATAATTATAATAAAAATTATTCAATAATGTAATCAAATCGAAAACACTGAAATTAGCTCAGTTGCAGAATTGTCGCCGTCATTAATTTTATTGTTTGATGATTAATTTCCCCACAAATCGCTATCGCTCAATTCTGCAAGTGATTCTAATTTATTATCGTTGTTTTCTAGCTGCTCTAAAACCACTTTTGACATAGACACTTTTTGGTTGCTATGGACAATCTCCAGTTTCCAGGCAGAAATAACAGTCTTTATAATATAAAACTGCATGCAGGACACTGGGCAGACCACTAGGGACAAAGGGAATGTGTAATTACTTTATACAGTACTGTAACCTGTAAGATTACAATATACTGTATTTATATAGTGTGTTTCACTTTTTAAATTTGGCGCCGAACTCCGTCCCGTGCGTCGCAACGTCGCAGGGAACGGAGCTCAGCACTGTGAGACGACCAAGGAGACACAGCGGAGGAGCCCGCACACACATCGCAGGATCCATGGACAAGGTAAGTAACTTCCCCTCTATCCTGCAATGCAATCCTGAGTCGGGCTCGGGGATACCGCTTTTGCTATGTAAAATTCACCCTGAGCCTGACTCTGGAATACCGATAAGGAGGTTAAAAGTCAGAAGTCAGAAGCTACAGTATATGTACCTACTGGCTTTTAATTTTTGCAGCGGTGGGCGGACCCCCACTTTTAAAGACTAAGGGCCGGATTCAGAAACCACTTACGCCGGCGTATCTATTGATACGCCGCATACGTTTTAAGATGCGCCATCGTATCTGTGTTCCGTATTCTCAAAGCAAGATACGCCTGAATGTGGATTTGATCTGACCGACGTAAGTCTTAGTACACCGTCGTATCTAGGGTGCATATTTACGCTGGCCACTAGGGGCGCTTCCGTAGATTTCCGCGTTTAATATGCAAATGAGCTAGATACGCCGATTCACGAACGTACTTGCGCCTGGCGCATTGATATACGTCGTTTACGTAAGGCGTACGACCGGCGTAAAGTTACCCCTGCTATATGAGGCGCAGCCAATGTTAAGTATGGATGTCGGAACAGCCGTCAAATTTTACGTTGTTTGCATAGGTCGTACGCGAATAGGGCTGTGCGTAAGTTGTGTTCACGTCGTAGGCAGTGTTCGGCGTATCTTAGGCATTCTATCCGACGTGATTCTGAGCATGCGCACTGGGTTACGTCCACGGAGGGCGCATGCCATATGAGATGCACAACGCCCGCCGAAAGATACGCAAATGTATCTGAATCCGGCCCTAAGCCTTTTTCTGACACTCATTGCTTACAAGTTTAAAATCAGTATTTTTTGCTAGAAAATTACTTAAAACCCCCAAATATACCGTATTTATCGGCGTATACCGCGCACTTTTTTGCCCTGAAAATTGGCCGCTTTCCCGCGTCTATTTCGAATACTGCGCCAGCATATACCGAGCGCAGTACACTCGGGTATAGTCAGGCAGACTCGGCTCCTCTCGCGCTGACATCCTGGACGTACAGGACGTGAGCGCGAAAGGAGCCGAGCCTGCCCGACTATTCACGAGTGTACTGCGCTCGGTATATGCAGGCGCAGTACACTCGTGAATAGTCGGGCAGGCTCGGCTCCTTTCGCGCTCACGTCTTGTACGTCAGCGAGAGAGGAGCCGAGTCTGCCCAAGTGTACTGTGCTTGGTATATGCCGGCGCAGTATTCAAAATCGGCGCGGGAAAGCGAGAAGGACGCGGCAGAAGGACGAAGAGGACACCCCAAGCCGCAGAAGGACGCCGGACCCGACGAGGACACCCGAAGTCGCCGATGGACGCCGCGCAAGACGCCAAAACTGTAAGTACAAAAAACTTTTTTTCCACAGGAATGGGGGTAACTTTAGGGGTGCGCGCTATACGTGGAAGCGCGCTATACCCCGATAAATACGGTATATAATATTTTAGCAGAGACCCTAGAGAATAAAATGGCGGTCGTTGCAATATTTTATGTCACACTGTATTTGTGCAGCGATCTTTCAAATGAATTTTTTTTTTCCAGAATCGTGCAGCTCTAATTTTTTGTTTTGAGCTTTGATAGCTTTAAATTGCCCTGAAGTCTGATTGTTGGTTCCGTCCTGCTCTGTTATTTGCTAATAACAATCTGTTCTTTCCTTTCCCTGCTGCGTGGTCAGTGTCAGAACTCATGTTACAATCAGGTATAGTAATACTCTGACTGCCTCATATATAATCCTTTTTTGTATGTGTTCCATGATAGTCTTTTCAAATGAAATAATTGCATTCATGTACTTTGGACTTTCTAAAAACTTAAATAAAAAATAGTTTTGGGTCATTAATTTTTGCAGCCAATCAGTGTAGCGCTTAGTTTTCTTGCTCTGCTTGGAAAGTGAACGCTGCGGTCTGATAGGCTGTCAGAAAACCGTATAGGTGCATGTTATGCAGTAGGTTTAGTTTGACTTTGGGCTTTTTCAGAATGATTGAATGCCGTTTTCCTCCTCCTAGCATCTCCAAGAGTACTGCGAAGCATGTGTGAGAACTACTACAGGTACGCCAAGCCCCGGAAAATCCGCATTTGCATTGGTACCTGGAATGTGAATGGCGGAAAGCAGTTCAGAAGCATTGCTTTCAAAAATCAGACTCTGACCGACTGGCTACTCGATGCTCCAAAGATTGCTGGAATTCAGGAGTTTCAAGGTAATCGAGGTCTTGTCTTCATTTTATACACTTGGGTCCCATTGCAAACCAATTCCAAGCTGAATGCCGGCTGTAACCTTAGGGCTGGCTGGTCCCAGATTTTTGCCAATGCGTTTTTAAACTGCATCCAGACTGCATGCACATGAGTTTGCTATGTATTCCAATGGACCTAGTTCACACCAGTGCAATCCGTAATAATTAAAGTACAACCTGCAGAATTTGTTTTGCCCAGGATGCAGCAAAACTCATGTAAATGCACCGGAAAGAAAAAGATTTTTCAAGTAAACAAAAAAAGTTAACTCGCTGGAACGCATTGAAAACGCACTAAAAACGTGTGCATACGCAAAAACACATCTGGAACACAGACATTGTGGTGTGAGCAAGCCCTTGGTCTTGCACAGTTGTACAGGGTCCTCTGCTGTGCTGGAATTGTTTTCTATGATCTTCTCCCTGTGCATTAGACGCTGCAGCATATCAGATGGAGCTAACCTCACTTCCTGGGATGTTCAGTGTCCTCTAGTGCTGTTCCTGCTCAGCCCACCTGTCCCTGGCCCAACACTTTTCATTAATTTCAGCAACTTCAATCGTGGAAGCACAGCATTATGTCCTCATGCACACAGGGCAAACGAGCTGCAAAGCCAGTACCAGAAAAAAGCGTCTGTAAAAAACACGCTTTTGGTAGCTTTTTGCATTGGCATTGATGCACGTTTAATTCCCTTTGAGAGCCCATTGATTTGAATCGAAGTCACACCACAAGTTGGATAATGATGATCTGTCTTGAGGTGCGGCTTGTGCGTTGAGGATCTTGCAGGGGAACCCTCTTCAAAATGGAAAACAAAATGGCGTGGGGTTCTGCCCTCCCAAGAGATTTGCATGGGGTTCCCTCCAAAATCCATACCAGAGCCTTATCCGAGCATGCAGGACAGGAAAGAGGGGGGGGGTTAAGCAAGCACCATATGCCCTCAACATGGAGGGAGGGTGGGTGCTTTGGGGCGGTGCACCCCAAAGCACCTTGTCCCCATGTTGATGGGGACAAGGGCCTCTTCACGACAACCCTGGCCAGTGGTTTTGGGGTCTGCGGGGGGCTTATCGAAAAAAAAAACACCCTATGTGAATGAGTATAGGGTATATTGAACCCCTACCCATTAACCCCAAAAAAGTGTCAAAAATAAAAAACCGTACACAGGTTTTTGACAAAGTAATATATCAAAGCAGCGCCGGTGTGTCTCTGCATTCCGATTTACATCTCTATCCACTGATGTCTTCTCCTCTCTGCTCTTCTCCCTCGGTTCTTCCTCCGATGTTCTACCAACGCTTCCTCCTGCTGTAATGCTGTGTCTGCCGTGTGCCATTACTTATATAGCCATGGGGCCACCCAGTGTCATCATCTGGAGGCCCCATCCTTTGTGACGTCACCGCCCAGTGCATGATGGGGCGGTGACGTCACCATGGCACACCCAGAGCAATATATACACATCCTCTTCGCCCCTTGGTGTCAGACCAGGCACGTGCGGTTAGAGTGGGCTTTCTAACACTTTATGGTCAGTTCAAGGAGAGTTGGTGGATGTTCCCATTCCACAAAGACTTGATTTACTGTACTCGCTTCTTAACCATGCTTTGATTTTTAAGGGGTCAAGACTCTCCACCTAGAATGAATCTTCAGTTTAAAAAGTGAACTTCTGCTGAGTTTTTAGTTAATAATTTGAAGCTGTGTTCATTTTAATTAACCAATCGTATGCTTTGTTTAATGTCTGGATAGACCGGTAATCTAAATCTTCATTAGAGGGCAAAAAAAGTCAGACACCCCACATTTCATTGCCCAAATGGTCACCATAAATTATGATTTTGTAATTTGAAGACTTTTAACTCTGTACTTCATAAACGTTCATGTTTTTGTCTTTTTTTTTTTTTTTATCTCAGATCGAAGAAGCAAGCCAACAGATATATTTGCCATCGGCTTTGAGGAGATGGTTGAATTGAATGCAGGAAATATTGTCAATGCAAGGTGAGTTTTGGAAGGCTAACCCACTATCCCTCCATGTGTCAAGTGCACACTGACCTGCTATGGATGGGTAAAGCTTAACCACTTCCAGCCCAAGGACGTCATATGAGTGGGGATATCTGAATTATGTATAGGTACAGCTACTGGCATCATTCAGATATCATCATTTTTGGCCGGTGATCATGTGCACCGTAAGAACGATCATAGCGGCAGTTCAGCCACATGATTGTTCTTATCCCCCCCCCCCCTTTCCGCCACCTTCTGGTGCTTCTCCAGGATCGCTAGTTCGATCGGCGAGCCGGTGAACGAATCGGTCGCCGCCCGAAGTTAATCATAGAGATTTCTGGAGACCAGATGGTCACCAGTCATCTCTATGACCCTCAGCAAAACCCGGGCGTGACGTTATGCCGGGGCCGGCGGATGTAAACAATGCCGTGGACTTTTTTTTTTTTTTAATTGATCTCTGTCTTTCTAGCCTAGAGGAGAGATGTGGGGTCTCTTCATAAAGAGGACCTGTCATGCGCTATTCCTATTAAAAGGGATGTAATAAAAAAATACAAATTCTAGAGAAAGTGTAAAAATAAAGGTAAAATAAACCATAAAAAATAAAATAATTTAAAACTTGCACACAGAAGCGAACGTATACATATGTAACCGACGTTCAAATCACACATGAGATATTGCCGCGTGCATTAGAGCAAGAGCAACAATTCAAGCTCAAGACCTCCTCTGTAACTCTAAACTGGTAACCTGTAAAAAAAAAAGCGCTGCGTTGGAGATTTTTAAGTACAAAAGTTTGTTGTCCTTCCCACGAGTGTGCAGAATTTTTAAGCGTGACATGTTAGGTATCTATTTACTTGGTGTCACATTCTCTTTCACATTATACAAAAAAATTGGGCTAATTTTACTGTTTTTTTTTTTTTTATTCATTAAACTGTTTTTTTTTTTTTCTGTTTTTTCTAAAGCTTTCGAAAAAGTTGCAACAATCGCCTTTTTATTTCCTGGAGTCTGCTAAAAAAAAAACACACACACACACACACACATATATATAGATAGATAGATAGATAGATAGATAGATATTTTGGGGCTTCTGAGTAATTTTCTTGCTAAAAAACATCTCAATCCAGCGATGTTGCACAAGTGCCTCGGCTTTTCCCAGACTCTGCCTCCTCATTGGCCGAAACACAGCACTGCTAAACCATTGGCTCTCGTTGCTGTCAGCCAATGAGGGGTGGGGCCAAGTTCCGGATTCCTTGTCTGCTTGAACACACAGGGCAGCGCCTTGCTCTGGGGGCACTTGGCGTGAGGGAGAGGCCAGGGGAGTGCCGGCGAGTGACCCGAGAAGAGGAACTGCACAGAACAGGCAAGTATACCATGTTTGTTATTTTTAAACAAATAAAAAACAAGACTTTAATATTTTAAATGGTAAGTTCAAGTTTTTTACAAAAGTAAAAAGTAAAATTACACTCTTCACCCTCCTCAGCCCCTTGGGCCCTGCTGTGATTACCTTCATGGGTGCAGCGGTCTGGGCATTTAAAAGACCCACTCTTATTTCCTTTCTTTCCTTAGGACCTCTGAGATGGATCACAGTGATTCTCATTGGTCAAGTGCTGGCACATGATGTTGTTGACCAATCAAAATTACTCTGGTCCATCCTGGAAGCCCTAAGGAAAGAATGGGTAGAAGAGCAGACTATGTGTGATGAGCAGTGACCGCTAATTTCCCATGAAAGGAAGTAGAGGTGGGGTGTTCACTAGGGTTGTCCCGATACCACTTTTTTAGGACCGAGTACAAGTACCGATACTTTTTTTCATGTACTCGCCGATACCGATTACCAATACTTTTTCCCAAATGCAGCCTTGTGTTCCCAAATGCAGCCTTGTGTTCCCAAATGCAGCCTTGTGTTCCCAGATTCAGCCATGTCCCCAGATTCAGCCATGTCCCCAGATTCAGCCATGTCCCCAGATTCAGCCATGTCCCCAGATTCAGCCAGCTAAAATTAACTAGATGTCGGCAGTGGCGGGGGGGGGGGGGACTTGGCTTTGTCTTAGGGGACTAGGCGGCAGCAGCTCTCCTCTCCTCCATACGAGGAATGCTCTGCTCCGCTCTCCGCCCCCTCTCCACCAGCTCTCGGAAAAAAAAAAATATAATAATAATAATTTCGGTCAGGCATCGGGAGCATTTGCACGAGTACAAGTACTCGCGCAAATACTCTGTATCGGTACCGATACTAGTATCGGTATCTGGACAACCCTGGTGTTCACCTTTTTATTTATTTTTTTATTTTTATTTTCTTGGTAAAGTGAACTTGAAAGGGGGGGGGGACCACAGTGGCCAATGGGGCCAAAGCTGTCAGTCCCGTGAGGTTGAAGTTGTACCACTTGAGGTGAAGATTCCTTATTTGAATATCAGGAATGGTATTGGCACATCAAAGATATATGGATATCCATTCTCAGAGCGTCCATAGTGCTGGTTGTTGATACCGGTCAGGATGTTCAAACTGCCTGGTATCGCTAACCAGCACAACCATGACTGCTGATTTTAATATAGATGCCCAAAATCTGACTTGTATTTTAGTAGAGACTTCTGGGAAAACCAGGGAGCTAATCACAGGAAATTGCATATCTATGGGCGTTCTGTACACCATCTGTGTTCAGAACTCCTCCAGGTAGCCATATTGCATTTTATATATTTTTTTTAGGTTTTTATTAAACACTATACACAGACAACATAACAGTGCGTATTCAAAATGAAATACATCAAATACATTCAAAATATACATCCATGATACAGATCAGGCTCTATGAGCAGCCATCTTGCTCATATTGCAGCACTGCAAATTCAAAATTTAAGGTAATATTTAATAACATTGAATTACATTATGACTTGTAGCAATTGTAAATGCTATATTAATTTTATTTATTTAAATATTTTTTTAATTTTTTTTTAATATTGCCCCCCCACGAAAGTTGACTTGCCCTTTAAAGTAATGGATGTCTTTCCTGCAGCACAACCAACCAGAAGCTGTGGGCTGCAGAACTTCAGAAGACCATATCCCGGGACAATAAGTATGTTCTGCTGGCATCGGAACAATTGGTCGGCGTGTGTCTTTTCGTTTTCATAAGACCCCAGCATGCCCCGTTTATCAGGTCAGTCATCCATATGTATTATTGGTTAGTGGTCCTGCACAGCTGGAAATGGGTAGAATTGATATTGGGTACCAATGAGCCCAGCATTTCCTCTAATTCACCTGCTGGGATTTTATGATGCATTCCCTGCTGCAATTCCACCATTTTCAGAAAGTTTTTAATGTCGTGAAGCTCCAGTACACATCTTGCAATAAACCAGCCTGGAAAATCAGATTATAGACCAGGGGTCTCTATACTTTTTAAGCAAAGGGACAAATTCCTGTGTTTCAGGCTTATTGGTGGTGGTGGGGGAGAGTTGACTGTGGCTAGTGAGTGTAGGAAATGCCCGGGTGTCTGTGCCCCATCATTGTAGGGTGACCACATGTCCCGGATTGCCCGGGACAGTCCCGCATTCTGCAGGTCTGTCCCGGGCACCTTCACTCTGGGACAATACAGTGTCCCGGAATGAAACTGACACAGGTCCCAGCATGAACCCCTCAGAGCTTAAGATGTGACACCCCCCAAACTAGTGAAGAACTACAGGTCCCAGCATAGATCTGTGAAATCTATTGGGTCACAGCCTTAGATCTCATGGGTTCATGCTGGGAGTTTCAAAATTGGAGGGGGGTCACATCTTTAGATATCATCGGTTCATGCTGGGATTTGTAATCCTTTACTTTGGGGGTGTGTGACCTCCCCAAAGTTTAAAGTGGATGTAAACCCCCCAAAAAAGTTTTTATTTTTTTATGTCACAATTTAGAGTATAATATTTCCTATCATCTATGCCCAGTTTTGCCACACAGAGTTAATCCAGATCTGAAAAATCCTCTTTTATGTTCAGTGGAAATGAACAACCTTCCAGATAAAACCCTGCCTAAATAAAAAAAGTCTGTTTTCTCTCTTCTTGCTTTGAGTGAGAGGTTATTTACGTATCTAGCTAGGACATTTTTATCATATGTTATGTTTTGTTTATCATAACATGAGGTGATATAACATCATAACACATCCTAGTAATATACAATGAACTTTGGATCACCTCTTGTTATGATAAACATGTCCAAGCTAGATATGTAAATAACCTGTCACTGAAAGCAATAACAGAGAAACGGACTTTAAAATTTGGCAAGTTTTTATCTGGGATTTCTGTTAGTTTGCACTGAACTTTAAAAGAGGATTACTCCGCGCTGGATTAACTCTGTGTGGCAAGACTGGGCACAGATGATAGGAAATCGTATACTCTACATTGTGACATCAAATTTGGGTTTACATCCACTTTAAGGACTACAGGTCCCAGCATGAACCCCCCCCCCTGAGCTGAAGATGAGAGACCCCTCTGTCCCCCAAATAGTCAAGAACTACAGGTCCCAGCATAAACCTGTGAAATCTATGGGATCACACCCTTAGATCTCAGGGGTTTCATGCTGGGTGTTGTAGTCCTTCAAATTGGGGGGAAAGTGAAGGACTACAGGTCCCACCATGAACCCCTCGGAGATCAAGATGCGACCCCCCCCCCCCAACTAGTGAAGGACTACCAGGATGAACCGGTAAAAACCATGGGGGGGTCACAATTTTTTTTTTTAAAGTTATATATATTTTTTTTTTTGTCCCTGAATGGCAGTTTGGAAATGTGGTCACTCTACATCATTGGTTTAAATCAGAGAAATGCTCCCTTGATATCAGTAGGTAAAAAGGTGCCTCGTCATTGGTGGGAATGATGCCCCAAGTACCATATAAAGGCAATTTTACCACATCCGGCCCCCGGGCCACAGTTTGGAGACCACTGCTATTGACACTCGGTGCGTGCATGCAGTAAGCAGGCTGGGAAATGAGCCGTTCAGTATTTAGCTTCTTCATTCTAATGTGTGCCATTGTCTTTCACCATTTTTAATGCCGCTGTTATAGGGATGTTGCAGTGGACACCGTGAAGACCGGAATGGGAGGAGCCACAGGAAACAAGGGTGCAGTCGCCATCAGGATGCTGTTCCACACCACCACCCTCTGCTTCGTCTGCAGTCACTTTGCTGCTGGACAGTCTCAGGTCAAAGAAAGGAATGAAGATTACAACGAAATAGTTCGCAAGCTAAGCTTTCCAATGGTACCAACCTAAAATTCTCAGATTTTCTGTATTTCTAGGTTGCTTAATCTGCAGTTTATATGTACAGTTGGGAACTAGGAGCCATGAAGTTTCCAATGGACATATGTGTGCGCATGCTAATTTTATATTAAATGTAAAAAAATTAGGGCTGTGAATGATCAAAATTGTTGTGTTCGATTAATCGTTTGTTTTTTTAATCGATTAATCGACTAATTTCGATTAATTATAACGCACATACAGATCCAACTACTTTTAGCTGATCTCCTTACAGGCCGATTCCCAGTGCAGCTACCGACTTCCAACCACTGGAAAAATGGATAGCAGGATACAAAAAACACACAAAGGCAGCGCTCGATGGGAATAGCATTAAAACTTTTATAGTCTTCAAGTAGGTAACAAAATAAATATTGCACTGGAGATAAAATCGATGTAGCTACATAAACTGTAAAAATGGTGCGAGTAATACCAAATGGTACCAAAAGCAGTCATAAAAACCTGTAGCTAAGTATGATACTGGTATAAAAATGTGTACAACGATGCCACTGCTGAATCCAGATGAGGAGGGGTTAACATCAGTCCATCGGCATGTAGATGTCCCATGAAGGGAACTATCACAACTCCCAGTGGATGGCTGTAGAATCCCAGGTTGACAGAGGGAAGTAATAGAGGGAAGTGTAACAGCGCTTGCGTCAGGGCTGTCTTAATGAGAGGGCACACCTGGGCACTGCCCAGGGGCCCCAGCTGCATTGGGGGCCCCTGCAATTTGCCCAAAGCAGCTGGTCCTTGAGCCTACGCTGCCCCGAAATTGGGGGCCCCATGATGGCACTGAGAGTGATAGATACACAGGGGAGGCAGTCTGCATTCTACCTACTTGATGTCTGTTTACCTGCACTGTCATTATTGTAGGGGCCCCAGAGCATTTCTTTGCCCAGGGGCCCAAGATGCTATTAAAACGGCCCTGGCTTGCGTGTGGCAGATAGTAAGGTCCTGCCGGCATGCAGATATGAAGGCACAGCAAAGGAGCCCTTCAGATGGACACGGCAAGCGCCGCCGGTGTCCATGATGTCACCGGATCTCTGACAGAACTCCCTGAAGGCCCAGAAGCCGGCAGAGAGGTGAGTACCAGTCATAAGAATTTTTTAATCGATCAAAAAGATTTTGATCGATCAAAAAAATTAAAGATTAATCTATCGATTAAAAGTTAATTTGCACAGCCCTAAAAAAAATTACAGAAAAAGATGGCAGACGTATTATTTATTGCTACACAAATGATGATGGCAGGTTTAAGAAACTATAGACCAGTGATGGCGAACCTTGGCACCACTGATGTTTTGGAACATTTCCTGTGATGCTCATCATGTACTCTGCAGTGTAGTTGAGCATCATGGGATATGTAGTTCTAAAACATCTGGGGTGCCAAGATTCGCCATCACTGCTATGAAGACTTTTTTTTTTTGCTACCATGATTATTGATGCTTCTGACATGATGGACAACACTTCCCAGATTGGCACGAGGCATCACCTGTTTTACAAAAAGCTTAATATTTCCACATGCAAAGAACAAAGAGAGCGGGGCTTTATAGGAAGTATGCCAGGGGTAGGGTTTAGTATTGAATTGTTGTACCGTATATACTCGAGTATAAGCCGAGTTTTTCAGCACATTTCTTTTGTCGGCTTTCTCGGCTTATACTCGAGTCACCTTTTTGCGCCTGATCTCCCGGACTTTGGGGAACCGGTACTGGCCGTCACACATGTAGCCCCACCTTTCCTCTACAAGTGTGCAAAGTTTGTTGTCCAGAGGACCTACGACCTACGGCTGGGGAGCACAGATTTTTTTCAAAGAGCAGCACCCCTTCCATAGACTCCCATGTTAACTACTTGCCGACCAGCCGCCGTATAACTGTATACAGCGGCAGGTCAGCTCTGCTGGGCGAGATCACGTAGATCTACGTCATCTCGCCATTTAGCCAATAGGGAGCCACGTCGCACGACCGCGCAATTGTCAGTTAAAGCGACGCAGTGCCGAATCGCAAAAAATGGCCCGGTCATTGACCAGCAATATGGTCCGGGGCTTAAGTGGTTAAACGGTCATTTCTTCTGTGACTTTGGGGACCCAATACCGGCCGATCGTAGATCTTCTGGACCCGGATCTTGGCACACATGTAGCCCAATTTCTCCTCTACAAGTGTGCAAAGTTTGTTGTCTAGGGGACCTACAGCTGGGGAGCACCGATTTTTTTTTTTTCCAAAGCCTTCCATAGACTCCCATGTTAAACGTCAGTCTAGTATTGGGCACAGTTAGGCATGCAGATGGACACCCTAGGGCAGTGATGGCGAACCTTGGCACCCCAGATGTTTTGGAACTACATTTCCCATGATGCTCATGCCCTCTGCACTGTAGTTGAGCATCATGGGAAATTAAGTTGCAAAACATCTGGGGTGCCAAGGTTCGCCATCACTGCCCTAGGCTTATATGCAAGTTAATGTTTTCCCATTTTTTTGTGGTAAAGTTGGGTGCCTCGGCTTATATTCGGGTCGGCTTATACTCGAGTATATACAGGGGTGGGGGGGGAGAGAGAGATAGATAGATAGATAGATAGATAGATAGATAGATATATATATATATATATATATATATATATATATATCTATCTATTACCTGTATAATTGAAAATGCCTCTAAACCCTAACATTGAAGAGGGATGAGAAAGTAGAGTCGATAAAAACTTTTACACGTTGATGAATACCCAACACACACACACACACACACACACACACACACACAGCCTAAACAGAAAACAAATGCAGCCACCATCTGATGATTGGTAAGTTGTAATATATTACATTTTATTTTTGGGGTTTAGTATCTTTAAAATTGCACTCACTTTGCTTGCAAGCAGAGGAATTTTTATAATTTTTTTTATAAATGCATACATTGTATGAAACTTTTTTGCTGTTGGCCTACCTGGATCAGTGTTGACTGTGTTAATAAATGGTAAAACCTACGGTCAATGCTTCCACTTGTTTCTGCAGGGACGAATGCTTTTCTCTCACGACTATGTCTTCTGGTGTGGTGACTTCAATTATCGCATTGATTTTCCCAATGAGGAGGTGAAGGAGCTGATCAGAAGTCAGAACTGGGATTCCCTTATACCTGGAGATCAGCTAATAAAACAAAAAGATTCTGGACAGGTATGTGGTCAGGGTATTGTGTGCAGTTATTAGTCAAGTTCTACTTTTGAGAATTAATGTCATTATTTTTTATTTATTTTTTAAACTAATTTTATTGAGTTTTATGCAGAAGTATACAGGGTATTCAAGCATTGCACGTCATATCAAGGAGACATAGGCCAATAAAGAAAAACAATGTATACAGTACATACATTGTGGCTTCACTTCCTGGTTCCCTACTGAGCATGTGTGACTCGTGCTGCGCTATCCCACTGGTCCCTCCTGTCTTCTGGGACCTATGTGTCTCCTAGAAGACAGGGGGGGGGGGCACCAGAAGTGGCATAGATAGCCACCGGTGATTTGGGTCTCTATGCCCAGAAGTGGGAGTAAAATACCTGTATTATACAGGTATCTGCTCCCCCCTGAAAGGAGCCAAATGTGACACCGGAGGGTTCCAAAAAGATGAAGTTCCATTTTTGGGTGGAACTCCACTTTAACCACTTCAATACCCGCCCATATTCATTTGATGTCCACAGATGGGATCTCCCATCCTGGGTGGACGTCATATGACGTCCTGGGCTTTGTGGGGGTATATCTGAATGATGCCTGCAGCTAGAGGCATCATTCAGATATCATTCGTTCGTGCCGGCGATTCTGTGAACATAAGAATGATCATATCGGCGGTTCCGCCGCTTGATCATTCTCATATAAGCACCGGGAGGGGACACCCCCCCCCCCCTTCCTGCCGCCATCTAGTGTTTCTCCAGGCTCTCCCGTGCCATCGGGGGCCCGGAGAAAGAATTATCCGGCGCAGGCAGGAAGCATAGAGATGACTGGTGACCAGATGGTCACTTGTCGTCTCTCTATGACCATCGGAGGCCCAGGGCGCGATGTGATGACGTCACGCCCGGGTACCCGTTAGTAAACAAAGCCGCGATTGTGGCTAGTAAGCAACAGTAATCATGAGATCAGTGAATTTTTTCTTTACCTTACTGCAGTCCTGGTTTCATGTCCTTATTGTTCGTTTTTGCTTTGAAGTTGTTGTAATCCTGCTCTGTTTCCTTATAACCACAGTGCTGGGAGCTTTCTCACGGTGGTCTAAGCCAGTGTTTTTCAACTCCAGTCCTCAAGGCACACCAACAGGTCAAGTTTTCAGGATTTCCCTCAGATGAAATGGCTGTGGTGATTACTAAGGCCATGGATCCTCAAACTACGGCCCTCCAGCTGTTGCAGAACTACACATCCCATGAGGCATTGTAACACACTGACATTCAGACATAACTAAGCATCGTGGTAATTGTTGTTCCTGAACAACTGGAGGGCCATAGTTTGAAGACCCCTGACTAAGGCAGTGAAACTGATCAAATCACCTGTGCAAAATAATGGAAAGCCTGAAAACATGACCTGTTGGTGTGCCTTGAGGACTGGAGTTGAAAAACACTGGTCTAAGCTGTCATTACTGTGTGTCTAAAACTTCCCAGAACCAATCAGATTCATTTTAAAAACAAAACACTGCCCTGGATTTGTTTGTTTTTGTTCTGTGTGTCTATTTCTACTTCACAGAAACATGAAGCCAGTTCAAAAGTGAAACTAACCTGCTAGCATATTATATGATTGATTTGTATCTATTTTTAATCATTTTGAAAAGGAATCAGTTAACTTGTATGTCTCTATACCCTGTAAACAGTCATTTCAGCAAAAAAAAAAATTTCCTTTAATGACCCTTTAAGTTCTCCGCTGTGTTTATTTCTTCTACTTTGCGAAGCCATAGGCCAATGGTTGGTGGCTGCGGACGTCTCAAAGTAAGGGGGATGCACGACTTGGCGGAGTCAAGGAAATGGCACACAACGGAACATTTTTGTAAGTTTTAGCTGGGATAGTGGATGTCGGAGGAGGAAGGCTGGGTCATCTGGAACCTCATGATCTGTACATTTTTGAACGATCCTTCGAACCTCCTTCCAATATTTTTCACGCTTTTGGAGTGGGAGCAAAAGAGATGTAGCAACGTTCCCCACTCCTCTCAGCCTCTCCAACAGAAATCGGTAGTTTTTGGGGAAAAATGTATAACTTAACATTTACAGCTGTGTCAGAATTTTAAAATTAAAATTTTAAAATTATTTTCCTGTATCCTCGTGCAAATGGAGCATTTGAGCAAGTGTTTTTTTTTTCCCCCTTTTATTTGATAAGTTTGCAATCAGTTTTTATATAGCATTTGCCTTGATGATGCTGTATTTATGTGTTTGTGTTCAGAGTTTGTTTTTCTTTCCCTTTTTCAGGTTTTTCGAAGTTTCTTAGAGGGGAAAGTTAATTTTGCTCCAACCTATAAATATGACTTATTCTCTGATGATTATGACACAAGTGAGAAGTGCCGTACCCCGGCTTGGACAGATCGTATCCTCTGGAGAAGAAGGAAATGGCCCTTTGACAGATCAGGTGATTAGATATATAGCTTGTATGTATTACCTATTGATAAGAAATATCATTACTGTTCGAAAATGAGTACCCAGTTATTAAAGCAGTACCAAAGTCCATAGTACTTACCTCCATGGGTGTCCACTGAAATATTTTTGGAGGGGGGGGGGGGGGCGCTTCCGCAACGGCAATACACATTTAACCCTTTCTTCAAACGCTAGCAGGGGTTAAAAGCACAGCTAAAATTATGGTAAAGTGGTGCTTTACCGATAACACAGCCAGCTGGCAGTGTGAAATGGCTCTTGAGATAATTCAGCTTCACTCCATGCCCATGTAAGTATAGCCTAGAGAATGTACAGACCCCCCTTCAGCACAGCCTTCTCCATTCAGCACACATGGACCCCCCCCCTTCAGCACAGACCCCCCTTCAGCACAGATGGACCCCCATTCAGCACAAACCCCCCCCCCTTCAGAACAGACGGACCCCCCCCCCCAAATCCCATTTAGTACCTCAGATCAGCCATCAGCACGCAGGGCCAGATTAAGAACATCATGGGCCTGGTGCTGAGGATTTTGGTGGGGCCTTTTATAAATAATAAATAAATGCTTGAGAATCACAGCGCAGCAATGGAGGGCCCAGTCTGAAAATTTCAGTGTACCCTAATGTGCTAATATGCTGTGCATACTTGCACATTGTGGCATAACCTACCCCAGGGCCTCTAAAAGGTAGTAATGTCAGGAAAGTTTACTACCGCTTTAATATCACAGGATCCCAGAAACCTCTCATGGGGCCCACTACTGACACAGTGGCCCTTGGGCAGTGCATAGTTGCCAAAAATATTTTCAGGGACACTTTTTTTCACATGTGCTATATTTAGAGTAGCTGAGATCCCCAATGTTCCTCTGTACATCATAGTGGTAATCACAAAATTAAATAAGTTCTAATAATGGAACAGAACAAATATGAGAACTGAGATTTCCTTTAGTTGAACTAACAAAAGTGTGTCCATTCTAGAGCTGGTAACATTGAGGGTATTCAGTATCATTTTAAAGAACTGTTTTTGCGGGTAAGCGACATGGCAAAGGAGTACGGATGGTATATAAGTGGGAAGTATGTGCAGGTGAGTGAGAGGAATGTGGAGGGTCGAACATTGGGCACTATGTACAGGAGAAGAGTGGAAAGGGTACGGCAAAAGGCACAATGTACAGGAGAGGAGTGTGGAGGGTATGACAGTGGGCAGTATGTACAGGAGAGAAGTGGAGGTTCACCCTAAATATTGTCTCTCCCATGTGATCCAGCATACTGGCGTCAGCGCCGGTATGCTGTTTTTTTTTTTTTTAAATCTCCCACTTACTGTATTATGTTGAATTTTAATTTCTTTCCCCTGCGGTGGACGGCTCTAGTATAGCGCGTCACATCTTACGAAAATACCCGATAAGGACTCGGGTAATCTCGGCGAAAATGCGGCGTCTGCGCACAGACCTAGGAGCTGACTGCGCAGGCGCCGTATTTCTCCGAGTCCTATTCCGGCTTTTTCCGGAGGGCGTGACGCGCCATAGCCGTAGGACTCGGAGAAATACGGCGCCTGCGCAGTCAGCTCCTAGGTCTGTGCGCAGGCTCCGCATTTTCGCCTAGATTACCCGAGTCCTTATCAGGTATTTTCGTAAGATGTGGCACGCTATACTGGCGCCGTCCACCACGGGGGTAAGAAATTAAAATTTAACATAATACAGTAAGTGGGGGATTTAAAAAAAACAAAACAGCATGCTGACGCCAGTATGCTGGATCACATGGGAGAGCTTATATTTAGGGTGAACCACCTCTTTAAGTTAGCCCATTTTTTTATTTATTTTTTCATTTTAATGTGAAAGATGATGTTATGCCGTACGAATCGTGATCTATCATCTAAGCAAAAAAATTGCAGTTGTCATTTTAGCCAGAATCGTGCAGCTTTACACTGTGCACCATAAAAAGTTACAAAAAAATTTCTAGCAAAAAACAAATGATGATTTTTTTTTCTCAGTCAGCTGCAGTGTGTCAGCTTGTATTTATAATGGTCGCTCTGTATGTAGCTTATAACAGGCTGTGCAAGAAGGCCCGTATCTCCGGAACCATAAATGAGTGCCATCCCATATTTTGACCGTTTGTGGGGTAGGTCTTCAACTGCCTACCCCCCAAATGTGGGGTTTCTGTGACCTCTGGTCGTCGAGCTACAACCCCCGAAGTTGATCTAAATGGGCAAATGGGCCTAGCTTGAGAAAGGGGCCTGGAGCTGCAGCTCCATCAGCCCCTATGTTAATCCGGCCCTGTCAGCACGGCATGGGCACAGCAGGTTCCCTGTGTACACATAAACACTGGAGGGGGAGGTGGCTTCACTCAGATCAGTGTGTCCGTGTGACATCCGGCCCGGGACTGCTCAGACAGCCCACAGCCGCGAGACTCTTCAACACCTTCTTGATTTTCCAGGGGGGGGTCATTTACCCCCCCCCCCTGCCCTATGGAGCGAAAACCCATGGGGTGAGAAGTGTTTTCAGGTTGTGTCTGACACCGGTAGGCTTTTTAAAATGGTAAACATGAACTATTAAATTTTTCTTGATTTGGAGACATTTTCTTGTAACTTCCTTTGTCTCCTGAGGATCAGTTGCCTGGCCAGAAAAGAGCCTGTCCATGTTCTGTGCATACCATGGAAAGTACCAACAGCATTTTCTCCTCGGCTTCTTCCAGGTGCCCGTCTTCAGCTGTCTAGGTTGGAGTAACGCAGGCAGTGTTGTAAGTAACGGAGTTACAATAAACGCAGTTACCTAACGCAGCCCCTTTTGAGGGTAACGAGTAATCTACCTGATTACTCTTCCCCTCACGGTAACGCAGTTCCCATTACTTGGGCGGCATTACCGCAATTACATCTACCGCCACTAGATGGCAGCAGAGTAATTGCTTCTGCCGGCGCTGTGAACATTAATATGGGTGGAACTCTGCTTTAGAATCTTGTGACTCCCAATCGCAAGGAGCCCTGGATACAATGAGCCCCACCCGCCTCACACTGACCTATCACCGGGGAACAACTCGGATCGATCACACACACTGTGTGCGCAACCTGATCAATGATCCAGGGAACACATGGCCGGAACAAAATGTTCCACAGAACAAACGTTCCCTATACAACACAGTGTACACAGCGACATCTAGTGGTCAACATGGTAAGTGCAGGACACCTATACAGACCAATGATCAGCAGGTTATTTTTGGTCAGTGATTTAATTTCTTCATCAGACAACAAAGAAAAATCCCCATTCCAGATCCCTTGCATCTAATAAAGCTTATATAAGATAAATAAAATAATAAACAATAAACTATAGAAAATTCTAATAAAGCCTAATATAAGATTTTAAATTACAGACTCTGTAAACGTCAAGGGAATGTATATTATAAACATACATTTTAATCCAGCTTATAATTTGGATGTAATATGTAGCAGATGGATAAGGGTTTTAAGTCCTATTAGCTGCACATACATGGTGGGACGGATGCACCTAGGCTGGGATATACACAAGATCACCGTTTGTTTCTGGTTTTCTTCTCTCAAGGATCTGGCATTGTTTTGTCTTGGAGTATTAACTCACTGCTCCCTGGCAAGCGCCCGTAACCTGCTTCTCAACAAAGCATTGTAGAATATTAGAAAAAAAAAATCAGTTACTTTGCTGAGTAACTAATTACTTTTTCAATGTAGTAACTGAGTCACTAACGCAATTACTTTTTCGGAGAAGTAATTTGTAACTGTAACTAATTACTTTTTTAAAGGGGTGGTTCCCCTAAAAAGAAACTTTTAACATTGCCTGTCTCTTCTTAATAACATGTAGAATCGGCTGGTAGTTTAAAAAAAAAACGTCCGTACATACCATTTTCGGCATGTAGTCTCACCGCCGCTTCCGGGTATGATGTTTGGGGACAGGCATCCGATCGACGCATACAACGCGTCACGAGATGCCGAAAGAAGCCGAACGTTGGTGCGGCTCTATACGGCGCATGCGCACCAACGTTCGGCATCTCGTGACGCGCTGTTTGCGTGGATCGGATGCCTGTCGATCAAGTAGGCACGCCCATCCCCGGCCGCCAGACCCGGAAGCGACGGTGAGACTACATGCCGAAAATGGTATGTACGGACGTTTTTTTTTTTAAACTACCAGTCGATTCTACATGTTATTAAGAAGAGACAGGCAATGTTAAGTTTCTTTTTAGGGGAACCTCCCCTTTAAAGAAAGATGAGCAACACTGAACGCAGGATGACATCACTCCCGCACATGGCCAAGAGTACAGTCATTGCAACACCCAGGCACTGTGTCAGAATGTAAACTGAGCTGCGTTACCTGCCAACAGGCAGGTCGGTTTATTTTTATTGCAGAAGAGAAATTTCATGCCTCTTTTGCAATAAAGAACCTGCCTGCTTGCAATTTTGTTATTTAAGACTTTAATGCTGCTTTCATCACTAACTAAAAAACCGACTTTGCTTTTTTAATATATTTACAGTTATGCTCATAAGTTTACATACCCTGGCAGAATTTATTATTCATTGGGCATTTTTCAGAGAATATCAATAACTCAAAAACATTTTCCACTCATGATTAGTGTTTGGCTGAAGCAATTTATTATCAATCAACTGTGTTTACTCTTCTTAAATCATAATGGCAACAAAAACTACCCAAATGACCCTGATCAAGTGTTTACTTACCGTGGTGATTTTGGCCTGATAACATGCACACAAATTGACACAAAGGGGTTTGAATAGCTATTAAAGGTAACCATCATCAGCTGTGATATGTTTGCTTGTAATTAGTGTGTGTGCGCGTATAAAAGGTCAATGAGTTTCTGGACTCCTGACATACCCTTGCATCTTTCATCCAGTGCTGCACTGAAGTTTCTGGATTCTGAGTCATGGGGAATGCAAAATAATTGTCAAAGGGTCTATGGGAAAAGGTAGTTTAACTGTATAAAACAGGACAGGGATATGAAAAGATATCCAAAGAATTGAGAATGCCAATCAGCAGTGTCCAAACTCTAATCAAGAAGTGGAAAATGAGGGGTTCTTTTGAAACCAAACCACGGTCAGGTAGACCAACTAAAATTTCAGCCACAACTGCCAGGAAAATTGTTCAAGATGCAAAGAAATACCCACAAATAACTTCAGGTGAAATACAGGACTCTCTGAAAACATGTGGTGTGGCTGTTTCAAGATGCACAATAAGGCGGCACTTGAAGAAAGATGGGCTGCATGGTCGAGTCGCCAGAAAAAAAAAGCCATTACTATGCAAATGCCACAAAGTATCCACATTACAATAAGCCAAACAGCACAGAGACAAACCTCAAACTTTCTGCCACTAAGTCATTTGGAGTAATGAGACCAAAATGTAGCTTTTTGGCCACAACCATGAACACTACATTTGGAGAGGAGTCAACAAGGCCTATGATGAAAGGTACATCATTCCTACTGTGAAACACGGAGGTGGATCGCTGATGTTTTGGAGATGTGTGAGATACAAAGGCACAGGAATTTTGGTCAAAATTTGTTGTCAAGATGAATGCAGTATGTTATCAAAAAATAATGGAGGAACCTTTGCATTCATCAGCTAGCAAGCTGCTCGTGGGACGTAATTCCAACATGACAATGGTCCAAAACACAAGGCAAAGTTGACCTGTCATTGGCTACAGCAGAATAAAGTGAAGGTTCTGGAGCTGTCATCTTAGTCTCCTGATGTCAATATCATATATATCATATGCATTTTTTTCAGGTTAAAATTTCACTATATATATATATATATATATATATATATATATATATATATATATATATATATAGTGAAATTTTAACCTGAAAAAAATGCAAAGTGCAGGTCTAGTACAGGTGCTTGAATAACATCAGCGGGTGACCCATGGTGACTCGTCGGTGTGTAGATCTAATACAGCGTGATTAGATAACATCAACAGGTGCCAGGGTGACTTATAGGTGACTCTTTGGTGTGTAATAACACCCACAGGTGTACCAGCTTATTACCTTACAGCTGCTAGGTAAGCCGCATATAAAACCAATGGGGTCACTCTCGGGCAGAGGGGATGTCTCCGATCCGTCCTTCCAGTCAGTATGGCGCCTAGGGGGTTAAGGCTTCCTTCCAGGCTGGATAAGCAGTGAGGTAAAACCGCTCCGAGTGTATTGCCAAACAGGGTAGAGAAAGCATAAAGAGGGCTCTCTAGTGTAGTATGTTTAAACACTTATTTGATTTATTTAAACATAAGGCAAAACGGGTACTCACATTAAGCCTAGGTTCACATTGGATCGATTTGTCATGCGATTTGAGAGATCAGATCGCATGACAAGTCGCAGCCTATTGGCGGCAATGGCACTGTTCCAATTGGTGCGACACCGTTTCGCAAAAGTAGTTCCTGCACTACTTTTGCCGATTTCAGGTGCGATTTCAATAGACATCTGTGTATGAAGCCACACAAATGTCCAAGTACGGTAGCACCTGAAATTGCGCTGACCTTGCTACTTTGAAATCGCTTGCTTACTGGGCACATATACCCCCTTCCTGCCCAGGCGAAATCTCAGCACTGTAACGCTTTTGAATGACAATGCGACGTGGCTCCGAAACAAAATTGACGTCTTTTTTTTCCTACAAATAGAGCTTTCTTTTGGTGGTATTTGATCACCTCTGCGTTTTTTTTATTTTTTTGCGATATAAACAAAAATAGAGTGACAATCTTGAAAAAAAAACTTTTTTTACTTTTTGCTATATTAAATATCCAATAAAAAAAAATGTCTTTCCTCAGTTTAGGCCGATACGTATTCTTCTACATATTTTTGGTTATAGGGCCTACAAAATAGGGGATAGGATTATGACTTTTTTTTTTTTTTTTTACTTGTAATGGCGGCGATCTGCGATTTTTGTCACAACTGTGATATTACAGCGGACACATCGGACACTTTTGACACATTTTTGGGACCGTTCACACTTATACAGCGAACAATAATGTAAATATGCACTGATTACTGTATAAATATGACTGGCATGGAAGGGGTTAACACTAGGGGGCGAGGAAGGGGTTAATGTGTGCCCTGCATAGTGTTTCTAACTGTGGGGGGAGGGGAGTGACTGGGGGAGGTGACCGATGGTTATCCCTATATACAAGGGACACACCAGTCTCCTCTCCCTGACAGGACATGGATCTCTGTGTTTACACACAGAGGCCCATGTTCCTGTCTCTGTGACTGACGATCGCGGGTATCTGGTGGACATCGCGGCATCGGCACCTGAGTGATGCGGTGGGCGTGCGCGCGCCCCCTAGTGGCTGGAGGCCGTATATAGACGGCCTCCCGGCAATTAACATCCGCATTGCGGCCGTAAAAAGTCATCTGGCCGGCGGGAAGTGGTTAAAGTGTTTACCAAACATCTACTTTTAGGCCCCATACACGCTATCAGTTTTCCTGCAGGTTTTTCTCTTCAGGTTTACCAAAACCATGTAGTGCAAGGGCCTGCCTGATTACATACATATTGAAACTTTTGTTAAGGTTTTACCTCATATTAGGGTCCTTTCACACGTGCGGCCCGTTTTTCGGTCCGCTCTGTGTGTCCGTCGGCTCAGCGGGGGGGTCTCCGCTGAGCTGTCGGGCGGACAGGGCGGTCCCCGCACACTATGCAGGGACCGCCCTGTCTCTTCTCCGCTATCCCCTATGGGGAATCGGATGGAAACGGACCGTCTGTCCGTTTGCATCCGATCCGTTTGGCCGGACGGAAGAAAAATAGGACATTCTTCCATCCGAAAAAACGGATGCGGATCTGGCGGACGTTAGCGGATGCATCATCCGCTAACGGATCCGCTCCCATAGGGAAGCATTGAGGTCCGTTACCGGACGTCCAAAAAACGGACGAACGGAACGGACGTGTGAAAGAGCCCTTAGATGGTTTTGGTAAACCTGAAGAGAAAAACCAGCAGGAAAACTGATAGTGTGTATGGGGCTTCAGACCCCATTCACACCTGGGCGTTTTGTAGCTTGAAGCCTGAAGCTACAAAACGCTGGATCTAAAAATCTATTGTTCTCTATGGAGATCACATCTCCATTACAAAACGCCTGAAGCCAGAAGTTCAAAAACATCTGAAGCTCAAACAAGTTCTGGAATTTTTTTTTTGGCAGATTTGGGCGTTTTTCTGTTTTTTACATTGGTGACCCTAGACCTGTCCAAATTTGCGACAAAACGCGGTAAAAAAACACCGCAAAATGGCAGTTAAAAAAAACCGCTGCAAAATCGCGGCAAAACGCTACACTCAGGTGTGAATGCAGCCTTAGAGGTGCCTCTCTTCAGCCAAACACTAACCGTTAGTGAACGAAAAGTTTTTGTGTCATCATTCATATTCTCTGAAAAAATGGCCAAGAAATAATAAATTCTGCCAGGATAGGTAAACTTCTGAGCACAACTGTATATAAATAGCCTGAATTGAGGCATCTGTATGTATGGCAGGCATTGCAGTCTATATCCCGGATTAGGATGTAGGCTGTGTAATGCTGGCTGCAGACCCAACTCCCAGAATGCATTGTGGGCCCCAATGTCAGTGTTTGTTCATTCTCGCCTCATTTCTTTCTCTGTAGAGCCATATACAGAGCTACCAGTTGGTTTGCAGCCGCTGTGTTATCATTACAGGGTGATATGGAAGATCAGTGGGGGAGGCACCTATTACACATACCTCCCAACCGTCCCTTATTTCACGGGACTGTCCCGCAATTCCCGCAACAACTCCGATCCACGTAACCCCCCTCCGCTCAACAAATCCGATCCGCAAACCCCCCCTGCTTAACAACTCCGAGCCGCAGAAACCGCCCCCCCCCCCCCCCGCTCACCAACTCCGAGCCGAGGAAGACCCCCCCCCCCCCCCGCTTAACAACTCTGATCCACAGAGGCCCCCCCCCACCCCGCTCAACAACTCCGGTCCGATCAGCAGCCCCCCCCCCCCCCACCCGCTCAACAAAAATGTCCTGCAAACTGTTGGGAGGTATGCTATTACACTACATGATAAGTTATGTAGTTTGCTTTATTATACACATGGTATGAATGAGGGACCACACCTTTTCACCCCTGTGTGCCTTTATGGCTTCATTCTTCTGGGATTTTCCTTTAGAGGAGGGAAAGTGACCTTGGTGATAATGGCTTGTCCCATTGTTGCAGTCGGCTTCACATGGTAAGGGGACCCGTAGGGTGACCACATTTCCAAACTACCATTCAGGGACACCCCCCCCCCCCTTCCAAAAATCAGTGTGTGCTGTAATGAATCACAGCACAGTGATTGGCCTTTTTTGGGGAATCAGTTTGGCCCGGGGGGTAGCTGTGTCAGTTTCATTCTGGGACACTGTATTGTCCTGAAATAAAGTGCCCGGGACAGACCTGCAAAATGTGGGACTGTCTTAGGCAATCCGCGACACGTGGTCACCCTAATTAGTCATTTAAGACTGAACAAAAGACGGTTCTAAAAAGCTGCCATTTAGTCTAGTTACATTTTTATGAAAGCATTTTTAATTTTTTTTTTTTACAAAGAAATACCTGGATCTGCCTTAAAGGGGTTGTAAAGGTTCGTTTTTTATTTTCTAAATAGGTTACTTTAATCTCATGCATTGTTGGTTCACTTACCTTTTCCTTCCATTTCCCTTCTAAATGTTTTTTTTTCCCTTTGTTTTCTTTGTCTGAATTTCTCACTTCCTGTTCCTCCTCAGTAAGGTGCTCAGTAAGCTGTTCTGACTGTCTTTCCACCGCTCAGATGATGGCGGCAAGCTTACTGAGGAGAAACAGGAAGTGAGAAATTCAGACAAAGAAAAAAAAACATTTAGAAGGGAAATGGAAGGAAAAGGTAAGTGAACCAACAATGCACTAGCTTAACCACTTAGGGACCGCCTACTGCACATTTATGTCGGCAGAATGGCATGGCTGGGCACATCAACGTGTATATATACGTTGGTTTCTAGTACCCAGCTGTGGGTCACAGGTGCGCTCCCGTGACCCGGTCCGACGCTCCAGTAAACACAGCTTCCCCGTGCTTCACTGTGGCCGCAGCATCGATCGCGTCATCCCTGTTATAGGGGGACGTGATCGATGATGTCACCCCTACAGCCACACCCCCCTACAGTTGTAAACACACACAGGGAACACTCAAATACTACAGCGCCCCCGTTGTGGTTAACTCCCAAACTGCAACTGTCATTTTCACAGTAAACAATGCAATTTAAATGCATTTTTTGCTGTGAAAATGACAATTGTCCCAAAAATGTGTCAAAATTGTCCGAAGTGTCCGCCATAATGTCGCAGTCATGAAAAATATCGCTGATCGCCGCTATTAATAGTAAAAAAAAAAAAAATTATAAAAATGGAATAAAACTATCCCTTATTTTGTAAACGCTATAAATTTTGCGAAAACCAACCGATCAACGCTTATTGCGATTTTTTTTTTTTTTTTACCAAAAATAGGTAGAAGAATACGTATCGACCTAAACTGAGGAAAAAAAACATTTTAGATATATTTTTGGGGATATTTATTATAGCAAAAAGTTAAAAATATTGAATTTTTTTTCAAAATTGTGGCTCTATTTTTGTTTAAAGCGCAAAAAATAAAAACCGCAGAGGTCATCTAATACCACCAAAAGAAAGCTCTATTTGTGGGGAAAAAGGGACGCCAATTTTGTTTGGGAGCCACGTCGCACGACCGCGCAATTGTCAGTTAAAACGACGCAGTGCCGAATCGCAAAAAGGGGCAAGGTCCTTTAGCAGCATTTTGGTCCGGGTCTTAAGTGGTTAAAGGAACCAAATTTTTATATGGTTCCTTTTTCAATTTTCATACTTTTAGTAACCTCTTTGTTTTCAAAATGGGGACTAGCATGCAAAAAAAAATGTTAATTCGTCCAATAATCTCATTGTAGCAGAGGCTTCATATGTAATGAGCAAATATGGTGGCCAAAGTTGCATATTAAATTATACACAGAAACAAATTATTTAAGGGCCTATAACGACAGGTTTTTGTTAGCTTGAAGTGGATTTTGCCTTCTCATACAAGTTTATGGGAATGCAAAGCCTACTTGAAGTGGATCAAATATAGGTCAGAAGGAGGGCAACTGCAGGTGAAATGTACCCTTCAAGAATTCTGAGTGATCTCCGTCTCAAACTGATGCAATTGACACAAGCCCAAAGCGTATTAACACAGACCCTTGCTTGTATTTAATTCCTGTATATCTTTTTTTTGTGGATTATATTTCAGCTGAAGATTTAGATCTTCTGAATTCAAGCTTGCAAGAAGGCAGGAATTTCCCTTATACCTGGAATCCAGGTACTTTACTGCACTATGGCAGGGCAGAGCTAAAGACCTCTGATCACAGGTAAAAGGAAATCACTGTTATTTTATTCTATGTGTAGCTCTGCATCCATAGTGTTCCTGATCGAATGATTATTTTGTAGGCCCGTGGTCGCTGTGGTCGACGTAGATATATTTGAAACTGAAGCGGAAGAAAGACAGAAGATCTATAAGGAGGTGATTGCCACCCAGGGCCCTCCAGATGGCACAATTATGGTCTCCATACAAAGCAAATCCTCAGAAGACAATTATTTTGATGATAATTTGATTGACGAGCTGCTGCAGCAGTTTGCAGGTTATGGCGAGGTCATACTTATAAGGTTAGACGACACTACACTGTTTTCTCTTGTTCTTAAATCATGTTTCAGGCCCTAGCTTTCTTTATTGTTGGGTAACCATAATATAGTTATGGAATGTTCTCTCTTGAAGTGAAAAATTCATGGGCAGAACAGGCCTCGGAGGAAGAGCCTGTGGTGTGTACTGGTCTATCTGCTCTTAAAGGGGTTGTAAAGGTAATTATTTTTCCCCTAAATAGCTTCCTTTACCGTAGTGTGGTCATCCTTCACTTACCTCATCCTTCCATTTTGCTTTTAAATGTCCTTATTTCTTCTGAGAAATCCTCACTTCCTGTTCTTCTGTCTGTAACTACACACAGTAATGCAAGGCTTTCTCCCTGGAGTGGAGAAAGCCTCTTGAGGGGGGAGGGGGCAAGCAGGAGTGTCAGGACGCCCACTAACACACAGCTCCTTTCTCTATCTGCAAAGTAGAGAGTGTCCTGACTTGTCTGCTTGCCCCCTCCCCCCTCAAGAGGCTTTCTCCACACCAGGGAGAAAACCTTGCATTACTGTGTGGAGTTGCAGACAGAAAAACAGGAAGTGAGGATTTCTCCGAAGAAATAAGGACATTTAAAAGCAAAAATGGAAGGATGAGGTAAGTGAAGGAGGACTGCACTAAGGTAAAGGAAGCTATTTAGGGAAAAAATGTACCTTTTATAACCCCCTTTAAGTTTTAAAAGCATTACAAACTTGTGGAGTGCTGCTCTATATTCTTTCAAATCCAACTTAATGATTGGAAAGTACACCATGATCAATATTATAAACTTGAGAATACCTGTGCCTTGGCATCATTGAACATGGCTAAGGCACAGAGGCAATAAAATGTACTATTTCTGATGACAAATCTTGAGTGCTTTGACTTTGGTTTAAATTTTGTAAATTGAACAAAATTACTGTAATATGTACTTCCCTAGTAGCCAACCTAAAAACCTGCTCTACACTTCCTATTCAGTATATTGTGGCATGAGATGGGAGTTCCAGTAACTCCCATTATTATTTGCCATTAAAATAAATTGGCTTAAAAAAAAAAAACTTGCGCACGGGTGGATTGTCCAATAGTTAGTCAGTGTTCCACATGGAAATTTCCACAAATATCAAAAATGGTAACAGTGGCCTTGCTGCCCTTCATGGACGGGGAGCATCCTAACCAAGTACAAAAAAGAAGAAAAAGAAAGGCGCACCAGCCTCGTGTGTTACCATTGACAATTTATTAAATAAAAATAGTAATAAAAAACTACTCACAAGAGAATTGGTATAAAAGGCTTGTCAACAATGATGTGATAGATACCCCTCGAACCACACTCCAGAATAGGGGGGATAGAGGTGTGTCACTGCCGGCTGATGCGTTTCGAGGCAGCAAGGACCCTTTTCATCATGCTGGGCTCTGATGAAGAGGTCCTTGCTGCCTTGAAACGCGTTAGCCGGCAGTGACAAACCTCTATCCCCCCTATTCTGGAGTGTGGTTCGAGGGGTATCTATCACATCATTGTTGACAAGCCTTTTATAGCAATTCTCTTGTGAGTAGTTTTTTATTACTATTTTTATTTAATAAATTGTCCATGGTAACACACAATGCTGGTGCGCCTTTCTTTTTTATTCTTTTTTGATTAATTAGCTAACCGAATATCAGGTCCTTTAGGAAACGGTAAGCACATCTTCTACCATCCATTATTTTACTGATTTGAGATGGCCAGGACTGGAAGGGACTAGGTCCTATAGTGCGAATCAACTTTAAACTGTGTTTTCGTTGACAAAAGTAATAATGATTTTTCTTGTAGGTTTGTTGAAGATAAAATGTGGGTGACGTTTCTAGACGGAAGTTCCTCCCTCTCAGCTTTAGACCTGAATGGTGTTGAGGTAACATTTTATTTACTTTTTTTACTTTGTTTTTACTTTATTTTTTTAAATTCTTTATATACCGTATTTATTGGCATATAACACGCAGCGGCATATAACACCCACCCCAATTTTGAGAGGGAAGTTTCAGGGAAAAAAAAAACGATTTTTAAAATAAACAACTTTGAAGCAAATTAAGGGTCAGTGACCATCGATGTCCATCTGCAGCCCAAATAAAGTCCTCAATGCAGCCTGATCAATGCAGCCCAAATAAAGTCCTCAATGCAGCCTGATCAATGCAGCCCAAATAAAGTCCTCAATGCAGCCTGATCAATGCAGCCCAAATAAAGTCCTCAATGCAGCCTGATCAATGCAGCCCAAATAAAGTCCTCAGTGCAGCCTGATCAATGCAGCCATAAGAAAGTCCTCAGTGCAGCCTGATCAATGCAGCCATAAGAAAGTCCTCAGTGCAGCCTGATCAATGCAGCCATAAGAAAGTCCTCAGTGCAGCCTGATCAATGCAGCCCGATTTGTCATTAATGCCTTTTTTAAACTATCATCATTTGCAGTCTCCCCATCTCCCACAACAGCAGCCTGAATCAGGAAATCACTGAGCCTAGCCGGCACCATATACCATCTGAGCAACACTTTATAATTAGCTTCTCTCTTCCTCTGGGTTAAGAGCTCCCAATTCAACCCCGTCTGCCGGCGGTGCTGCTCCCCCCCCCCCCCCCCCCCGCACCCAAGCAGCTCACGCTCGCCAGCCTTCATTTTCCACTCGCAAAATGCAAGTAGGCGAGTGGAAAGTTGGGGGCTGTTCTATCATATGTGGAATAGACTCCTGGAGAATGTAATAACATTTAGGAATGGTGTTTTCACCTCTCTCTATTGATCGCCCTTTGATTGCAGGTTCTAGGAAAAACAATGAACATTCAGTTGAAGAACCCGGACTGGATCACACAGGTGGAGGAGGAGATGAATCTAGAGAAGATCAGTGTAACGATACCGTGTTCCACCAGTTCTACCTTGTTGGGTGAAGATGCCGAGATTGAGCCAGATTATGACATGGAAGGTGAGAGAGCAGCTTATAAAACAAAGCTATCGTATTACCGTATTTATCGGGGTATTGCATGCTCCGGCGTATAGCGCGCACCCCTAAAGTGGACCCGCATTCCTGTGGAAAAAAGATTTTTGTACTTACAGTTTTGGTGTCTTGCGCGACTGCGGCTTCGGGTGTCCTCTTCGTCGGGTCCGGCGTCCTTCTGCGGCGTCCTCCCCGCTCGATCCCCGCTTTCCCGCGCCGAGTATATGCTCGGTATATGCCGGCACAGTACACTCGTGCATCGTCGGGCAGGCTCGGCTACTCTCGCGCTCACGTCCTGTACGTCCAGGACGTGAGCGTGAGAGGAGCCGAGCCTGCCCGACTATACACGAGTGTACTGCGCTCGGTATATGCAGACGCAGTATTCAAACTCGGCGTGGGAAAGCGAGTATCGGCGTATATCGCGCACCCACGATTTTGCCCTGATTTTTAGGGCAAAAAAGTGTGCGGTATCTTTTTTTTTTTTGGGGCCACTTGCAGTCCTCTTATACGGTCCTTGTGGCCCTGAGCCAGAATATCTTGCTCAGAATTTTTAAATGGAACTCCAAACAGAACTTAAAAACAGGAAATGATGGGAAATCCCACCACTGATACTTGTCGCTAGAACAGGAGGTGGGAGGAAAATTCTCCAATGAGAACAATGGTGTAAACACACGGCAGAGGTTTTAGTGACCATGGTCCTGCTTTAAGGCTATAATTGGTAGCATTTTAAATATTTACATTCTACTTTTGTCTGGCTTAGAAGTTCCACATTCAATCCCTTGTTTATTCAGTACAAAGTGGATCACTAAAACTTTATGGACCTTGCTCTGTGCACTGGTCCAAATTATTTGGTGGAGGGGGGATTATGGTGTGGGGTTATTTTTCAGGGGTTGGGCTTGGCCCCCTTAGTTCCAGTGAAGGGAAATCTTGAGGCGTCAGCATACCAAGACATTTTGCACAAGTTCATGCTCCCAACTTTGTGGAAACAGTTTGTGGATGGCCCCTTCCACTTCCAACATGACTGCACACCAGTGCACAAAGTAAGGTCCATAAAGACATGGATGAGTGAGTTTGGTGTGGAAGGAACTTGACTGGCCTGCACAGAGTCCTGACCTCAACCCAATAGAACACCTTTGAGATGAATTAGTGCTGAGACTGTGAGCCAGGCCTTCTCGTCCACATAAGTGCCTGACCTCACAAATGCGCTTCTGGAAGAATGGCCAAACATTCCCATGGAGACACTCCTAAAACTTGTGGACAGTCTTTCCCGGAGAGTTGGAGTTGTTACAGCTGTAAAGGGTGGACCAACTCAATATTGAACCCTACAGACTAAGACGCCATTAAAATTCATATGTGTAAAGCGAATACTTTTGACAATATACGGCCAGATTCTCAAAAGAATTACGCCTGTGTATCTACAGATACACCAACGTAATTCGAAAATCCCGCTGGCATATCATTGTTTTGTATTCTCAAAACAAGATACGCCAGAATTCGGCTAGGATCCGACGTTGATTTCAGCGCCGAATATGCAAATGAGCCGATACGCCGATTCCTATAAGTTTTTGCGCCGCTTCGCCGTAGTTTACATCGTTTCCGGAAGCGGAAGGTTAGACCTGCTATACAGTGCTTTAACTTTTCGTCGGTCCAGCATACGCAATGTGAAGTATGGCTGTCGGGACAGCGTCTGGTTTTTCCGTCATTTACGTAACTCGTCGCCAATAGGGCTGTGCGTTAATTACGTTCACGTCCCAACCAATGTATTTGTGACATACTACGGAGCATGCGCAGCGGGCTACGTTTAAGGCCGGCGCATGCGCAGTTCGGCACGGGGGCGCGCTTAATTTAAATACAAGCCGCCCCCTTTGAATTACGCGGGGATACACCGGGCCATTTACACTACGCCGCCGCAAATTATGGAGCAAGTGCTTGGAGAATACGAGAATTGCCCCAGTAAGTTGAGGCGGCGTAGTGTAAATGACATGCGCTACGCCGCCAGATACGCGGATCTACGAGAATCTGGCCCATAGTTTATAAGAATGGTAAACAAAACAGATAGGGGGTGAATCTCGATAATGGATGCACCGACAGCAATAAAAACTGACAGATGTTCCAATCCCTCTCCACTCTATCCAAAACTAAACAAAAACGTTTTTCCCTTTTATTTATACTTTAATTGGTTTTATATCTGCATGGAGTTGACATTTTAAGGGGGTTAATTTCTTTTTTCTTTTTTTTTTTTGTCAGTGGCATAAAGGAATTCTATTCCTGGCCATCCTCACTATCCTAAAATGGGAAATTTACCCCCTTTTTTTTAAGGGGGGGGATTTGATGAGCTGTAAAAAGGCATACTGTTTTCTACTAAAAAGTGTTCATGCCAGATGTGGAGAGCAGATGTGAGGTCAGAGATTCATGGAGAGCAGATGTGAGGTCAGAGATTCATGGAGAGCAGATGTGAGGTCAGAGATTCATGGAGAGCAGATGTGAGGTCAGAGATTCATGGAGAGCAGATGTGAGGTCAGAGATTCATGGAGAGCAGATGTGAGGTCAGAGATTCATGGAGAGCAGATGTGAGGTCAGAGATTCATGGAGAGCAGATGTGAGGTCAGAGATTCATGGAGAGCAGATGTGAGGTCAGAGATTCATGGAGAGCAGATGTGAGGTCAGAGATTCATGGAGAGCAGATGTGAGGTCAGAGATTCATGGAGAGCAGATGTGAGGTCAGAGATTCATGGAGAGCAGATGTGAGGTCAGAGATTCATGGAGAGCAGATGTGAGGTCAGAGATTCATGGAGAGCAGATGTGAGGTCAGAGATTCATGGAGAGCAGATGTGAGGTCAGAGATTCATGGAGAGCAGATGTGAGGTCAGAGATTCATGGAGAGCAGATGTGAGGTCAGAGATTCATGGAGAGCAGATGTGAGGTCAGAGATTCACGGAGAGCAGATGTGAGGTCAGAGATCCATATTTCACACATGCTGCATATAAGAGTAAATGTCTTTGATCTCTTCCCAGGTGACGTGGATGATTATAGTGCTGAAGTAGAGGAGATTCTCCCTCAGCATCTACAGCCGTCTTCATGCTCCAATCTTGGCTCATCTCCCAGCTCTTCTCCCCGCTCCAGTCCCTGCCCATCACCCACCATGCCAGAGGGACCACCGCCGGCTCTCCCTGTCCGGCCAAGCCGGGCACTTGGAAAAACACCCGGACCTCCTGTTGCTGCATCCCAAGGTATTTTTGATATTTATTTATTTTATTCTTGAACTTTAGCATACTATTGTTCTGCCTCTAGAGTATATAGAACACTCATTTTAGCTCTGTGTAAACCAGTAGATCTCCAGATGTTTAGAACTATAGGTCTATTCATGCACTACCAGTCGGAGATTGTTGCTACTCGGTTCCAAGTGGTAACAAACCCAAAATCTCTTGGGCTTGATGAGAGTGGGCCCGACGATATCAAACTATAATCTCATCCTGGCTTTTATGGATAATTCTCTCCTTGCTGCCCTCATTCGATTGGGGGAGTCTGAAACCACAAAACAAAACAGAGGGCGCACCGACCTAGTGCATTATCCTAAAAAATAAATTAATATAAAAGGTGGTAAGTATTATACTCAAAAAATGATGGTATTTTTTGCCACCCGCCCACCGTCAAATGACGGCTGGGCGGACGTCATATGACGTCCTTGGCTTCCCGGCCCTCTAGGGGGCACACGGGCACCACGTCACTCAGGCGCCGATGAGCGCGGCCGCGATGTCCGCCGGGCACCCGCAATTGCCGATAACAGAGCAGGACCGTGGATCTGTGTGTGTAAACTCACAGATCCACGTCCTGTCAGAGGAGAGGAAGACCGATGGTCTGTTCCTAGTACAGAGGTACACCAATCTGTCTCCTCCTTGTGAGTCCCCTCCCCCTACAGTTAGAATCACTCCCTAGGTTTAAAATCATTTAACCCCTTGATTGCCCCCTAGTGTTTCCCTTTCCCTGCCAGTCACATTTATACAGTAATCAGTGCCTTTCATAGCACTGATCGCTGTATAAATGTGAATGGTCCCAAAATAGTGTCCAATGTGTCCGCCACAATATCGCAGTCATGATAAAAATCGCAGATCGCTGCCATTACTAGTAAAAAAATAAATAATACAAATGCTATAAATCTATCCCCAATTTTGTAGCCGCTATAACTTTTGTGCAAACCAATCAATATACACTTATTGCGTTTTTTTTTCCTTTTACCAAAAATATGTAGAAGAATATATTTCAGCCTAAACTCAGGAAAAAAGTTTTTTTTTTTTTTTTTTAAATGGATATTTATTATAGCAAAAAAGTAAAAATATGGTGTGTTTTTTTTTTTTCAAATTTGTCACTTTTGTTTATAGCGCAAGAAATAAAAAACGCAGAGGTGATCAAATATCACTAAACCGAAAGCTCTATTTGTGGTGGGGGGGGGGGGGGGTGAATAAAGATTTTATTTGGGTACAGTGTTGCATAATTGTGCAATTGTCAATCAGAGTGTGTCAGCGCTGAAAACTAAAAATTGGTCTGGGCATTATGGGGATAAAATGCCCTGTATGGAAGTGGTTAAAAAAAATGGGGATATTTATTATAGCATAAAGTCTAAAATATTGTGTTTATTAAAATAATGGTCACTTCTTTTTTTGTTTATAGCGCAAAAAATAAAACCCACAGAGGTGATTAAATACCACCAAAAAATTATAAAATTATAAAAAAATTCACATGGCTACAGTGGTGTAGCATGACCGCGCAATTGTCATTCAAAGTGCGACAGCGCTGAAAGCTGAAAAATGGCCTGGGCAGGAAGGGGGTGTAAGTGCCCGCTATGGAGGTAGTTAAAGCTGTATTTCCCCATGTGTATAAATCGCAAGGCTACACAGACACCTGTGTGGATTGACCCACAAGTCAAACGCATGAAAAATGAGATGGCTGGTGATCCTACACATGGATACAGGGGCCGGCTCCAAAGTCACTGTGATAGCACCAATGGACTGCTACGCGTTTCGCCAAAGGCTTCTTCAGGGGGACCTGTTGGTACTGGGAGATATATCATAATTGGCATCTAATTACAAAAATGCCATTTACAAATAAATTTCATTAAAGATATATTACATAATAAGCATTAAACATATTGCAATATATTTAATGCTCAATGCATGCATACATTTCCAATTGGTTTTAATGTGTAATTTTATATTTGTTATAATAAAATCCAATTTTTCACATACATATGTGAGCGTTTTTTTTTATTTATTTATTTGGGACCACCGTGGCACCTTCAAAGTCCATTTTTCCTCTTCCTCCCCTTTTTTGCGTTAAAGAAGCGCCTTTCAGTGGGACACATGTCAGAGGTGACCCTATGTGCTATTTAATTTAAAAAAAAATGCTGCAGCCTGGAGTGTGGGGATTGAGCTACTGGCCTTGTGAACCACTTGTCTACATATTTTCCTATGGGACTCTCTGAAGTTGATATGAGTTTAAAAGGAGTTGTAAAGGCAGAAGTATATGGATTCTAAGCATTAAGATAAAAAACCTTCTGTGTGTAGCAGCCCCCCCTCCCCCCCAGCACCCCCCAATTACCTACCTGAGCTCCATCTCTCTCCAGCGATGTTCACAATTCCCTTAGCCATTCAGTACACTCCTCCTGATTGGCTGAGACAGAGCAGTGGCATGTAAATAACTAGATCCTTGGTTACCTTATTTGTAGTCTAGGAGCTGTAATATGACTGTTATATTAATAAGTGTATTGAAGAAAACTTGCATGTAAACCAATAGACAAATTGAGTATTTTAAATGCTTACTTGTAGTATTTTTCTGTTCTATAATTTTTATTTTTTTTTACTTGCATTTGCAATGAAATTTTCTTTAGGGAGTCGATTCCCTCGCACAGCCCCGTCCCTCCTATTTTGGGCGGTTCTAATTACTCTCTGTGCTGGCCCAGCTCCTCTGCCCTTTCTTCACCTCCCTACATAACCTGGGGCTGCTGACAACACATCCAATTATGGTGACACCCAGAAGCCATCTCAGGGATTTTGGATGTCTACACAAGGAAGGCTTTTACATATAATTAACGTGAATATAATGTGTTAAATGCACATATTTATTTTTACCTTTTTGTAGGCTCACCAGTGGACTTCCAGACAATAGTGCAACAGAAAGAGCAACTTTCCACCTTAGAACCGAAGAGGGCTCCTCCTCCAAGACCTGGCGTTCCACCAGCACGCCCAGCACCCCCTCAGCGCCCTCCTCCACCATCAGGTAGGTCACAGCATTGATAAGTCATTCAGTCTGTTGTATTAGGTGTTTGTCCTTCATTGTGGCTGTGCAGATTAGTTTTGACACCACATGCTGTGCAGTAAAGATAAAAACACACCTTTTAAACAGTTGCTATAATAAAAAATAAGTGTCCATTGTGGCCAATCAGATGCTTAGCTTAATTTTCCAAACGTTTGATTGCCCGCCTTGCTCAACAAAAGTTTTTTTTATTTATTTTAGTAAATTTGCTTCTTACTGTACATATGACATATCAGGAGGATTCTACTACTTCTACAAACTGGGTGGCGACCACCCTCCTGATCCATGCCCCCTGATTTTCATGCAGGGCGCCGGACGCATGGCTTCCAATGTTTTTTTTTTTTTTTAGCACATGATTAAAGCCTGAGGCTCCAATTGCCTTCAAAAAAGGGTGGGCTTGGCACCCAGTTGTGTGACGATAGCAAATGAATATTCGCTATTGTCTTCCCGCTTCTCTTCCTGGTCAATCAAGAAGCAATCGTATTGGCGCCAGTATAGAGCCTGACCGCGTGAGTTTACCACCCATGGTGGTGGGGGGGGATTGTTTGCCCCTCCGCCCGGCTGGAACATGGCGCACAAGCGAGTATGCTGTCTGATGCTTCTCATGAAAGTCTTTTGACACAGGTCATTCACACCGGTGTGATTTGTCATGCGATTTCACAGGTCAAAATTGCATGACAAGTCGATCCCCATTGCCGGCAAAGGAACCGTTCGAATTGCCGTGACTCGGGTGCAACTATTCAAATTGCCGCGACTCGGGTGGAACTGTTCGAATTGCCGCGACTCAGGTGCAACCGTTCAAATTGCCGCGGCTCGGGTGGAACCGTTCAAATTGCCGCCGCTCGGGTGGAACCGTTCAAATTGCCGCGGCTCGGGTGGAACCGTTCGAATTGCCGTGACTCGGGTGCAACCGTTCAAATTGCCGCGGCTCGGGTGCAACCGTTCAAATTGCCGCGGCTCGGGTGCAACCGTTCAAATTGCCGCGGCTCGGGTGCAACCGTTCAAATTGCCGCGGCTCAGGTGCAACCGTTCAAAGTGCCGCGGCTCGGGTGCAACCGTTCAAATTGCCGCGGCTCGGGTGCAACCGTTCAAATTGCCGCGGCTCGGGTGCAACCGTTCAAATTGCCGCGGCTCAGGTGCAACCGTTCAAAGTGCAGCGGCTCGGGTGCAACCGTTCAAATTGCCGCGGCTCGGGTGCAACCGTTCAAATTGCCGCGGCTCGGGTGGCTCGGGTGCAACCGTTCAAATTGCCGCGGCTCGGGTGCAACCGTTCAAATTGCCGCGGCTCGGGTGCAACCGTTCAAATTGCCGCGGCTCAGGTGCAACCGTTCAAAGTGCAGCGGCTCGGGTGCAACCGTTCAAATTGCCGCGGCTCGGGTGCAACCGTTCAAATTGCCGCTGCTCGGGTGCAACCGTTCCAATTGCCGCGGCTCGGGTGGAACCATCAAATTGTCCATTTTCATTGTAATTTGCATAGACTTCTGTTAAAAGAAGTTGCAAGACGCAATGAAATCGGAGGTGCAAATTCACTCTGATCTGCGGCTTTGAAATCTCGCTGAAGTGCGATTTCAAAGCCACACTGGTGTGTAACAGGGCTAACGGTTGGTTAGACAGGTGGGGAGGAATGGTGGGTGGGTGTGTGTATATTGCACTCACCTGTTGCAGTTCACTTTTGAAAGTCTTTGAAAGGGCCGCCATCTCCCTGGATGTTGGAGAGATCTGCTCGGACAATAGTGGGCCTGGCATCTGTTCACAGACAGAATATCTTAGTAGTGACTACAGGAATTGTGCAAGTCAAGAAATGTCGACTCCAGATTCTGATTTTTTTTTTCGTTCAGACTGAGCGAACTTAATTGATTTTCCCATCCATGCCAAAGCTGGCCATAGATGGATTGAAATTCAGTCGGTTCAGCAGGGAGCTGCAGAATTTCAGTTCATGTGTGCACATCTTTGTTCAACTCAAATCATTAGAGCGTATTCTGTCAAACGGGTATGTTGGAAAAAACTTTTGTTGATCAGCCGCTGATCAGTGTATTCTGACCAGGCCCGTCGGAACCCGACAGGCAAACCAAGCAATTGCCTGGGGCCCCCGAGTTGGCCAGGGGCCCCAGCACGAGGGCCCTTTCCGCACCGCTGCTTCCTCCTGCAGTCCGGTCGGCCGTGTACCATAACCGTGCGGTACAGGAGAATCAGGTTCCTGTTCCCGGCCGGACTGACAGGAAGTGCACACACTGAGTGTTCACTTCCTTTCAGTCTGGTCCCGGGTACAGCAAACAATCTCCTGTACCGCGCGGTTATGGTACACGACTGACCGGACTGCAGGAGGAAGCAGTGGTGTGGCAAGAGCCAGCTCGGACACCAGGATAGAGGTAAGCCGACAAAAACAAACCGTCCGGTCCCCCCCGCTTCTCAACTAGAAAAGTGATTTTTTTTTTGTTTGCTTGGGGCCCCCTAATTTCTGTAAACGGCCCTGATTCTGACAGTGGAGAGTCCCGCTGCTAGAATACAATGTCCCAGTGGGGAGGATTCCTCCATCCACAAAGTTGTGAGCTTTTTGAAAATTCAGACCATATGTAGGCTCCATCGGACATTTGCTGTCGGAATTTCGGACAACAAAAATTTGAGAGCCGAATTTAAAATTTTCGGACAAAGTTCTTGTTGGAAATTCCGATCGTCTGTTTGCAATTCCGACGCACAAAAATCCTACGCATGTTTGTAATCGTTGAACTTACTTTTTCTCGGCTCGTCGTAGTGTTGTACGTCATCGCATTCTTGACGGTCGGAATTTCCGAAAACATTTGTGTGACCGTGTGTATGCAATACAAGTCTGACCCAACATTCCGTTGAAAGAAAATTCACGGTTTTGTCGTCGGAATTTTTCGTGTGTGCACAGGAAAAGAGCATGGATGAAGGAATCTCCAATGCTGGCTCTTGTATTCTGACAGCCGCAACAACTGATCCTTCCTGAATACCCGTACAGTGACTACATCATTATTCGGTCGAACAGTGACTGCATCCCATTTTCTATCTGGCTCAGTTGTTTTTAAATGGACTTTTGTTGAGCGGGGTGGTCTCATCAGGGCCCTCCTGTGGCCTAAATGTTGGCCTATTCAGTAAGAATCAACTGAAATGTGAGTTGTGTATAGCTAGCATTACTTTCCAGCATCTGCCAAGAACTGGAATCTTGGTTTGGTGCTGTGACCCCCGTAAAAAAGTGTTTATTGGATGGTTTGTAACTGACCTATGATGACCCATTGTATCCGCCATTCACTTTTCTGACTGCTCTTTCTGCTGACTGTCTCTTTTCTGTACTTTTCTTCTGCTGAATTTCATGTTTCTGGGATCAGGTGCTCGGAGTCCGGCACCAACTAGGAAAGAGATTGGAGGTAAAAACATTGTCCCATCATCGTCGCCTTCTATTCTCCCCATAACGTTTCCTCTCCACCTCCCAAAAATGTCATAAAGCTATTTTTTGTGTGTGTTTTACATATGGAGTACCTCTAACCCCATCACAGCGGACACAGGTAGAGCCCAGCTTGGCTGTGAATCGGGAGGATTGGGGCAAATGACATATTTGCTCAATGTGAACATGCAGAATGACTTGATTTTGGTAGAATCCTTTTGTTATAATATTAAAGCTATAGGGACACCGTTTTTCTCTATGGCTCTAACCCAGTGCTTCGAAAAACACCCCCGCCACTGGAATTCAGGCGCCCCTCTTCCCAAAAGGAGCCGAACGCCTGTATAGAGGGTGGCAGCGACGGCTGTGGATAGATTCATGCGATGCATGAATCAATCCATTATTCATATAGGGGTGGCGTTGAGAGAGGGGGTGGTGCCCGGGCGCCCCTAATGGATGGGCCGCCACTCATGGGGAATAAAAGTGAGGGGCAAATCCAACATTTTAGTTGCCACCAGAACAGGCATAGAGGGGAAATCCTCCAATGGGGACCGTGTCCCTGTAACTACTGTCTAAGTGAGGATGATTTCCCTAATGTTCGATATTCCTCTGACTTCCTGCAGAGCCTACAGGACATGGGAAGGGATCACCGCTCCAGGTGGATGTGTGGAAATGACACTCTCCTCAAGGTGGAAGCAGCAAGTGCAGGCTAAGCATATAGCAATTGGAAGAGGGAAGGTTTGGACAGCCGCACTCCAATAAAAACACCTTTATTGTGCTAATTGACAAAAGTACAAACCACAGCAGGGTACAGGTTAAAAGTTGACGCGTTTCACTCTCAACAGTGCTTAGTCATAGCTATGACTAAGCACTGTTGAGTGTGAAATGTGTCACCTTTTTTTATCCTTTACCCTGCTGTGGTTTGTACGTTTGTCAATTTGCACAATAAAGGTGTTTTTATTGAAGTGCGGCTGTCCAAACCTTCCCTCTTCTGAGCCTACAGGGAAGGAAGAGAAAGGAAATCTCATGCCCCGTACACACGATCGGGATTCCCGGCGATAAAAAGTCCCCAGGGAATCCCGGGGGGAAAACCTAGAACCTGCTCGGTCACTTTCCCCTGTGTACTCACCAGAGGTTTTCCGGACCGGAAAACTGCCTTGAGAGCTTTGGCTGGGAATCCTGGCCGTGTGTATGCTCTACTGCAGTGTTTCCCATAGGGAAACTGCCGGGAAAAAGACCGCCGGGAATCGCGGCAGGAAAAATAAGAAAATTTTTCCTGCCGCGGTTCCGGACTGTTTTCCTGTCGGGAAAACTGCCATGGAACATACACACGGCCAGTTTTCCCTGCCAAAAGCTGTCATGGCATCAGATGCAAAATGAATTTTACGGTTTTATCCCTCGCCTACTCAAATTGGAGAAAACTTTTTGGCTTTAGATATACTTCATTTCTGCATAATACAAATTACAACACTTTTTTTTACTTTCCTATCTGCCTCATTTAACACCTGCAACATTAAAAGTACTCTGTAAGCATTCTACAGGAGACAATGGAGGCTCATCAGGTCCTGTGTCGTCCCGTCCCCCCCCCGCCCTGTCCATCATTTTATTCCTGCTGGAGTTTCTGTCTCTGCAATCTTTTGTGTCTTCTCTCTTCAACAAGGTGCTCCTCCCAGCCCCGGTGTGGCTCGTAGAGACGTGGAAGGTAAATGGACGGCTGTGTTGTGGAGTAATAACTGCATGAGTGTTTCCGAGCATGCGTCATCCCCGCTAATAGACCTACTCCCCACTAATGTGATCTAGAACGTACTGTACCTAAGCTTGGAATTGGATTTCTTTTGATTGCAATATGTATTGTTCCCCTATTTAGTGCTTTGTGTCTAGTAATGATGGGTGACAACTTTATTTATTTTTTATTTCCAGCTTGTTCATATAGCCAGATGGAATAAGGCTACTTTCACACTGGGGCGGTGGGGTTGTCAGCAGTAAAGCGCTGCTATATTTAGCAACACTTTACAAATGTCTTTGCAACGCTATTTAGCCGCTAGTGGGGCGCTCTTAAGCCCCGCTACCGCATTTCCCCGAAAGTAAGACCTACCCTGAAAATAAGACCTACCTTGGTTTTCCAGGAGGGCTGCAATATAAGCCCTACCCTGAAAATAAGACCTAGTTTTGAAGTGGTTGTCTCCTCCTCTTCTCCTGCTTGTCAGAAAGGGGATCTTGACCCCCCCTCCCTCTGCAATACTTGGCTTGTGGAAGATAGCACAGGTGGGCTTTGGAAGCCCAGAACGGCACTCTCTCCTCCTTCTCCTGCCTGTCAGTGGGGGATGTCCGCCCCCCTCCCTCTGCAATGCTTGGCGAAGAGAGCTTAAACGGGCTGTGGAAGCACAGAGCGGCACTCGGATCTCCTTCTCCTGTCAGTGGGGGATGTCGGCCCCCCTCCCTCTGCAAATCTTGGCTCGTGAAAGAGAGCTTAGGCAGGCTATGGAAGCCAGGAGCAGCGCTATTATAAGGTACATGACACAATACATTTTACTTTACTTCACACGGGGGATTTCTGTCAGGCAGAGAGGGGTAGAGAAGACCGCACAATAGTAAGCCCTACCCCGAAAATAAGCCCTACCGTGTTTTTGGTTGCCAAAATTAATATAAGGCCTGGGCTTATTTTCGGGGAAACAAGGTAGCAGCGAAAAAGGGTTAAAACCGCCCACAAATCGCTGCTGCATCGGCGCTTTCCAGGCGGATCGGCAGCACTGCCCATTGATTTCAATGGGCAAGCGTGCTTTAGTGTATACACTGCTCCTACAGCGCCTCAAAGATGTGGCTAGCAAGACTTTTTTTACCATCCTGCCAGCGCACCTCTCCAGTGTGAAAGCCCGAAGGCTTTCACACTGGAGTGAAAAGTGAGGTGCTTTCAAGGTGCTATTTTTAGCGCTGTATCGCCTTCAAAGTGCCTCAGTGTGAAAGTGGCCTTAGGGTTAGCTGTCTGCCGAAATATATATTAAACATACCCCGAGGGCTCGAGACTGTCACAGCAATGCATCTCTACCGTTGCACATATCGGGTTAACAACACATGGGAAACGTCTTGCTGTTCTGGCAGGTGTTAGGGGTTAATGTGGCCTATACTGGTAATATATACTGGTATCCTATACTGGTAATGTGGCCTATAACCCCTCCTAGGATTCTCTGCCCTAGAGCCCAAGGTGTTCCCTCTATCCACTGTAGTTAGAATAGCGATAGGCTTATATGGGCTATTTACTATACCAGTAATGCTGAAACCCGTCGGCTCTGGTGCCAAGTGTATCTTTCAGTGACTAGATCTACAGGGCAGAGGATCCCTGCACAGGAGAAATTGGTATAAAAACGAGGGATGAGAAAAACTTTCGAGCTTTAATACATTAAATCCTTGGTTTGAGAGCGTTTTGCAAGACAAGCAAAATGTTTTAATAAATTTTGCCTTGCTATACAAGCGATGTCTTGATATAAGAGTAGCGTCATGTCACAACTGAGTATAAAAGAGAAGAGAGGAGCCTCTAAGTGTAGCAATATGGTTACATTTAATGAAGGTACAACATTTAGCAACTTATTGCTACACTTAGAGGTGCCTCTCTTCTCTTTTATACCATGTAAATAAATGCTTTGATTTTCAAGCGCGTTGGATTAATAGCATATTCGGGAACTAATTATGCTCGCAAACCAAGGTTTTACTGTAGAATTAATATATTTTCCAAATTTCTATTCCAGTCTGAACTAAAAATAAATAAATCGCTGGATCCCCCAATAATGCTAAATAGGCTGTTCCATTCAGAAAGCTACAGCGCCTGCAGCTGTCTGAATACCCAAACAGTGACTGCATCTGACTAAATACAGTGGCTTTTAAGTTGATCGCTTTCTACCCACCTCCCTTCATTTTTCAATTGACATTTATCAAGCCAAAGATTGCCAATAGAGCCACCTATGACTCAAATTTCAGCAGGAAATTTGAACCGTGTATGGCTAGGCTGCTGTTAGTAACCACAGGCCCCATTGATCCAACCTGACAGGGACACCCCCCTCCCCCCCCATAAGCTCACTATACACATTGAATTGGAACTAAACTCTAAAATACCTACCTAAGTTCCAACAGCCTGAAGCCCACAAGGTCCCTCGCCAGCTTCAGCTTACAATGCTTCCGTTATAAATGAACATAGTTGGTGATCAGTACCAATCACTTATTGTGTTCGTTTAGGAAAGGAAGGGGCTGGTAAATATAGCAAATTTACTGAAACCTTCCACCACTCTCAATCTTAGCTGCCAGCAGGAAGGAGAGGAAAAAAGCCGGGAGCACTACGAGGGTAGGAAAGGTGCCCGGGCAACAGGGGGAAATATATGGTGCACAAGGCTGGTCTGGGCCCCATACAGAAGAACCATTTGGTACCCTTTTTATTCACAGCCCTGATGGGTAAGTTTACCGGGAGAGTTAGTTTGAAGGTTATTGGGAAGAAGAGTGTAATTTTGTATGAGGTTTAAATGTTGGTATTGCAGGGAATGTTAGTCTTGGAAGGGTACAGGAAGAGTTGGCGTTGGGAGGGTACAGGGAAGAGTTGGCGTTGGGAGGGTACAGGGAAGAGTTGGCGTTGGGAGGGTACAGGGAAGAGTTGGCGTTGGGAGGGTAGAGGGAAGAGTTGGCGTTGGGAGGGTACAGGGAAGAGTTGGCGTTGGGAGGGTACAGGGAAGAGTTGGCGTTGGGAGGGTAGAGGGAAGAGTTGGCGTTGGGAGGGTAGAGGGAAGAGTTGGCGTTGGGAGGGTAGAGGGAAGAGTTGGCGTTGGGAGGGTAGAGGGAAGAGTTGGCGTTGGGAGGGTAGAGGGAAGAGTTGGCGTTGGGAGGGTAGAGGGAAGAGTTGGCGTTGGGAGGGTAGAGGGAAGAGTTGGCGTTGGGAGGGTAGAGGGAAGAGTTGGCGTTGGGAGGGTACAGGGAAGAGTTGGCGTTGGGAGGGTACATGGAAGAGTTGGCGTTGGGATGGTAGAGGGAAGAGTTGGCGTTGGGAGGGTACGGGAAAGAGTTGGCGTTGGGAGGGTACGGGGAAGAGTTGGCGTTGGGAGGGTAGAGGGAAGAGTTGGCGTTGGGATGGTAGAGGGAAGAGTTGGCGTTGGGAGGGTACGGGAAAGAGTTGGCGTTGGGAGGGTACGGGCAAGAGTTGGCATTGGGAGGGTACGGGGAAGAGTTGGCGTTGGGAGGGTACAGGGAAGAGTTGGCGCCGGGAGGGTAAGGGCGAGAGTTGGCGTTGGGAGGGTAGAGGGAAGAGTTGGCGTTGGGATGGTAGAGGGAAGAGTTGGCGTTGGGAGGGTACGGGAAAGAGTTGTCGTTGGGAGGGTACGGGCAAGAGTTGGCGTTGGGAGGGTACGGGGAAGAGTTGGTGTTGGGAGGGTACAGGGAAGAGTTGGCGCCGGGAGGGTAAGGGCGAGAGTTGGCGTCAGGGGAGCACAAGTAGGTAATGTATGGCTTATTCCTGATAGATGGTGTTGGGGTTGGCATAAAGACAGACTTGTGGTTGAATTTTGCTAGTAGCGTTGGTAATTGTGTCAAAATTTTCCATCGCTGGTCTCGTGGCGCTGAAAGCCGATGTATTGATGGCTGAGTAACTGATATTGGAAATTCCAGCAGACATTAAACACTAGTACATGTCTTACTGTGATAATACAATCTATCGTTGAACCCCGAATGCCAATGTAGTGATATAGTGGGCATCTGTCATCCTATAATGCATGTATGGGTGTTGCTTTTACTAGTAATGTTAACATAGCAATTCAGTCCTGGGTGTTGGCGCTCCTGTCTGCCACTTTGGGGGCAAACCCCGAATCCTGCAAATCTCAAGTCACCAGACGACAGGGTCTCATTTAAAATCGGCTACAATTTTATTTCTGTTTTCAGTTCGTGGACAAGCCCCTCCTCCATTCGGACCGCCATCTGCCACGCCATGTGCTATGGTCAGGCCGGTGAGTGTATTTTCTTTGTATATTGAAGGTTTTTTCTTTTTTATCATATTCATGTAGAGAATGCTGTCAAGTTCTACAGCTCTTTACTAAGTACATACAGTAGATTTATTCACATCAGTACTGACCCAAGGGAGCCAACAATAGAATGTATCTTACAGCCCCGTACACATGGGCCGACATCAGACAGTTCAATGATAACCAGCCGACATTCCGCCCGTGTGTAAGGCTTCTGCTGGACGTGCATACTGGAAATCCAGCAGTCGATCGTCTCCTGATTAGTGCTCTCAGCCAATGGTAGAGAGTGCTGATTGGAGTGATCTGGTGGGGGGGGAAACACAACAGCTCAGCGGGGGAGAACACTGTACTAACGTCGGATTGTGGGGGATGGCAAACAAACCTAGCCCCCTAACTCGCAGTGCTCTGTGCCCCAAGCCCACCCTTTTTGAAGCCAATTAGAGCCTCAGGCTCTAATCACGTGCTTAAAAAGGGAAACTCCATTGAAATCCATGATTAGATTAGGGGGGTGGTACTCCTGCACCCCTTGTGAGCAGCTGCCACTGTTGGCTACCATGCACAGCTGCACCAGTGTGTTAAATACTCCTGTAACTACCCGAATTTGACTTGGTACCAGCATCTTCCAATACCCTTTCCGATGGCACTTAGACTGAAGAATGGGGGAGCAGGACCGGGAGCCAGTAAGGTGTGTGACGTGCAAATAACCGGAGAAGGAACCTATTGCTAGGAAGATAGAGTAGAGGGATGACCTCATCTGTTTTTGCTTTTTTATGGTTTACAGGCATCACTATATTCTTAAATTGCATTTTATACAACTGGCTGTGCTGTGTAAGTCTCAGGAATAGATGGACAAAAATAAAAATCAATTGGCAGTTAAAGCGGTTGTAAACCCGCATATACAATTTTTTTTTTTTTTAAACCTGCAAGGCAAAAGGCATAATCAGCTAGTATGCACCGCATACTAGCTGATTATAAAATACTTACCTCGGAACGAGGTGAAGAGTACTTACCTGGTCCACACCGAGCGAGATGTCATCTTGCTCCGGCGTGTCTTCCGGGTATCGGCGCTCCAGCGCTGTGATTGGCTGGAGCGGTGATGACGTCACTCCCGCGCGCGGGAGATTTCAAATCGGCAAGGTCCGGCGGCTGCCGGTCCTTTGCCATGGATTCCCCCCTGCAAATGCGCCGCTGCAATCGGCGGCGCATTGCGAGGGGAATATCTCCTAAACCGTATAGGTTTAGGAGATATTCTTTATACCTACAGGTAAGCCTTATTATAGGCTTACTTACCTGTAGGTAAAAGTCAAAAAGTGAGTTTACAACCACTTTAAGACGTCTATTTTATGTTTTTCATTTGTGAATTTAGATGTTGGCTTCCAGTTCAGCTTAAAGTGGTGTTTCACCCAAAAATGTGTAATACATTTATTTGCTCCCACTTCCTGGCATAGATCACCGCAGTGACCTACGCCACTTCCTACGCCTACACTGTCCTCCCCCACTGTCTTCTGGGAAAGGTCCCAGAAGACGGTATGACCAGTGAGGACACGCAGCGCTACATGCGCATTCACAGTAGGGAACCAGGAAGTGAAGTGATTCCCTTACCGAGGATGGCGGCGGGGGCAGCCCAGAGCCGATCGACTAATCGGATTCGGCTACCGACATTGCGAGCACCCTGGACAGGTAAGTGTCCATTTATTAAAAGTCAGCAGCTGCAGTATTTATAGCTGCTGGCTTTTATAAAAAATATATATATACATACATACACACATACACACATACACACATACACACACACACATACATACACACATATATATATATATATATATATATATATATATATATATATATATATATATATATATATATATATACACATACATATATATTTTTTGGCAGACCTCCGCTTTAAAGAGTAAGTTCACCTGTTGGAAAAAAGATTTACTAATACTATGTCGCCCCCCCCCCCCCCCCCCCCCCACTGTACTTACCTCTGTGGGTGATGAGCTGTCAGTGCCCACACAAAGCTGTTGTGGAGGTTCCGCAGATTTGAAATCCCTGCTCTTCTTCCCCTTTTGATTTTAGTAGATTAAATACTTTGTGCTAAATTGGGTTTTGTAATTTCCTGTTTGTAAACGGGTTTCATTAGTAAAATGGAAAATATTTATGTAAATGATGATTTTTTCCCTTAGACTATCCCTCCCCGTGCGGGGGTAATAAGCGTTCCTCAAAGCCATGGTGGACCAGCACAAGCCAGACTTCCTGCCCCAGCACCTGTCAAAGCAGCTGAGCCTCCAAAAGGTATAGTGTGTCCTTTCAAGCGGAAGGATCATTACATGTTATTATTTATTTTTTATAACCTGTAATTACCTGTAATGAAGTATGTTCCATGTCCTGCATGCAGCCGATTCGTGCGGGAAAAAAAAAATTCCAGTTTTTTTTTACCACACTTAAAGGACCACTAAAGGAATTTTTATTTTTTTAGCTAAATAGCTTCCTTTACCTTACTGCAGTTATGGTTTCATGTCCTCATTGTTTGTTTTTTGCTTTGAAGTTGCTGTAATTCTGCTCTGATCTCTACACTTCCTGGTTGTCTGGCTCCTTATGAAAAATCTCATGGCAGCTTTTCACTGTGGTCCAAGCTGTGTGTCTAAAACTCCTCAGAACCAATCAGATTCATTTCAACCACTTGATCACCGAGCCTGTTTTTCAGATTCTGTGTTTACGAGACTAAAACATTTTTTTTTTTTTTTGCTAGAAAATTACTTAAAACCCCCAAACATTATATAAATATTTTTTTCTAACACCCTAGAGAATAAAATGGCAGTCATTGCAATACTTTTTGTCACACCGTATTTGCGCAGCAGTCTTACAAGCGCACTTTTTTTAATTAACAAATAAGACAACAATAAATTTTGCCCAATGTTTTTATATATTGTGAAAGATAATGTTACGCTGAGTAAAATGATACCCAACATGTCACTCTTAAAAATTGCGCCCGCTCGTGGCATGGCGTCAAACTTTTACCCTTAAAAATCTCGATAGGCGACGTTTAAAAAATTCTACAGGTTGCATTTTTTTAATTACAGAGGAGGTCCAGGGCTAGAATTATTGCTCTCGCTCTATCAATCGCGGCGTTACCTCACTTGTGTGGTTTGAACACAGTTTTCATATGCGGGCGCTACTCGCGTATGCGTTCGCTTCTGTGCGCGAGCTCGTCAGGACGAGGGCGTTTAAAAAATAAAAAAATGTTTTTTTTTGTTTGTTTTTTTAGTTTATAAATTTTTAAACCGAAATAATAAAAAAAAAAAATTGATCACTTTTATTCCTATTACGAGGAATGTAAACATCCCTTGTAATAGAAAAAAGCATGACAGGTCCTCTTAAATATGAGATCTGGCAAAAAAATTAAAAATAAATTTAAACTGTCATATATTCAAATGACAAAAAAAAAAATGTTTCTTTAAGACGCTGGGCGGGACTGAAGTTTTGACGTCACTTCCGCCCAGCAGAGCTATGGGGACGGGTGGGGGCGATTTTTCCCTCACTCGCATTCCCACACAGCTGCCGAATGGACCCGATCGCGGTAAGCGGCGGAGGGCGCGGGAGGGGGGGCCTCTCTCCCGCCACCGATAACGGCGATCTCGCAGCGAATCCGCCGCGGAGACCGCCGCTATCATTAACAGAACCGCCCACTGAAGAGATGGATATCTCGGTTGTGGCAGCAGCTGCTGCCGTTACCGAGATATCCATCTTTAAAAACAGGACGTATTTTTGCTATGGGGCGGTTACCAAGTGGTTAAAAACAAAACACTGCCCTGTATTTGTTTTTGTTCTGTGTGTTTCTTTACTTCACAGAAACATGAAACCAGATTAAAAGTGAAACTAAACTGCAGGCACATTATATGATTGATTTTTATCTATTTTTAATAATTTTTAAAGTGAATCAGTTAACTTTTATGTCTCTATACCCTGTAAACCATGGGTCTTCAAACTACGGCCCTCCAGTTGTTCAGGAACTACAATTCCCATCATGCCTAGTCATGTCTGTGAATGTCAGAGTTTTACAATGCCTCATGGGATGTGTAGTTCCACAACAGCTGGAGGGCCGTAGTTTGAGGATCCCTGCTGTAAACAGTCATTTTAGCAAAAAAAATGTTTTTCCTTTAGTGACCCTTTAACTTATGGCGCCACAGGGGTTAAAAAGTTTGGATCTTAAGTGCCCCATACACACGGTCTGACTTTTTGCCAACAAACTTCAAAATGGGCACGTTTTCCAAAAAATCAGACCGTGTGTACGCTCCATCTGACAAACTTTTTCGGTTTTCATCGGACAAAAAAGTTCGCTCTGCAAACGGACAGACTTTTCGGCAACAAAAGTTTGATGGTGCAAAGTCCGACCGTGTGTACAGGAATCCATCAGACCGATCGTGTGTACGAGGCTTTAGACTGATTTTACACTGTTCCGTTGCAAAAAACGCAGTAAAAACGCATATGCATTTGCAGTGCATTTTGCACCTGTGAAAATAGGAGATGTGACTCAAGCACACCAGAAACGTAAACCACAAGTGCATTTTTGATTTGTTTTTAACACGTTTTTGATTTCCATTTGTTTCAATGGGGAGGTGCCCTTTTTCTATTTGCCACACCAAAAATGCAACATGCAGGACTTTTAAAAATGCAACTGACCCCCAGCTGCCTGGTCTGAAGAGTCCCATAGGATTTAATGGTCATGCATTTTCCTTCTGCTTTTGGTAAAGAAAAAATGGAAGAAAAAATTATAAAAGTGTAACATTGAAGGAAGTCGCAACGGGCTCCAAATCTTTCTTTCCTCTTCTCCAATGACAGAAATCCTTTGTTTGTTTTTACAGTATGTAACACGTTTCTCTTAATTCTGTCCTTCATCTGCCTCTGCCAAATCCTCAGAATGGTCCAAAGCCATTGGCCTTGCATCAGCACTTGCTCTGTTTTGAAAGAATTGCTCAGTGATTAAGCCAGTTGGGCATAGGCAAAGGGGTCACTTAATTTACTTGGCTCACTGCTGATACATGGCGCAACTAGAATCTTCAGGGCCCCGGTGCAAGAAACCATGAAGGGTCCCTCTGGCCCCTGACCATGGCCCTTCTCACTGATCCCAGGGCCCTTTACTCCCATCGTGGGACCCTTTTTTACGGTCCCACAGTGGGTTACCTTCCTGCCATCTTGGGATCCTTCCACGGTGGCGAAACGCCAGAGACCTGTCGCAAGTGTGACCGCTGTGACCCTGGTAGCTCCACCACTGGTGTCAGTAGTTTTATTTTTATGTTTTTATTTAAAAGAATATTTATTAATATTTTATTTTAATTTTTTTCTTGTTTATTGTTTACATAATTTTAAGGGCCACTGTTGGGGGGGGGGGGGGGTGAGGCTTTGGTGAAATATCAGGGGTCTAAACAGACTCCTGATGTCTCGCTTTGAGACTGAGAAAGGGACTGAGGACAGATTCATCAGTCCCATTCTTTGCAGCCTCAGCAGAACAGAACAAATGAACAGGAATAGCTCTGTACAGAGCTTCCTGTTCATTAATATACTGAGGCACAGGAAACAGTTTACAATGCCTCAGCTATTAATGATTTAAAAAATGATGAACAGTACCAATCACTGACTCTATTCATTAAAACCCCATCCCCGCTCTTACATCTGACAGGGGGAGGGGGGTGAGTGCGGCAGGACAGGGATAGGGAGGCGGCAGGAGAAACATGTAGAGAAACAGATGCCCTCCATTATCCTCCTGCTGCCGCTGAATGTCTGTGAGATAAGTGGGTATTCAGGGACTACATGGACGGATCAGTTCCTCTACATGCTGGTGCCCTATCCAGTTGTACAGGGAGGGCGCACAGGCCCCCTTGAGAATGGGGCCGAGTCACAATGGTGGCCCCTGCGACTCTTGTACGTATGCCCCTGAATTGGCATTACTTCTGACAGTGGGAACAGGAGGTAATTATGTTTGTACAGTGTGCCTTTTTGTAGAGATGATTGTGTTCTAATTTCTATTATCTGTTTCAGCATTCCCTTCTCTTCCTGAGCCTATGATACCCCAACTAGCAGCCCCGCTTCAGCCTAGTCTAAACACCCAACCACCCTGCCAAAAGATGCAAGAACCTTTACAGCCGACATCATCAGATCCCACCGCTCACACACCGCCTCCGCAGAGCCTAGACACGCCTCCGCAGGCACCTCCTCGCAGCCGCTCCGCTCAGAATCTGCCTTCAGACAATGTCGCTCCTCAACCAGTAAGTGCTTTAGAGTTCAGTGAGAACATATATTGAAAGATACATCAGAGTCTTCTGATGTATGAACGCTTTATCACTGCCTCCCATCAGCCAATTAACAATGCTAGTATGCTTTAATGCCCGGAAACTTGGCTTCCGTATCATATGACCTCTGTGATTGGCTCTCACAACGGTCATGTGATCAGGAGCCCGTGGCTCTGCCTCCCAATCAGAAGCCTTGACTGATAGCTGTCGAGACAGATTGGTCTCTGTATTGGAATACACTGTGAGCTGTGAAGCCATATGGGCATTGAAGCTTGCCTTTCTTGCTGCCAAATGTATTCTTCTACATGTATTCTATATGTATTCTTCTACATATTTTTGGTAAAAGAAAAAAAAATCGCAATAAGCCTATATTGGTTTGTGCAAAAGTTATAGCGCCCATAAAATAGGGGATAGAATTATGTTTTTTTTTTTTTAACTAGTAATGTCAGCAATCTGCGATTTTTATTGTGACTACGACATTATGGCGGACACATAGGACACTTTTGACACATTTTTGGGACCAATTACATTTATACAGCGAACAGTGCTATAAATATGCACTAATTACTGTATAAATGTGACTGGCAGGGAAGGGGTTAATACTAGGGGGCGAGGAAGGGCTTAAATGTTTTACCCTACTAGTGATTCTAACTGTGGGGGGAGGGCACTGACTGGGGGAGGTGACCGATCTGTGTCCCTATGTACAAGGGACATACCATCGGTCTCCTCTCCCTGACAGGACGTGGATCTGTGTGTTTATACACACACAGATCCACATCCTTGTCTGTGTAACGGCCGATCGCGGGTACCTGGCGGACATCGTGGCCGCAAGGTACGCCAAACGTCCTCCCACAATGTGGCCGTCATTGTACAATGCAGGGGCTCCAAGAGGTTAAAAGCTAACATGTGCTTCAATCATGCAGAGCAACCGGGTCCCATCTTGGCCCCTGTAGCTCTTGCTCATTCTTTTCTTCTCTGCTGCAACCTTTTGGGCATCTGAGAACCCTACTAATTCCAGATATCGGGAAGCATGTGAGCCTCATTCCCCTCCATCCATGTCACAGCACTGGTGTAATTGGCTGCTTAGCCACCAGCGCCATCACATAGGGAAGAGTCTTAAGCCTTGTGTATGCTCTGGACTTGAAGCTTACACAGGGCTTCTTCTCCTTGTTCCCTTAGGTAAATGGGATGACAGCGGAGAGAAGTGTGGAGATAAGTCCAAGCTGCTGTCAATGACCTGTATCGGAGTGAATGTGTTTTGTCATGGATTGGCAAATGTGCAGGTCCAATTTAGAAGGTTAACCTTTTTAGAAAAAAATTGAAAGCTGAACTAACACTGCACACCCTCGCACCCTCCCTTGGTCCCCGCTGGGCTTGCCTCTATGTGTGATGAGCTGTCAGAGAATTTGATATTCTCTTCTCTGTGCAGAGCTTCCAGGACAGATCAGAGCTTCCAGGACAGATCAAAGCAATGCTCTGTTCTGGAGCTGACCAATCAGAATCGCTCTGATACATTCCAAGTGCACTGCAGAGGGAAGTGGGAGTAGAGCAGGGATTTTAAATCTCCAGACGGCTACAATGGCTGCATGGGCACTGACCGCCCTTCAACCATGGAGGCAAGTACAGCAGGGAACAGGGAGGTGCATACGGTGCTAGTTTACCTTTCAGTTTTTTTACTAAAACTTTTATATTGGACCTGCACCTTTGCCAATCCACGACAAAAGAAGGTGAACTAACACTTTAAGCCCAAGTTACGGAGTATGTTATTCATTGTTTAATAGCATGCAAATAGCTGGCCATCAGCAAAGGTCTCATTGGCTACACATTGACACCATTCTAGCTTATTTAAAAGGCAAAAAATAGTGATATGTAAATTGTGCTTTTGATAGAAAATGCTTACAGAATAATTGCTTTTTCTCATTTGTTAATCAGACGTACAATCTTATTATGGGTTCAGCGTATACTCATTCGTATTCATTGTTAAGTTTAAAAATAGTTCCTGGTGAAGTCGGTGAAATCGGAACACGGTCTTCCTCTGGATACCATCAAGAACAATCAGTTCTTTGTTGAATGACTGCCACAAGAAAAAAAAACATATCTAAAGCCAAGAACACATTATTATTTTGCTGCTTGCACTTCTTAGATATGATGGTACTTAGATATAAAAAGGCACATCTTAGAAATGATGGCTGCATTCGTTTTTTAGTTGTTTTTTTTCCGCTTGGTAATCTTTGCAGTAACAAGCTTTCTGCCCTTGGATGACAACACCTATTCAATGTATTGTGTCTATGGAGGAGCAATGTTGTCATCCTATGATAGAAAGTGTGTTAAAGCCCTAGTGCAGGCAAAATAAAAAACTGAAAAATCAGCACAAGGGACATAACTTACAGTCAGTAGGATGTGTCCCCTGTGTTAATTCCTCTTATGTTAGTAGTAATCAGACATGTGCATTTATTTTTGTCCGAATTTCAGGGATTTTCGCGTTTGTTTTAACAAATGATAACAAATGCGCAGAATCCAAAACCTGAAAGATCCGACATAAAAATGCTTTATTTTCGTTTTGTTGCGACAACGGTTCGATACAGATAGAAGATTCGACATGCCGGTGACGATAGCAATCTGTGTCTATCAATCCTGCAGTCGAATATGCCTAACCTAACTCTATTAGTCTGAGATTATTCGACCTAGAGAGAAAAGATTTGACCTAGAGAGAAAAGATTTGACCTAGAGAGAAAAGATTTGACCTAGAGAGAAAAGATTTGACCTAGAGAGAAAAGATTTGACCTAGAGAGAAAAGATTTGACCTAGAGAGAAAAGATTTGACCTAGAGAGAAAAGATTTGACCTAGAGAGAAAAGATTTGACCTAGAGAGAAAAGATTTGACCTAGAGAGAAAAGATTTGACCTAGAGAGAAAAGATTTGACCTAGAGAGAAAAGATTTGACCTAGAGAGAAAAGATTTGACCTAGAGAGAAAAGATTTGACCTAGAGAGAAAAGATTTGACCTAGAGAGAAAAGATTTGACCTAGAGAGAAAAGATTTGACCTAGAGAGAAAAGATTTGACCTAGAGAGAAAAGATTCGACCTTGAGAGAAAAGATTTGACCGTGAGAGAGGTGATCAAAAACCACCAAAAGAAAGCTCTATTTGTGGGGAAAAAAGGACGTCAATTTTGTTTGGGAGCCACGTCGCACGACCATGCAATTGTCAGTTAAAGCGACGCAGTGCCACAAGCTGAAATTTCACCTGGTCAGGAAGGGGGGTATACGTGCCCAGTAAGGAAGTGGTTAAAAGAACCTATTTAGAAAGTAAAAAATGAACCTTTACAACCTCTTTAAGCCTTGACCACTGCCAAAAAAGCTTGTGTACTTTTCTGAGTGACGGGCGTTTTGCTTCAGTTGACAGCCACCATATCTAAGGACTAAGCTGTAGTATATGACATTGGTTTTCAGAATATGTAAAGCACTTATCAAAGGAAGCCATAAAGCCCAATATCTGTGCTGCATGACTATGGCCGGCCATATACGGTGCAAATTTATTTCCTGCAACCACGGGCTGCAGGTAATTCACACGATTACCCCATCAACACAGCCAGTGCAAACAGGGTAATCCCTCCTGAAGAACAGTTGTCTGCTCCTGCCGAGGACAGGCATGGGAAGACGTCCCCACCGGGAGAAGACAGTGATTATCGCTAGCGGCTATAGCAGCCCTTAGCAATAATCGCAAGTGAATCCGGGAGGCTGGTTGTACCTGAGTTGATCGCTTAACTTGGTACATTCAGCCTGCCCACACACGGTTTGTATCTCGGGCTGGTTCCTGCTGAACTGGCTGAGATTCGAACAGTATATGGCCAGTCTAAGCAGACAGCGCAGCATGTCTTATAGCACCCCCATATTACACAACTACTTATGGGGCACTGATATCACCCCATTCCTCAAAGGAACTTGGGTCTAATGTCCTTTTTGCAGCCATTCATATTGTAGGGTGATCAGGGGTGGAATGACAACCCATGGGGCCCCCCGGCAATAGAAGATTATGGGGCCCCTGGGCAGAGGCAGGGCAGCTAAAATCTCACCATTTTCACATTAAAAGCATGTCGGTTTAAGACATAGCAGGGACGGATGTAAAAAAAACACTGATTTTTACATACTGCCCCTGGTTTTATTGAGCCTGGCAACCCTGATGGGGCCCCCTAGTGGCATGGGGCCCTAGGGCAGTGCCCGAAAGTCCCAATGGTCAGTCCACCTCTGAGGGTGATTAGGCAAGGCCATCTATCTCTCTGTTTTTGGACTGTAGGAGGAAATAGAAGCCCTCATCCACACAAACACAGTAATTATAAGCTATAAATTCACACATGGTTTTGAAAAGCCTTTGAGTGGTAGAAATGTCGCTGTGTCCTACACGTCCTGTCTGCTTACTGCAATATTCACCGGACTCTACAACCAGAATATATTACTAATAAAAACAATGTCCTTAGGAAAAATGACTGCATGCTTGTCTTTTCTCACTGTCTCTCTTCTTCTAATGTCTTTTCTTTTCAATATTTGTCTTTTTATCACTAGCAGGAGCAGCCATCAGGGTAAAAGGTATCTCAACAGTTTAACCCTATTGTCTGTACTCCACCCTAAACTGTGTCATTAGTGGCACCCTTGGCTTCTTGTCATTCATGTAGCCGATAACTATCACGTGGTTAACCATCATAACTCGTGCATTGTCGTGTCATGATAAAGGAGGAGGGGGTGGGGACATCTTTAAATTACCCTTTAAAGCCAAACTCCAGCCGAAACAGTTTTGCAAGGCTTATGCTGCGTACGCACGATCATTTTTCGGCATGAAAAAAAACAACGTTTTTAAAAACGTAATTTAAAATGATCGCTTGTGGGCTTCAGATCATTTTTCATCTTCTGAACAAATTGAGCATGCTGCATTTTTTCACGTCGTTTTAAAAAATGTAGTTTTTCGGGTTGGAAAAAATGATCTTGTGTGGGCTAAAACGACGTTTTAAACCCGCGCATGCTCAGAAGCAAGTTATGAGACGGGAGCGCTCGTTCTGGTAAAACTACTATTCATAATGGAGTAAGCACATTCATCACGCTGTAACAGACAGAAAAGCGCAAATCGTCTTTTACTACCAAGAAATCTGCTAAAAGCAGCTCAAAGGCGAATAGAACTTCCCCTTTAGAAAGCCGTCGTACGTGTTGTACGTCACCGCGCTTTGTTCATCATTTTTCAAAAACGATGGTGTGTGGGCAACATCGTTTTAAATGATGAAGTTGGAAAAACTTTGTTTTTTGGACATGCTGAAAAATGATTGCGTGTATGCGGCATCACAACGATTTATTTAGCTATAGGGGAAATTTTCTCTCTTCACGAAGAAGTGAGGAAAACCACTCAAGAGGGAAACAGGCAAGTATGCCCAAAGTGACTGCACTTTTCTTTCATATAGGAGGGAGTGTTCCCTGTATGGTGCATGCAAAGCACCTTATATTGGATGAATCGGAGTAAAAGTTTATGGCAAGCCCTAGTTATACAGCAATATCAGTGAGCACTGGCAGATTTCATTCCCTAGCTGTTTGGGTAAAAAAAATCTACCCATGTAACCCTGCTTTGATTTTTGGTGTAGACCAGGGGTCTCTAAACTTTCTAATCAAAGGGTCAGTTTACTGTCCTTCAGGCTTCAGGGGGGGCCTAGACTGTGTAAAGGGACAGTAGAAAATGTACCAGCGTCGGTGCCCCATCATTGATCTTAATGGGAGGAGTCCTATTGATGGTGTCAGTAGGATGAAGGGTGCCCTTATCATTGGTGTTCATTAGTGGAATAGTGCCCCTAGGGCCAGATAAAGTCAAGCAAAGTGCCACTTCCGGCCTCTGGGCCACAGTTTTGAGACCACAGGTGTAGACTAAAGTCCTCAGTCTAAGTGTATGGGTCTATTTATTTTCCCTCGACAAAAAAGCACAGGCCTTGCCATTCCTAAAACAGGCGCAGAATGTAAACTTTTGGTTACATTTTTGTTCATTGGGTTTTACAAAGAATATACAGGATAGCCTTAAAGTGGATGTAAACCCAAAAAAGAAACTTTTTGGGGGTTTACATCCACTTTAAAGTGTGTTTTTTTTTTTTTTTGTTTTTTTTTTTAATATATACCGTAATATACCTCCCTTTTTTTTTTTAACTAGTTGGCTATGTTAGAAATAAGCATAAACAAAGCTCCATTCCAAGCTGCTGTTAAGTTTTCCTATGCAGGGGGTTCCCCGCATTGTATGGGTTAAATGCTCATGTCGCTGAGGGGGAAAGGGGAAAAAATTGAAATACCTACCTTATTCCTAACTGCAGACTTCCTTGTTTCCTTGCAACCAGTCCACCAAAGCCGCTTCAACTCATTACCTGCCCGCAGGGCCGGATTAAGAGCATCATGGGCCTGGTACTGAGGATTTTGGTGGGCCTTTTTATGTTAAATAAGATGAAAACGCATATGTAGGCACTAGGCAGCCTATGTTACGCTATGGGGACACAGCAACTGTATGAACACAGCTGCAAGTCCTGATTTGACAGGCGTGTGGCTGTACGTGTACGGCCCCAAACACAGTGTGCATTCGTGCCACACACCTGTCAAATTCTGACCTGCGGCTGTATTTTTACAGCCACTGCATCCCCATAGAGCACTGTATATATTCGAGTAAAAGCCGAGTTTTTCAGCGCATTTTTTTGTGTGCTGTATGGTCCTACTCACAAAACCATCATATGAAAGCGCTTTTTCAAACAGCTGGACTGGACCTCACGGCACCTGCCAATCGAACATAAGACATCTACACGGCTGACGTGTTTCTGGGGCGTACCCCCTTCTTCAAAGCCTAGATGGTCCGTGATACCCAAGGTAATGTTGGCCAGTGGAGGAGTGTACCAGCTTCCAGGGGAGCAAGGAATAAAGCATTTGTACTTGCACTTTTCCCCCTAACCAAACAAGCATTTAACTTATGCGGTGTAAGGGGGGGGGGGGGGGGGACACGACTGCATGGGTAAATTGAACAGCCGCCCTGACTGGGGTTTAAATAAGCCATCACCCCAAAAATCTGGTGTCTACAGAGCATTAGCTTTTAGGTTCAGACACATTTTATTTCTGTGAAATTCTAAGTACTTTGCACGGCTCTGTCTTGCTCTTTTCCGCTTCCTGTCTTGGCTATGCACTCTCTAAAACTGTGACACAGGACCATCTACCACAGGGTATGCAGGCGGTGCTCAGAGGGAAAGGTCCCATGGCACAGCTCCCTTTAAACTATATTGCAATAGACTTAATAGCTGAACTACATTGACATTACAGTAATGTGTATAACAAATATTTCTTAAAGGATAAAAGTAAGACTCCAAGTATAGCTCTGGTTTATAATACACTTGTGCCCAATTTAAAAAGAAAAAAGGTACCTGCGCATGAGCTTAAAGCCAATCCGTAGCACGTGTTTCATGGATGGAAAATGCTTCTGCCTCGTGAGCTGCTAGAACAGCGTTGTCACCCTAGCACAGGAACATCTAATAGAGTCTGTAACTTGCAGGATCATTAGGTGTAAATAGGAGGGAAAGGGGGGAAAATTAAACAATATGCAGGCATATGTGAAGGAAATATTTAATTTTTAAAATGAAGGTTTAGATACTAAATCTCATAAAAGTTCCCAGTTATCGGCTTGAGCAGGTTTTATAGATGGCCGCTTTCTTTGAAATATGCTGGCTGTGTCTAACTTCCAGGCTTTATTGTCTCAGAACAAATAACCATCATCCTTCATATCTCTTAACACTGGTTTCCTATAAAACCTTTTACGTAAAAAAGATTCACATTTTGTTTGTAACCCACTGCAAGCTGTGGGAACTACAGGAGTAGGTGATGTCTTCATGTAGCCATATATTCTATCCTTCCATATGGTATTACCCAGTCGGTGAAAGGAAATATTCGCTCATGAGGACTCTGCCTACTTAATCTTTAATGGAACTATATATGGGTAGCTTCACCATCTTTATTAATTTCACTCCTTCATATACTGTAGCACTGACATATTCAACATCACTTTACAGGGAGCTAATAATGTCAATCCCTGGCCCAAAGAGGAGCATGATCTAATTTCTCTGCTAGACACAATTGTTGAATGGTTGGATTCTGCAACCAGTAGCGATTTTCTCTTTTTTTAACACTCTGACCCCATACGCTCTACCTTTCGCCCTCTATTGCCCAATTCCCATCCTATCTAACGGCACTCTCCCCAATCAAGTCCACTCTCACTATGCTACCTGCTGTCTTCTGGGAGATCCCTCTGACTACTTGCTATGCTCAATGATGTGTTATAAGAAGAGGTTAGAGCAGTGGTTTTCAACCTTTTAGTGCCGTGACCCCTTGATAAAATTTCCCAAGTTGTGTGGACCCCTAACAATAAAATTATTTTCGCAGCGTGGGTTGTCAGCACCCAAGGCAAGACAAGTAATTTGCGCCCCTAACCTACGGAAATTTAACGCTCCCTGAGTCCCCTCCACTCGTACAGTATTAAAACCTCATATGGTACATTTTAGGATGTATCACTCTTCCTTTCTTTCCCTTTTAGCTCTCACTATCCTAATTTTTTGTTGTTTCCCCCATCCCTCTCTCTAGCTGTCTTTCTTGTTTTTTCTCTTATTCTTTCTCTCCCTTTTTCTTTCTTCCTCTCCCTCTTTCTTTCTTCCTCTCCCTCTTTTCCTCTCCCTTCCATGTTTTCTCTATTTTTATTCCTTCCTACTTTTAATGGTAACGCTAATCACTGGTAGTGTTACTCACTATGTCTCCGACTTTGTGGTGTCTCGTAGCAGTGACACCTATGCTGAAATCAGGAGATAGGGTCTCCTCCAGCCCCTCCCACTTCACAATCCTCACCAATCAGCGGACCTCTAGTTTTTGCTCCCCAGCCATGCCGTGAACTGAATAGGCGGCTGCGAAGAGGCTGAGTGGGTGGCCATGGGCTCCAGGAACAGCCCAGCTGGGTGGCCACCAGCTCCAGAGACAGCCCTGCTGGGCAGCCGCAAGAAGAATGGGAGAGTGGTGCAGGCTTAAGGAGCAACCCAGGATTTGGTGACCCCTGGCAAATCATCATTTGACCCCCGAGGGGGTCCCGACCCCCCAGGTTGAGAACCACTGGGTTAGAGGATAGCCCCTGAAGGAGAACCTGGGGTTTTGGAAGCAGACTCTACCTCCTTCCTCTCTGTCCTTGTCTGACCCTGGCTCCCTGCTTTGCTATCTTCGCTGCTCCTGGCCCAAACTCGCTGCAGGGTGCCGAGTTATCTCTTCCTCGTCTTTTCCCAGCTGGTTCTTTTCCAGTGGTCTTCCCTGCAGTTTAGAGCAGCCAAGCAGAGCAGGGGCCAGAATTCAGGTAGAAGTCCTTCATACTGTTAATATCGGTTATTTTTGTACCCCCCTTACCAAAGCTCCCAGCTGGCAGACCTTTTTTCCATTGTTCCCCCAGCTTACAAGCCCCATATTTCTGCCCCCATTTCCCCATTCACATCCTTCTTAATGCCCTATCTTTGACTGACAAACATTGCCCCCCCCCCCCCCTAGATAACGGTCACTTGTCCTCAGTCTCCAAGTCCCTGCCACCTTCACCCTCCTGACAGACATCCCTCCACACCAACCTTCTCAAACATCCCTCCTTGGCTGGCTCCCCCCCCCCCCCCCCACTTGCCCATTTTTGGCTGTTTTTGGCATCCCCTCAAGTCAGCTCTCTTACCACCAGAGTGCAGAGGGGGCCACCAAGTCATTCCTTCCCCAAGAGAATGGCTGGTAATGTGTAGGCTGAAGGACGTTGGAAGTTGGGGATAGGTGAGGCATGTGGAGACTGCTGTTACATCCCCAGGCTATCCTACGGGGAGTATTCTACAGCGTGCCCATCACTGAACATAGCAAAAGGCCTGCATGTCTCCTGTAAGAAAGCAGGAAGGCTTGGATGCTTAGAGGAGGGCAGGATTGGGGAGAGCAAGTGCAACAAAATAGGATGGTATTGAATAATAGAGGGGGTGAGGGTGAGTCCACATAGGGTCAGACAGAGAAAGGAGGATGAGAAACCACTACAGGTTAGAGAATCCCTCCTTGGCAAGACAAAAACTCTGACATTACATTATTAAGAAAGAAAGGGGAACTTGGCAAATACAATGTGGTTTTGTCCAGCGGCAGTCTCTTCTAGAGACCCTAATTCCCACATGGTGTGTCTTAAGTCCAATCAGTGTGTTGGTGTTCTTTATCATGACCTAATGCATGCAATGTTTTATTAAATGTACAGTCCCCCCAAAACTGATATCTCAATGTTTGGTGGATGCTGGGGAGTTAAAACGTCTGTGGGTTTCTTACATGCTTCAGGGACTCCGGTGCTGGGACTCTTCTTGTTCCAAACCTAGGTTCCTGCCACGTTCCCTGTTGCATTTACAATTGGGATGACAATGCCTGGGAAGTACTCATTGATGGAGTCTCTACAGGTTATAAGAAGCCAACAAGTAATAGCCCACAGGGCTCCACCGTATCTGAAATATCACTTTAAGGCGGATTGACCCTGTAACTTTTACAGCTGCAGACCTTGTATATGTTTAACGTGTTAACAGTTTTTGAAGGAGCTTCTCCGTTATTTAACGGATTTTGGCAATGGTCACTGATGCCTGTTATCTTGCAATAAAAATATCCTGTGGAGAAGAAAGGGGCGGAGATGATCTGTTTTGTAAATCGTACTACTACCTATTTTATTTATGGGACCACCACAGTCTAGTAAGAGATGTTCATGTTCTGCTTATAGCCATTTCTGAAGTTGTGTACAGAATGTCTTTGACATGGGCCAGCTGTCTAAATTTGCCAAAGAGATTTGTCCACCAAAAATGTGCCCTGTGATTTTTTTTACCCTTTGAATTATACATTGGAGAGATGCATTAACCAGTATATAGCATAGATATCACACTGTTGTTGCTGTGATTCAGGGTTCCAGACAGACATTTTAAAGCACTGGAGTGTTTCTACATTTTTATTTATTTTTTAACCTTAAAATCATACAAAATTTTGCATTTCTTTAACAGCTTTTATACTGCAGCGGTAAAAGTCAGCAATTTTGGAAAAAGACAGGTCTTGTCTTTAGCCTTTGCCTAAACCACAGTTTTATTGAAACGTTAGCTCAGTTATTGCATGAATGTTTCATGGGGCACCAGTCAAAACCAGACGTTTTATGTTTGGCCATGTCTTTTTTTTTTTTATGTCGTTGGTGAATGGCTCATTCTGGTAGATAACATTGTAAAATTCTTCATGACATATCATTGTGTTTGTGCTAGATTAGATAATAGATGGTAGCTCTACATGATCTCCTATTGATTATTATCTTGTTTTCATGATAATGTATCTATTTTTTCTGCAGAATCCAACTAATGGAGTCAGTGGCTTTAGAAGTCAGTTTGAAAACGATCTTTTTGCGGACTTCTCTTTAGATTCCCTTCCCATTACCAAGCTTCCTGTACTCAACACCATATCATCTGCTCCATCAGCAAGCCAAAGGGAGCCAGTCCTGTTGCCTTCTGCAGTACAGAATAATCTTCATACCGTCAATAGCCTGCCCATACTGCCTCCAGTCCCAAGCCGGAGTGTATCGCAAGACAGTCTAAGGATATCCCCTAATCCATTCCTTAACAAATCCATTACTACAAATTCACTCAACCCAATCAATGAAAGATCAGCAAATGCCGGAAATCCATTCAAGAACCCAACATCTTCTTTGACTGGTCCTACATTACTGCCAACTGGAGTATGTGAGCAATTTCATTCCACAAGCCAACCTGAGCTTCAGCAGAGCAAGCCAGTATTCACCTTAGGGCCAGCGGAGAAAAGTCTATCATTGCCCCATAATTTTGCCTCGGTGGCCGAGTCTAATCTTAAAAGCTGGGTAACCTTTGATGACGACAGTTTTACAGATATATCAAATAGGTCAGTCAGCAATGGCATTGATTTTGATGGCTTCCAGCAGTCTACTTTTGATAGCAACCTGAACACAATCCCAGTAGGTTCTTTCTCTCAATCGCTGAGGAAACCCCCACCACCACCACCTATTCCATCAAGGACAACAAAATTTGACCCCTCTACCAAAATATCTACTCACCCTTATCCAACTATGGAATTCACTGATCGGTAACATGGAACTGCACTTGAGATTACCTAAGCGTGCAATAACTTTGGTCAATTATGAAGTTCATGGCTACTTAATATAACCTTTCCTATAACCACTATTTAATATATTTCTTGATTTGTGTATATCTGGGTAACATTTCAAATGTCATTTTTGTATGTGTTGTTAAACTTAATGTGTTTGTTAGGAAGCCACTAAAAATTGCTGAATAGATACATGAGATGTATTTTGATCTTTAATCAGGGAAGGATAGGTCTTCATAATCGTGTGGTTTATGTAAAACCATACAAGAAATTATTCCGCACTCCATTTCCTTGCGTCACTGGTGAAAGAGAAACTTTGCAAGGCCTGATCTTTGGTTTTCAATAAACTGGCGGGCGTAAACATAGGGAAAGCAACTTTGTTTTTTTTGTATGCTACTCTGCAGCTGGCTGTAGGGGACAAGCCGATCAGCCCTACCCCCTTACTGAGCACAAAGGGCCTGGAGTGGTATAAACTCTTGGTTTGACATGGCTGGGGAACCTGGCTGAATACTTCAACTTAAAGTAGGGCTAAACTCCACCTATACTTTGCTCCACAGTGATAGGATGTCACGGGCACGAACATCTTCTCCCCAACGTCTTCTGGGTTTTGTCCATGCACACAGAAATTCATTCATCTGGGCATCCAGCCAGGTTTATACACTGAGCTGTGCATGCACACCTCAGAGTACAGTGCAGAGAAGATTGTGGAGAGGAAGGTAAGAAGAGCCTTGGTACGTCCTTTCTATATATAAAAAAAGAAAAAAAATCTTCCGGCTTTCAGTTCTACCACCATGAGACCCCTTTAGACCCTCTGCAGTCTCTTCATAAAGAATAGTAGGACCTTACCAGCCACTTACATTAGTAGAAGAGATCATCAATGAAATACAATAAAGTGTATAGAGATTTTTGGGCTATGTCCGTATAGTCTTACCAAAATACCTGATTTCACCAAAGTGGTAACAGGTACTTGCCCAAACATGTAAGATCCAAATGATTATCCAGACCTTGTACCTGGTTGGTTCTCAGATCCAGCACCAGTAGAAATGATATGCGTATATTTATATGAAGAACGATCTGGGCAAATGCAGCATATCTAATGTAAGCAGTCCACTTTTTATTTAGCTTGAAACTAAAATCCAAATGAAATGTAAACCGTAAAACTAAAGGGTGCAAATACAAGAATAGAAATGAGGAAGAGAGAGGGGAGAGCCAAAAGACTATGAAAGCTTCTAGCTAAAGAACATTTTATCAAGGGGCAATCCGTTTGTGTAATCCATTAGCTTCTACCATTTTGCTCCTCTCTGTAGCTCCCCTGGCTTCTGAGTATTTTCCAAGCTAAATATAAGGTGGACTTTCAGTATGCTATACTATTGCATACAGGTAACAGATCCAGGGGGAAAGTTGACACCTGAGAGATTTTCACTTATGAATGGCACTGTTTTTCAGTGGAGGGTTCCTTGGATCCCTTTCGCCCATTTCAAGATTAACTGACTCACTGATGTTGCCAGTGAGCAGACCAGTGCCACTGTCTGCACAAGGAATAAAACCTTCATGTTTCAGCAGTGAGTTTGTACATGTTTATATCAGGTCATTGTATTGTTGGGTCTATGGGTACCATTAGGATGGATCCATTCTCAGTAACTGTAAAGAAAAGGTTAAGCAGGAATATCAGTTCAACTAGAAATCCCATATAATGGGGTCACAGTGGGCAATGATGTGCTGCCTACCCACAGGACCAGCTCTGGTCTGGTGTATCTCAACCTTGTCCTAGTTGGGGATTGCTTGATGAATAGTAGGGATTGTATATGTAAAGATCAATTTCTGGCTTGGCCACCTTAATTACCTTCCCTAATTTTCCTGGAGGCCCCCACGCTGTGTGTGTGTATGTATGTGTGTGTGTGTGTGTGTGTATATATATATATATATATATATTTACCAACCTTTATCTGATACCTGCAGGATGGGCCTCTTTCTCTTCACATCTTCTGTTCAGGGCAAACCCTTGCGGTTAACATCAACACCACTCTCTGCTTTAATATCCTTTGAATAAATGTGTTCTGTCGGATTATTCGATCGTGTGTACACAAATTCGTTGGACTAAAATCCAAAGTACAAACATGCATGCTCTGAACCAATGCTTAACGCCAGACAACAATAGCAGAAGTTGCTTAAAGGGGTGCGGTAAAGAGCTGAAAAAAAACGTAGTTTGGTGTATGTTGGCTGAAAATGTTCTGCTGTCTGTGTGCAGAACAAGTTCATGGACAACGCCCTTTGGACAAAAATCCATGGATTTGTCCGATCGTATGTATGAGGCTTTAGATGCTTTTTTGATTTTGTACAATGCTTGGAGGCCCATATAAACAACAAAAAACGGCCCAGGGTTGTGTCTTAAGCTGCTTTCTTTTTGGTCTGGTTTGTTTTTTCATGTTACAGTTTTGTTGGTAAGAAAATCGCAGTAAGTTTGTCATTCGTTTGTTACTGAATTTGATCTTTTGAGCAGCTGGCTGTCTGAGGACCTACATCCATAGTCCTGCAGACCTCCAACAGTTCATAAGGAGTGATTTAGTTGTGCAACACTGGACTATAGTAGTCAAGATTTCTAAAGATGTCTGCTGATTGGTTGTTTTTGGATTTCTGCACTATCCTTTTTGACCATTTTTTTTGTTGTTGTGGTTGTTGCTGTGCTTAACCACTTAAGACCCGGACCAATACGCTGGTAAATGACCCAAGGTTTTTTTGCGATTCGGCACTGCGTCGCTTTAACAGACAATTGCGCGGTCGTGCGACGTGGCTCCCAAACAAAATTTGCGTCCTTTTCTTCCCACAAATAGAGCTTTCTTTTGGTGGTATTTGATCACCTCTGCGATTTTTATTTTTTGCGCTATATACAAAAATAGAGCGACATTTTTGAAAAAAAAACACTATTTTGCTTTTTGTTAAAAAAAATATCAAATAAACTAAATTTTAGTCAAACATTTAGGCCAAAATTTATTTAGCCACATGTCTTTAGTAAAAAAAATATCGCAATAAAAAAAAATAGCTACCTAGCGGGAACAGCGACACTAATACAGCGATCAGAAAAATGATCGCTTAGTGACGCTGGCAATAGGGAGTGAAAGGGTTAACTAGGGCGGTGATCAGGGGGTTAAAACTTTATTAGGGGGGGTGGGGGGGCTATCCTGAACCTAACACTAACTGTTTTTTACACTGCCTGTCACACTGACACTAAATGCAGTGATTAGATCACTGCATTCAGTGACACTGTGACAGGGGGTGGGGGGGGGGGCGATCACAAGGGGTTAATATGCCTATGTGGGTGTGTGTCAGTGTTGTGTTGGTGCACACTTACTTGTGATGTCTTCTCTCATCAGCAGCGCTGGGAAACAGCGCTGCGATGAGAAAATACATCATTTCCTCCTTCCTGTGTAAACACAGGAGGAGGAAGTGACAGGTTGGGAGCGCGCTCCCATTGGCTGGGAGCGATCGCGGGGGGGCGGGTATTCGCCGACATCCGCCCCCAGATCCCGGATCGCTCCCGGAGCCAGGGGGACCCCCGCACGCCGCGGAGGGGGTCCCGATGGGACCCCCGAACCGCACTTAGGCGGGGACGTAAATTTACGCCCTTGTGCCTGTACGTGCCATTCTGTGGCCGTATATGTGCGTGCGGGGGTCCTTAAGTGGTTAACAAGCAAACGGCATTATAACACAGAATAGTTATTTTGTGAGAGAACATAACCTAATCTAGTAACTTGACCAAGAACCAAATATTCTATAGTATTGTGATTAGGTGTTGTATATTTGCATAAATAACTATTTTGAAGTCTAGACTTGCTAAACATACAGTACATGGACCAAGGTAGAAAAGTGTCTTGTTGACAGGAGTTATGGTATTCCTTGTTCATTTCTGTAGCTGGTTTCTCATCAAAATGGAGAATTTGGTGTTATGGGCATTACTGACTTCAAGACACTGGGACCGCTGATCAACAAGGCAAGGGAATCTGTAAAAGAGCAAAATACCTTGTGTGAGAAGCCTCTAATGCAGTGGTTCTCAACCTGGGGGTCGAATGATAATTTGCTAGGGGTCACCAAATCCTGGGCTGTTCCTAAAGCCCGCAGTGCTCTCCTGGCCTTTTTGCGACTGCTCAGCAGGGCTGTCCCTTGAGCCTGTGTCTGCCCAGCTGGGCTGTTCCTGGAGCCCCGCAGCCGCCCACTCAGCCTTTTTGCAGCCGCCCATTCAGTTCACAGCATGGCTGTGACTAGAGGTCAGCTGACTGGTGAGGAATGTGAAGTGGGAGGGGCTGGAGGAGACCTGATCTGACCTGATCTGACCTGATCTCCTGATTTCGGCATAGGTGTCACTGCTATGAGACACCACAAAGTCGGAGACACAGAGCGTAACACTACCTGTGATTATAGTTGGCATCAAAAGTCCCCACTACAGTTCTCAGATCAGCAGATGACCTTCATCAAGAACACCTAAGTTGGCCGATCAGAACTCCCCACAGCACTTCATTCCGTTGATTAGGGGCGCAAATTACTTTTCTTACCTTGGGTGCTGACAACCCATGCTATAAAAATAATTTTGCTGTTGGGGGTCCCCACAACTTGGGAAATTTTATCAAGGGGTCACGGCACTAATAAGGTTGAGAACCACTGCTCTAATGGAAGCGGCATTTCTGACTCCCAAAACCTCATTTTGCTCAGATAAATTACATAATTTGCTAAAAAATTTCAGTTTTTTTAGCAAGAGCTGCGTCATAATGTAAGATAGACATTTTAGATGAACTAGAACTTTTTATATAAAAAAATAATTCTGAAGTTAGAACTTTTCTGTGGTGTCTCATGATCTTTAATGAATCGGCCAGCAGGCTCCTGGCGTTTTCAGGGACTCAACTGCCAGTACTCAATATTTATCAAACTTTAACTTTTTGTATTCGCAAGATGTGTTCAGTGTAGGATAAATACTGCAAATTGCAAACACCACCTGGCCTTTCCTATTTCCTTCACTGATCGTCATTAGAGGGACACTAAAGGTACATATTTTTTCACCTTAATGCATCCTATTAACCACTTAAGACCCGGACCAATACGCTGGTAAATGACCCAAGGTGTTTTTGCGATTCGGCACTGCGTCGCTTTAACAGACAATTGCGCGGTCGTGCGACGTGGCTCCCAAACAAAATTTGCGTCCTTTTCTTCCCACAAATAGAGCTTTCTTTCGTTGGTATTTGATCGCCTCTGCGATTTTTATTTTTTGCGCTATAAACTAAAATAGAGCCACAATTTTGAAAAAAAAACACAATTTTTTTACTTTTTGTTATAAAAAAAATCAAACTAAATTTTAGTAAAACATTTAGGCCAAAATTAATTCAGCCACATGTCTTTAGTAAAAAAAAAAAAATCGCAATAAAATAAAATAGCTACCTAGCGGGAACAGCGACACTAATACAGCGATCAGAAAAATGATCGCTTAGTGACGCTGGCAATAGGGAGTGAAAGGGTTAACTAGGGCGGTGATCAGGGGGTTAAAACTTTATTAGGGGGGGTGGGGGGGCTATCCTGAACCTAACACTAACTGTTTTTTACACTGCCTGTCACACTGACACTAAATGCAGTGATTAGATCACTGCATTCAGTGACACTGTGACAGGGGGGTGGGGGGGGGCGATCACAAGGGGTTAATTTGCCTATGTGAGTGTGTGTCAGTGTTGTGTTGGTGCACACTTACTTGTGATGTCTTCTCTCATCAGCAGCGCTGGGAAACAGCGCTGCGATGAGAGATTACAGCATTTCCTCCTTCCTGTGTAAACACAGGAGGAGGAACTGACACGATGGGAGCGCGCTCCCATTGGCTGGGAGCGATCGCGGGGGGGGCGGAAATCACGGACATCCGCCCGCTCGTCGGCGATCGCTCCCAGAGGCAGGGGAACCCCCGCACGGCGCGGAGGGGGTCCCGATGGGACCCCCGAACCGCACAAAGGCGGGGACGTAAATTTACGCCCTTGTGCCTGTACGAGCCATTCTGTGGCCGTATATGTGCGTGCGGGGGTCCTTAAGTGGTTAAGGTCCACGATGCCACAATACCGGCCCCCTTAGCCCCCCGTTTTACTTATCTAAGCCCGTTCACCTGCCACGCTCACCCCCGACGTCCTCTTCGCTGCTCAGCCTGGTCGTTGATTGGCTAGAGTGGATGGATTGAAAGCAGTGCAGCCATTGGCACGTGCTGCTGTCAATCACATCCAATGACGCGGCGCGCCGGGGGGGCGGGCCCGAGTGATGCAGTGAGCGGCTATATCACGGCAGTGTGCCTGCAAGAACTTGCCACCATGTGAGCTCATTCACATAAAGGTGGAAAGTTCTTGCGGGCAGGACCAGAGACAGCCCCCGAGGGACCCCAGAAGATTTGGATCGGAGCCGCTCTGTGCAAAACGAGCTGCACAGTGGATGTAAGTATTTAAAAAAAAAAAATTCTTTTCAACCCCTTTAAATGTTTCTTAAATGCAAGCAATATACGTACTTGGATTTGACCAGGTAGCAGCCTCTTGCAGTCTCTGCACAGAAGGGCTTCAGTGTGAGAGAAAGAAGCCGTACAAGCAGCCTATCGGCTCATGTGCTGATAAACCTACTGATAGGAGAAGAGGGGGGGATGTGACTGTCAGTGTCCAATCACAGGCTAGGGCAGGTCCAGGATGACCTGTGCTCAGAGGAAGTGGGTTGAATGATACTGGCCATCTGACTGAGGACATCTAATGGCAGGAAAAAAAGTAGTTCAGTGGATTGAAAGTGAATATTGCACAAAAAAAGCTGTTTTTCTTACTTTGTCTATTAATGGGCTATCCAGTTTTATCTATTTCTGACTCCAGTTTTGCAGGACAGTCAGTTAATTTGAATTGGTTGCCAATGCGTCACACACTCACTAATTTTCCCCCAAAGAACAGTGGTGCATAATGGTGTACTGTAACACAGGTGTGTCGGTGTTCCATTCAAAGTGAACAGCACCACACTTTGGAACATCTGGTGCAATGCTACAGCGTATAGGTGTAAAGCCAGCCTAACACTAATGTTTAACAGCATTACTCATAGCGTTCTTTTTGCTTTCAATTTTAACCAGTTCCCTTTTAAGCTTTATATGTTTTGATTCACTGGTTATAAAATAGGCAGCATGGAAGTTAGAAAATAACCGTTTAAGGCCACTTACATATGTATATTGCTTCATTACAGGTTCTCTTTCTTGTCAGAATCCAGGTTTCAGTCTTCCAGACATTGGAATTTTGTTTTTCCAGCACCAGCTACCGGTATACACTCCGATAGCCGTAATACTACAAGGCATAATGTGTCTATCTCATGAATGTGGTACTAGAAAGGCAAATGTCTGTGTTCTCCATAGCAAACCACCATGCTTCAGCTGCAGTATTTCCATATTCACATAGAAAATACAAGGAAACATCTGTTTTTCATATTTAACTCAGATGGGTTATTACCAATGATCACTTTTCATTAACATTATTGGTCTTTTCACGTGTACACGTGGCTGACAGCCTACAAAGATGTTTCCAGTGGTTTGCCTTTTTTTAAATTGCGTCTGAATGTGTGTTAAAGTGAAGTTCCACCCAAAAGTGGAACTTGTGCTTTAAGCACTCCTTGCCCCCTTACATGCCACATTTGGCATGTCATTTTTTTTGGGGGGGGGGGGTGTCGGGACATCGTTAGGAGTGGGACTTCCTGTCGCACTTCCTACTTCCACCTACGGCCGCCTAGACAACTTCTCTTCCCCTAGGAGGCCCCTCCCTCTAGGTGATCTCCTGGGACACGAGACCGGTCCCAGGAGATCACCTGTCCACTCCTAGTGGGTGCGTGCATGGCAGTGAAATCCGAAAGCCGGATGCCCAGAGTGTGAATGGAGGCGCCGAGGAAAGGAGCGACGCTCCGTATTGGCCACATCGCTGGACTGTGGAACAGGTAAGTGTCTGTTTATTAAAAGTCACCAGCTATACTTTTTGTAGCTGCTGACTTTTAATAAGCATTAAAAGGCTGGAACTCCGCTTTAATGATGAATCAGGGTTTTATTTAACGTCATGGTGCAGTATGGACCTACAGACCTGGTCTGTAATCAATCAGCTGGTAGATTTAATTTTCTGAGCTGCTATATTCTATCTGGCTGCATTAAAATAAGCACCTCTGTCCCCAATATTCCTTCTATTTTATACTTAAGGGTGATGTTTTGTTGCTTCATTGTTTTGTTGCTTCATCCAATCAGCTTTATATGTTCGGCTACCTCTTTCACTATGAGTACTCCTTGGAGTATATTTTTTGCATTGCCCATATAGTAACCAATGATATTCAGCTATTACACTTACAATACTGTGTGTGTTTTTTTTTTGTTTAGTTTTTTTTAAACAAATCGTAAAAAGCAACTAGTCATTTTAGCAACTCCGTTAAATCATGAATCCCCTGCTGCCAGCAGGAGCTGACGTTTTGTGGGCTATGATGCTGGTGTGGTGGTAAGTAGGACGAGCACTTGTTTGTTCATTCACCGTGATTGGTTGAACAGTGATGATGATATTGGCAGTTGACCGGGAACTTTCGGTGACGGTTCTGGAGGTGCCATTGGAGCATGACTTAGACCTAAACAGCGATACACACGCATATGGGAACTGGGTACTGTGGCCCACCTGCCATGGTGCCACATGTGCATTACAATGTCACTTTGGGTGACATTGTAATGCACACGTGATCATGCATTTTTTTGAGTGACAAACTTCAGTAACACTATACTCGAATGTGAATGGGCCCCATTGACGATGATTGAAGTCCTAGTGTCCAGGGCTGAAGAACTTCTACTGAAGCTTCAAACTGGGGCATAAGAGTTGGGACCATGCCAACTGACGAAGGGTTACCTTATGATGATCCCAATGTTGTAGAAGCTGGGATCGTGGTTACAGAGCTGTGCTACCCAGTTGATAAGTTATTTACAAAAGGGTCACATTCACAAGAGTATCCTTCCCCCCCCCCCCAAAAAAAGTAGAGACAGCGCTTGTTTGTATCAGCCCAGCCACATCCATTGGTACCCCGACCCTTCCAATGTTCTGTATGATAAACCTGCACAGCTTCTTTTACAAGATAAAACTGGGGGGTACAATATCTTGTTAACTTGGATAGGAAAATTAAATATAGCAGATAGACAGATTTAATAAAATTATAAAATAAATTTATTCCAAATAATCCTTAGTAAAGGAATGTAATGTATTTTATATTGTGCTTCTATTTTGTTGTACATTTTATAAAAGAGTGTTTATTATTTATTATTGGGCTGTGTCCACGTATGTAGGAAGTATGCAGGTAGTAAATGAGCGCACAGCAATTCATACATTATCGGATATGATGTGGTTGTGAGATTGGCCTTGATTGTGTGTCCTGAATTCTACAAACTGATGACAGGTGGATAGTACTAGGCAGTGCCGGGGCAAGGTCATTCAGCACCCAGGGCAAAGACACCAAGTAGCGCCCCCCTTTCCTTTAGGGTTAGGGTCAGGGTGCCCCACATTCCTGCAATAAACCATTGGGCCAGGGGCAGCCGTCCCTCCTGCCCTCCCCTTGTCCCGGCCATGGCCATGGTCACTGGCAGTTATGGGGTCTACTCTCTGGATATTGCAGGGTTGAGTTGGTGCTATCATTTTAACAAAACCAAATTTGTATTTAAGGGTATTGTAATCCAAACGTATACTATTCAAAGGAATGTACAGTTATAATAATTATAATATTTGTGACATGCCTGTGACCAAGGCAGAGGCCTTTGAGAGCCCATTGCAATTCATGCAATATATTTTTTGTGCATCCACAAATTTTCAGGTACATCATGACAAATTGTAAAATTTGGGGTCCCGACACTTGACAGACAACCAGCACCACTGGCTCAGGCATACATCATTCCTCCCCCAACTGTTGTAGGTTTTACATAAGTTTGTCTCATTGCTAAGTGCTGGAATGCTGGTTTGGTTCCTTGACAGCTCTGTCGGGTGGTATGATCTCTTGCCCCACAAATGTAGTATAGTTCTTTCACACTGAGCATGGTCATGTTAATAATGTAAACCTCAATGTTGCCCAACTTTGATGTGCACAAGTGTTTCCCTTTCCCCATACTGAGCACAAATGGTTCCCCCTAGTGAGCACCAATGTTCCCTCTTTTTACCCTACTGTGCACCAATGTCCCCCCTTCTCTCCCTACTGTACACCAATGTCCCCCCTTCTCTCCCTACTGTGCACCAATGTCTTTCACTAAACACACATATCTAATTTCCCCCTCCTGTCCACCAAATGTCATCCCTTTCCCTGTACTGAGCACCATTTTCCCCTAGTGAGCACCAGTATTACTCTTTTTTTCTCCCTGTTGTTTATCAATGTCTCTCCTTTCCCCCTAATGTACACCAATGTCCCCTCTTTTCCCCTACTGAGCACTAAAGGCCTTCCTTTCTCCCCACTGAGCACCAATGTTTTCCATTTCTCCCCACCGAGCACCAATGTGTTCCCTTCACTCCACTGAGCACCAAGGTCCCCCCCCCCCCACACTGAGCACCGATGTCCCCCACCCCCCATGAAGCACCAGTGACTTCCCAGTTGTGGTGCTTGAGGAAATATCAATAGGCTAGAAGTGCAATGACACCACCAAACTTGTGCTCCCCTGAATATGAGTCCCTGCAGGGAGGACAACCTCAAGATTCAGGTAAGTGGGGTTTGAGGGAGCTTGGGCATGGCACCAAGTCACACCCTGATAATGAGTGTAACATTAAACATGCTGTAAAAGGTGGAATTGGCCTTCAATGCAGACTCAGGCAAAGTATTAGCACTTTGTTCTATTTTTTTATATATTTTTTTTTTTTTTAATTAACCTTTACGATTATGTGTCTGTAAATCTCTCACATGTGGTACATTCATTTGGGAGTGTTTTGTGGATACAAGGTCCACGGCATGTGCGATGCAGGTAGGCTCGGGCTATATTTAAACCATATCCCTTTAGGCCAAGCCCAATGCAGCCACACCAACATTTTTGTCATTTATGTCCCCTTGTCTCAACTTCTGATGTTGGGAGGTTTGGGTTGTAGAAGGGCAGCCATTTTGTAGGCTCGCCCAGTACAAGAAATCATATTCTTAGTTTACATAGGTCAGGGCTCCTGGATATGTGTCTTAAATAAGAACTGCCTGTGTTGCCTACCAGTCTGATTCACACTTTTTCAGGTTCCAGCCAATACAAGATGGCTGCCTTCATGATTGAATCCTTATTGAGTCCTGTGTATCTTATCTAATTGTTGAAATACACATTTACAAGTACTATCCATGAGTGCACGATGAACTGTCTGTGCTGTCTCTAGCAATTTGATTCTTTTTTTAAATTTCCAATATAGAATATGAACGTAGAAAAAGTAATGCTAGGACCTATACATAGTTTTTTCATGAACTTTCAGTTGTGTATGTGATAATGTAGAGGGTATGCTGGTCTTTGGAAAAGACTTAGTCCATCTGCAGCTTACTAGCTGTTGTGGAACAACAAGACCCAGAAGTTCCACACCACCAAAGGCTGATATAGGTGATAGGATTCATAATTCTGCAACAGATGGCGCACCATGTTCCTGCTTTAAGGAGATGTCACTGAGACCGACTAGAACACCCACACTAGCGTGGGACAAGTGCCCCACCGCCATCACCCTTACTCTACATTATTGCAAACAGGAAATATGGCATTTTTTCTAAAAGTTGTGGTATATGTGACAACTTAATGTAAATTCCCCATAGCTTCTGTGGTTAGTGTATGAGATTATGTACGGATCTGCAGTATTACCTTATCGATACACAGTAACCTGTGCACTGTCCTGTGGACTATGTGGTGTGATATTTAAATCAATAAAAAAATATATAAATAAAAAAGGAATATCGGTTAACAAATGGCTGGTGTGGATTATATTGTTTGTGTGCAAATTATTTATATCTATATCTATATTATGTCCCTGCATCCATGTACCCCATACCTAGCAGCCGCCGCTGCCGCCACCGCCCGAGGAACATCACAGCTTTCATTTGAATAGCTGTTTTCCTGGCCGCGTATAGACAGACACTCCCCCTTGCTCTGGATTGGACAGATCACGATCACCCATCCAATCCCGAGCAAGGGGGAGTGTCTGTCTATACGCGGCGGGAACACTACAGCTATTCAATTGAAAGCTGTGATGTTCCCGCACGCTTTAACCATGCGGCGGCTTTCGTTGTGGCGGACGGCGGCTTTCATTGTGGCGGTTGCGGCGGCGGGGGGGGTTGGTCAGGTCAAGTATTCTATTTGGGTATCGGGGGTATTTGCGGGAGTATAAGTACTCCCGCAAATACATATATAGTTACATAGTACACATAGTTGTTACATATGGGAATAAAAAAAGTCCATTAATTGTTTTTGTACATTGTCGTGCGGCGGTCGGCAAGTGGCTAGGGTCTCTACTAAAAAAAAAATACTGGTAGTTTTTTCTAGCAAATAATATATTTTAAACTTAAAGGGGAGTTCCAGCCTCTTTTTATGTTTATTAAAAGTCAGCAGCTACAAAAAGTGTAGCTGCTGGCTTTTAATAAACCTATACTTACCTGTTCCACTGTCCAGCGATGCTCCGCCCAGACCTTCGCTCCGTTTCCCCCCCTTCTCCACCGGCGCCTCCATTGTAACTGTGGGCATCCGGCCATGACAGCTTTCGGCTTCACGGCTGGGCACTCACTGCGCATGCGCGAATGGCGCATCGCTCCCTGAATGGACAGGCGATCGCCTGGGAACTGTCACGTGTCCCAGGTGATCGCCTACAGGGAGGGGCCGTAAGGGGCAGAGGAGTGGTTTAAGCGGAAGTTCCACTTGTGGGTGGAACTCTGCTTTAAAACCATGTCAGAAAAAGGTTTGGTGTTTAAGTGGGTTAACCTTTCCTAATTTACACACACAAATCCTATTCTCTATGTAAAAGACAAATTGTTACAATGTTTAGAGTTAACATTCCACTGATAAAGAAGGCTCTGATACTTGACAGACTGCCCGGATTTTACAACTGTGGCTTCAGCAAAGCAGAGAATTTGCTGCATGGAAAGATCAGGAAATACTTTGTCAAGTTCGCAACAGAAAAAAAAAAAATCACGATAACGATTCTTGACGATTAATCGTGCAACTCTACTGCAGACATAATAAAAGACCAAGCGATGATCAGAGACTGCAGATGTGATATAAGAGATGGTTAGAGCCTGCAGACATGATACAGGAGATGGTTAAAGTCAGCAGCTACAAACTTTTAATATATGGACACTCACCTGTCCTGGGCGCCTGCGAAGTCGGCACCTGAAGTTGATCTCTCCCCCAGCTCTCGGGTGGAGGCGCCGCCACCTTCGGTAAGGGAATCAGGAAGTAAAGCCCTGTGGCTTCACTTCCTTGTTCACTACTGCGCATGCACTATCCCACTGGTCCCTGCTGTCTTAAGGGACCTGTGTGTCTCCCAGAAGACAGTGGAGGGGGGGGGGGGCAGAGTAGGCATGGGACGTGGTTTAAGGTCACTGGGTTATCTATGCCTGGAAGTGGGAGCAAATACCTGTATTACACAGGTATCTGCTCCCTCCTCCCCCCTGAAAGGTGCCAAATGCAACACCGGGGGGAGGGTTCCAAAAAGCGAAAGTTCAGTTTTTGGGTGGAACTCAAGACAGCATACATGATACAGGAGATAGTCAGAGACTGCAGACATGATGCAGCAGATGATCAGAGACTGCATACATGATACAGGAGATGGCCAGGGACTGCAGACAGGATACAGGAGATGGCCAGAGACTGCAGACAGGATACAGGAGATGGCCAGAGACTGCAGACATGATACAGGAGATGGCCAGGGACTGCAGACAGGATACAGGAGATGGCCAGAGACTGCAGACAGGATACAGGAGATGGCCAGAGACTGCAGACATGATACAGGAGATGGCCAGAGACTGCAGACATGATACAGGAGATGGCCAGAGACTGCAGACATGATGCAGCAGATGATCAGAGACTGCATACATGATACAGGAGATGGCCAGGGACTGCAGACAGGATACAGGAGATGGCCAGAGACTGCAGACATGATACAGGAGATGGCCAGAGACTGCAGACATGATACAGGAGATGGCCAGAGACTGCAGACATGATACATGATTGCTATTCACTTCAAAAATAAGATTAATACAATTTGTCATGAAATCTCCGCCCTACAGGTATCTCCCCAAGTTAACACCCCATGTCAACAGGTACAATTGACACTGACCTTAGTCAAACCTGCTACTACAGACAAAGTTGCTAAACTTCTTTCTAACGCCCACCTAACCATCTGTCCCCTGGATCCTATTCCCTCTCAAATACTACGGTCACCCTCTGACTCTATCCTACACTCTCTAACCCACATCTTCCTCTCTTCTGGCATCTTCCCCAATGCTCTAAAACATGCACTGGTTACCCCCATAATAAGCCGTCCTTGAACCCTACCAATCTTAAAGCTGAGCTCCACCCTAAAGTAGAACTCGTGCTGATCGGAACCCTCCGGTATCACATTTGACACCTTTCAGGGAGAGGGGGGTGCAGATACCTGTCTAAAGACAGGTATTTGCACCCACTTACAGCCCAGCATTCTCGGGCAGAATGCGGGCATGTCATCACCTCCCGTCTCCTCCCCTGTTGTGTGCTGGGAACACTCTGCTCCCAGCACATAGCGGGAGCCAATCGGTGGGTAAGCGCTTCACTTCCTGGTTCCCTCCCTGTGGATGGCGGGGGGGAGCAGCAGAGTGACGAGCGATGGCTCGTCCTCTGCTGCGGACGGCGCTGGAATCCAGGACAGGTAAGTGTCCTAATATTAAAAGTCAGCAGCTGCAGTATTTGTAGCTGCTGGCTTTTAATATTTTTTTTTGAGCAGACATCCGCTTTAAGACAGATGAGAGATGGGTTTGCTTTAAGAGCATATTAAATAAGGGCATTAGCCAGGGCATCTAATTGGGAAATACATTTAAAAGAGTGAACAAAAGTCCTAGATGGCATAACTCTAATGAAAAAATGCATAAAAAAGCAAAGGAGAAGGCCTTCATAACATGCAAGGCTGAGGGATCACCATCAGCATTCAGACTTTACAAAGAATGCAACAAGATATGTCAGGGTGCAATTAGGACGGCTAAGATAGCACACAAAGGTATTGAATTTATTCTTCTCCTCAGTCCTCATTAGGGAATCGGGGGGGCTTCAGTTACCAAAACTGCATTGTTTGTCCTCATGACACATCACAGGAAGCACCCTCATGGCTAACAGAGGATAGAATTAGAAATGGACTTGGGAAACTTAACAGTAATAAATCACCGGGACCAGTCAAGTAATTGCCAGACCATTATCACTATTTTTTTTACTAACAGTCTACTGACTGGAATGGTACCAGCTGATTGGAGAAAAGCCAATGTAGCACCAATATTTAAAAAAGGGCCAAAATACATCCCTGGGAATTACAGACCAGTTAGCCTAACCTCAATATTATGCAAGCTCTTGAAAGGGGATGATAAGGGACTAGATACATGGTTTTAGTATGAAAAACTGTACCATTAGTAATCGGCATGGATTTGTGAAGAATTTTTTTGCCAAACCAATCTATTAGCCTTCTATGAGGACGTAGATGTGGTGTATCTGGATTTTGCAAAAGCATTTGACACAGTTCCCCATAAACGTTTACTGTACAAAATAAGGACTGTTATCATGGACCATAGGATGAGTACATGGATTGAAAACTGGCTACAAGGGCAAGGATTAGAGGGTGGTGATGAATGGGGAATACTCATAATGGTCAGGGGTGGGAAGTGGGGTCCCCCAGGGTACTGTGCTGGGACCAATCCAGTTTAATTTGTTCATAAATGACCTGGAGGATGGAGCAAACAGTTCAATCTCTGTATTTGTGGACGATGCAAAGCAGGGCAATAACTTCTCCATAGGATGTTGAAACCTTGCAAGAAGAGCTGAACAAATTAATGGGGTGGGTAACTTCATGGCAAATGAGGTTTAATGTAGAACATTTTTAAATAATGCATTTGGGTGGCAAAAATATGAATGTAAGCTACTCACTAGGGGGGTGAACCTCTGGGGGAATCTAGGATGGAAAAGGACCTGGGGGTCCTAGTAGATGAAAGGCTCAGCAATGGCATGCAATATCAAGCTGCTGCTAACAAAGCAAACAGAATATTGGCATGCATTAAAAAGAGGATTAACTCCAGGAATAAAGCGATAAGTCTCCCACTCTACAAGACTCTGGTCCGGCCGCACCTGGAGTATCCTGTCCAGTTCTGGGCACCAGTCCTCAGAAAGGATGTACTGGAAATTGAGCGAGTACAAAGAAGGGCAACAAAGCTAATAAAGGGTCTGGAGGATATTAGTTATGAAGAAAGGTTGTGAGCACTGAACTTATTCTCTCTGGAGAAGAGACACTTGAGAGGGGATGTGATTTCAATTTAAAAATACCGTACTAGTGACCCCACAATAGGGAAGGTAGTTTAACCTCCTTAGCGCTATTACCGAGTCAGGCTCGGGGTGAATTTTCAGTACCAAAAGCGGTAACCCCGAGCCACACTCGGGATCACATCGCAGGATCCATGTACAGCTCTTACTTAACTTGTCCCTGGATCCTGTGATCTCTCCCCGATGTGATCTGCGAGCCACAGTGTCTCCTTCCGATTCACAGTGCCGAGCTCCGTTCTCTGCGAACGTTGTGACACACAGGGACGGAGCTCGATGCCAAATTCAAAAAGTTAAAAACGCAGTATACATACAGTGTCCCTAGTGGCCTGTCCAGTGTCCTGCATCCAGTTTTATATAATAGACTGTTCTTTCTGCCTGGAAACTGGAGATTGTCCATAGCAACCAAAAGTGTCCCTTTATGTCAAAAGTGGAAAAGTATTGCAGAATTGAGCGATAGTGATTTGTAGGGAAATTCGTCATCAAACACTGAAAGTAATGACAGCGACAAATTCTCCAACTGAGCTAATTTCAGTGTTTTTGATTTGGTTACATTATTGAATAATTTTTATTATTATTTGTTATAATTATTTATTATATTATAATTTATGATTTCGTGTTTCAAACTTTATCATACCCGGGATGTCTTCTAGACTCTTATTTGGACAAATTTAAGTGAGTTATTTCTAAGAATTACAGGCCTACAATATAAAACACCACAAACTTCCCCCATCAAAAATTGCCCTCATCAAAAATTGCCCTCATCAAAAACTGCCCCATTAAAGCTGCCCCCATCAAAAAATGCCCCATCAAAAACTGCACCACCAAAACTGCACCATCAAAATTGCGCCATCCTATTGCCCCATCAAGCTGCCCCCATCAAATACTGCCCCATCAAAACTGTCCCATCAAAAACTGCCCTGATCAAAACTGCACCATATAAACGGGCCCATCAAATTCTCCCATCAAAACTGGCCCCATAAAAAAAATCTGCCACATCAACGTTGCCCTTATCAAAACTGCCCCATCAAAGCTGCCCCCATCAAAAACTGTGCCATTAAATTGCCCCATCAAAAACTGTCCCATCAAAACTGCACCATAAAAACGGCCCCATCAAAACTGCCCTCATCAAAACTGCAAAGAAAAACAGAAAAGCGCGCTAATATTAGAAAAGGTTATACAATTTAGGCAGCAGCTGGCGTGTGATAACAGAGCAGAAACTAAATACAAAAACAAAGCCGCGCCATTAATAAATAAACAAATTAAATAAGTCAAGTCCATAATAAGCAATAAACTCTTGAGGTTGGCTGATAGATAGAAGTTCATGCAAGTATGGAATCCTGTATTCAGCACCAAAGTGACTTGTAATGATGTAATAACGTGTAATAAAGGTGACCCTCAACCGATCAATAAGGCCGCTTACCAGAGGGCAAGCTTTCTGTGTGATCGGCTATAGCCCAGCCACGGCCTTTGGTAGACTCCCAGATTTCACAGGGGGAGACAGGTCCCAGGGAATACGCTTTAGATACACTCACAACCTCATTCGATGTGCAGGAATGTAAAAAGAAAAAAGCGCCGTAGCATAATTCCATAAAAAATCGAAGCGTTTATTAAAAACAAGTAATAATGCTCACAAACGATGAATTAAAACGGCGTATAGTGAAAGAAAAGCTGGCCCGCAAATTCTAGGAGCCCTTCCTCCTGCACCATAAAAACGGCCCCATCAAAACTGCACCATAAAAACGGCCCCATCAAAACTGCACCATAAAAACGGCCCCATCAAAAACTGCCCCCATCAAAAAACTGCCACCATTAAACCTGCTCCACCCTATTGCCCCCATCAAATTTTCCCCCTCATAGTCCTCTATTATAAATGATTAGTAATGCTGTGGCTGTTCCCTACCCTACTGAGGAAAAAAAAATATCCAATTCGTTTACAGGGCACAGGTTAGTGAGAGATGGTGAGAAGTTGGAAAATGTGGGTGGAACTCCACTTTAAGGGAGGAAACCTTCCAGTCTGTAAGTAGTTAAATTGTGTTTGTGTGATCTAAACTTCATTTAAATGTATTTTTTTCCTGAAAATTTGCGCTTCATCAACAACTGCGCGAATGTGACATTAAAAATTCCAACGCCCTTCGTTGTATTTTCCAGGGCCTCTGCTTTCAGAAAATATAATATCTTCTGGGGATCTAATGTACTTTAACCACTTAAGACCCGGACACTTACGCTGCTAAATGACCCAAGGTGTTTTTACAATTCGGCGCTGCGTCGCTTTAACAGACAATTGCGCGGTCGTGCGACGTGGCTCCCAAACAAAATTTGCGTCCTTTTCTTCCCACAAATAGAGCTTTCTTTCGGTGGTATTTGATCGCCTCTGCGATTTTTATTTTTTGCGCTATAAACTAAAATAGAGCGACAATTTTGAAAAAAATCACTATTTTTTTACTATTTGTTATAAAAAAAATCAAATAAACTAAATTTTAGTAAAACATTTAGGCCAAAATTTATTTAGCCACATGTCTTTAGTAAAAAAAAAAATCGTAATAAAAAAAATAGCTACCTAGCGGGAACAGCGACACTAATACAGCGATCAGAAAAATGATCGCTTAGTGACGCTGGCAATAGGGAGTGAAAGGGTTAACTAGGGCGGTGATCAGGGGGTTAAAACTTTATTAGGGGGGGTGGGGGGGCTATCCTGAACCTAACACTAACTGTTTTTTACAGTGCCTGTCACACTGACACTAAATGCAGTGATTAAATCACTGCATTCAGTGACACTGTGACAGGGGGGTGGGGGGGGGGGCGATCACAAGGGGTTAATATGCCTATGTGAGTGTGTGTCAGTGTTGTGTTGGTGCACACTTACTTGGCATGTCTTCTCTCATCAGCAGCGCTGGGAAACAGCGCTGCGATGAGAGAAATGATAATTTCCTCCTTCCTGTGTAAACACAGGAGGAGGAAGTGACAGGCTGGGAGCGCGCTCCCATTGGCTGGGAGCGATCGCGGGGGGGGCGGAAAACACGGACATCCGCCCGCTCGTCGGCGATCGCTCCCAGAGCCAGGGGGACCGCCGCACGCCGCGGAGGGGGTCCCGATGGGACCCCCGAACGGCACTAAGGCGAGGACGTAAATTTACGCCCTTGTGCCTGTACGAGCCATGTTGTGGACGTACATAGGCGTGCGGGGGTCCTTAACTGGTTAATAGAAAAAAATATACTGTATGTAAAAAGTGTTAAAATTGCTTCAGTCAGCAAGCTGTTAAAAAACATGCTCATGTTCATTTCTTAAAGTTTATTGAAAAAGTGGCAGTTGGGCTGATGACATCTTCGTGATGCAGATCTCAGGAGGTAAATAGCTTGCAGAGCAGCAGTCTGCATCAGTTTAAAACAGGAGACGATAGAAAAGCATCTCTCTGGGTGAAGATACAACGATATTCGGATTGATTTTATTTCCAGTGAATTGATATGACTGTATACAGTGATAGAGTCACATCTACAACTAAAACTACAACCAACTCAACATCCAACCTGAGAATGAGAGCAGGAAGTAAAAGACGAGCAGAATCTCCAGCAGGAGCTAAGTCCCCCATTACATCATATTATTGTTATCACAATGGAGATTTCACTCATTTTAACTGAGGAATTTATATAAAAATATTTATTCCCAGCAAAGGGAAAGTCTATGAAGAGCTTCCCATCACATTATTAATAATAATTAGTAATATTAGCAGGAAGAAATGTGATTTTCTCAGTGATCGGTACCGATACCAAGCATTTGAAATGCTCCGATGCCTCAGCCGATACCTTGGCAGGCAGGGGAGTGCAAGTCTTCTCCCCCGTGCTGTCTTTTCCCTGTGTTCCATGCTGTGCTCTCTTTCCCCCATGTTTCGTGTTGTCCTCTATCCCCCCCTCAATTTGTCAGGATGAAGAGCAGAGGTAGGAGCCGCTAAATCCGGCCCCTACCTTTTCAGAAAAAAAAATATTGTAAAAAAAGAAAAAAAAAATACTGTCACATGACATTAAAAAAAAGTACCGGTAATCGTTATCGGCAAATAGTTGGAAAAAAAAGTATCGGTATTTGTACTCAGTCTCAAAAAAGTGGTATCGGGACAACCCTAGAATCTATCATGTATAATATAATGCAGATCCTCATTACAGAGCAATCGCACAGGTGACATCAGAATACATTTTTTCATGTATTAGATGAAGAAAGCCTTCTGATCTGTGAAGGAAATGTTTGCTGCTTATAAAATAATTCATTTTGGAATTTCTCAGAATCATGTCTGGCGCTTAATCCGGCTTGTCTGTTTACCGGCCAAACACTGCATGGCTCTTAAAGGGCCAGTAGACCCTAAATTGATTTGTCAGTTTTTGGTCAATGGTAGAGAGGAAAAGTGAAGCTCCTGGTGTCGCCGAGGAAGGAGGTGAATGGAAATCTTCCCATTTGTTCCCCAGGAAGCAATAAAACCTACAGAGGCTCTAAGCTTTCCTTGCTCTATGAAAAACAAATCAAGAAAATGTTTCAGTTTGGCCTTCCATTATGTTCACCAACAGATTCTACCACCTCCCATGCTGGCCATACACACAGCACTTTTCTAGATATTTCTAGTATTCCTAAATAGGTTATGGATACATGCTAACATCCCTCCAATAGGCCGCGTACACACGATCGGTCAAAACCGATGAAAATGGACTGAAGGTCCGTTTCATCGGTCCAAACTGATCGTGTGTGGGCCCCATCAGTCAGTTATCATTCGGTCAAAAAAAAGAGAACTTGCTTTAAATTTAACCGATGGACACCTAACTGATAGGTCAAAACCGATCGTTAGTAGGCACGACCATCGGATAAAAATCCATGCATTCTTCGAATCAAGTCGACGCATGCTTGGAAGCATTGAACTTCATTTTTTTCAGCACGTTGGTGTGTTTTACGTCACCGCGTTCTGATACGATCGTTTTTTTAACAAATAGTGTGTAGGCACATCAGACCATCAGTCAGCTTCATCGGAACGTTCTCATCGGATGGACTGATCGTGTGAACGAGGCCATACACGACCAATTATTACTCTTCCCACCCTCACTGTTTCTAACTAAAATATAAACGTGCAGAAACTTTGAATATATATATATATATATATATATATATATATATATATATATATATATATATATATATATAATGTGGCAATAGTTTGGGAATTAATTCTCCGTTTTGGATATTGAATATATTTTATATTATGGAGAATGTAATAGGGGAACATTCTGCCCCTCTCTACTCCTACTAAGGACGAAGTCCCCAGATCACCGCTGTGATTTAATACTTATGAACAAAGCCTGAAATTTATTAAAATACCATTTGGAATTTGTCTTTAACTTTGATCAGGAGGGAAGCAATTCTTGTTTACTAATCATCTCTGTATTATTCTTATTGCAGATGTAAATTAACCAATTGCGCGTAGGCTTAGATCCAGAGCTCCTCTGGAGCCCACCGCTAAGAGGACCAGATCTAAGTCCCCAGAGGACCAAAGTCAGCATCAGCTACCTCCTATGGCGCGCATCACTAAGAGGACCAGATCTAAGTCTCCAGAGGACCAAAGTCAGCATCAGCTACCTCCTCTGCCGTGCATCACTAAGAGGACCAGATCTAAGTCCCCAGAGGACCAATGCCAGTGTCAGCCGATTTCTAAGAGGACCAGAACCAAGTCCCCAGAGGACAAATGCCAGTGTGGGCTACCATCTCTGGCACCCATCGTTAAGAGGGTCAGAACGAAGTCCCCAGTGGACCAATGCCAGCATCAGCAACTACCAATATCAACATCACCATCAGATAAAGTAAAGCAATGCATGAACCAATATTAATTTTATCTTTTAGCAAAATTAACTTTTTTTTTTTTTTTTTTTTTTTTTAATACCCCCAAAATTAAAATACTTATTCCCATCAAAGGGAAAGTCTGTAAAGCATCTCCGATCCGATATTATATATAGGAAATAGAAGCTTGTATCTCTATGGGCCTGTGTCGATGTGCTTTGGCCTTGTGTTCTTGGCTTCAGTCTAAGACACTTCTGAGATCATTCAGAATTTATTGACCTCCTTCTGACTTGCATTCACCTGCCTTCAGTGGGACTTCCATTCCCAAAATTGTAAAATTTGCTTGAAGAAAATAAAAGCCCATCAACACAGGCCCTTCAACTAGTGGCAAGAATGTATTTTTTCCCGGATTAATGATTTGGCTCAATTCACACAGCTTCCATAAAAGGATAAGGTGCTCTGATTTTAGACACATAATTATCATTTTGTAATTACATTGGACTCCACTTAAAATATATATTTTTTTAAATAAGTCTCTGTATTCTGGAGCGTTAGCTTTGTGAACTGAGTTGTTGAATATACAGATTCCTGGTGATCCTATTTGTGTTGGAAATCTGGTCAGAACTGTTGGAAATTGTGGCATGTGTGTCCTGTATCAGGGATTCCAGGGGAGAGACCCCTTCGCTGCAGTTTCTCGCTCTGCACATCTGTGGCAATATTTATGGAGGAAATTATTCTCTATTTTGGATGTTGAATATATTTGAAATTGTGGAGAATGTAATTGGGGAAATAAGGGGACAATGTACCCAGATCACTGCTGTATTTATTTATTTATATATAAAACCCCTGAAATTTATAGAAATAACATTTGTAATTTGTCTTGAGCGTTGGTAAGGAGGGACGCAATTCTAAACCTTATTAAACATCACTTTATCATTATTATTGCAGATCATATTGCTGCCCGGACGAGGTTGAGGTCCAAAACATCACTGAAAGATGAATCTGTGCTGCCCAGGGAACAGAGAATTGTGTCAGCAAGAAGACGGATTCATAGTAGGCAGCAAGAGGAGGAAAGAACCGGATCTCCAGTGGTTCCAGGCATTGCAGAGACCTCATGAGATCGTGGATCTCAGAAGGAGGGGGAGAGAACCGGATCTTCAGTGGTTCCAGGTATTGCAGAGACCTCATCAGATCATGGATCTCAGAAGGAGGGGGAGAGAACCGGATCTCCAGTGGTTCCAGGTATTGCAGAGACCTCATTAGATCGTGCATCTCAGAAGGAGGGGGAGAGAACCGGATCTCCAGTGCTTCCAGGCATTGCAGAGACCCCATCAGATTGTGGCTCTCAGCAGGAGGGGGAGAGAACCGGACCTCCAGTGGTTCTAGTCACTGCCCCCAATGACCAGACACCCTCTCCCACTGAAGAGGCAATGGAGACGGACATAAAATGGGCCATCGAGTCTGACACAAAAGCAGGCAGAGCTGGACATTGGAGGTAAGTGTCTTACATTAGTCAGTCTTTTCTCCCACTTTTACTATTGCAGAGTAAATGTGATGGTTTTGGTGAGCTGGAGAAGTCATTTACAGTTTATTTTGTTGATTTCCATTAAGAATCCCTTAATAATATTTCTCTCTTCTCTTATACAGGGTCACTTATTCGTGTTGCACCGAAAACGACCAACCATGGAACCTGTCTTATGTTAATGGCAGATGGAGGTAAGTGTCTTACACCTTTTGCCCATTTTTATATTTTCAGGGTAAAGTGATTGGTTTTATTAGCTGGAGAATTTATTTACAGTTTATTTTCTTAATTTCCTTTGGGAAAATGTTAACATTTCTCCCCTCTTACTGTATATACAGGATCGAAACTCCTTTTACTGAGCAAGAGATGGCGGGCTCTCCATGGAGCATGTCCTATGAAGACGAAACCTTCAGGATCAGAAATCCACATTCCACCCAGGCGAGATTTCCATGGAGCATCTCTTTTGAAGAAAGACAAGAAGCTTTTGCCAGAATAGGGTAAGTGTCTTACATCAGTCAGGTTGTTTTCCCACATTTACTGCTGTTGAGTAAGGTTTCCTCCATGCAAGACGTTCATACAGCAAAAGGTTGGCAGCAGCCGCGGCGGCATGGCATGGCTATATATGCAAATCCCATGGTTGAACTTATGCAAAAGATCTGAATTTGGTCAGTGCATAAGTCCCAGTACTCACTATAACAGTGGGATTTGTGTATGTATCCATGCAGACAGCCTGTCATTGATTAGGCTGGCAATACCTTTTACTCCTGAGCAGAAAAAGACGGACGAAAGTGTGCTGTATAACCCCCTTGAGGATGTATGTAAAAGATCTAAAGGCAATTGTTTTTATTAGAAGAATCATTTAGAGTTTATTTTGAAGATTTCTTTCAAGAAACCCTCCCTGATATAATTTCTCTTCTCTCACATACAGGACCAGATTTCGAAACCGAGACTTCATCTTCCCTCGATGTTCCATCTCGTGAGGTGAAAATGCATGTCTGTAGGACACCGTGGGAAGGGGATGGAGGGAATACATCTCCCAGCAATCTCTGTCCGCATGAGGAACTACAACTCCTGTGGTAGACGTGAAATAAAATGAAAATTGTATCTTATGTTCTGAGTAGAACAGTGAATAAAAAAGGAGAAATAACAGACTGCGCAAAGGTGCAAGCAATTAGCAAAGCAGCTGAACGCTGACGGGTCAATAGAAATCCTTGAAAAACGCTTCAAAACGCCCTAAAAATATTGGTGTTTGTCTGTAAATTGTATTGGAGAAAACAGGAACGCATGTAGGAACGCAGAAAGCAATGACAGTAGGTGTATTGTTACACAGAGCACGGAAATTTTATCTGTATGCAGTTTTTCCTACACTCATAGAACACTGAATGATAAAACCTAGCGAATCCAATGCACTGTTGATAGGTTGAAACCAGTTAATAGTGCTATAAGGTTAACAGCGGATAACCGCTTTGAGGTTATATGTTCCAACCGAGGTAAACTGTGGACTGAAAAATGCTTTAAAAACACCAGCCATTGTCTGTAAATTAGTAAAAGGGAGATTTTTATCTACGTTGCTTCGGTGTCAACGAGACGTAGATAAAAACGCAAAAAGCAATTATCTCAGGTATAGTGATATATATATAATACCTGAGATATACCCTAACTGCAGTAAACTGTGAACTATAAAAGTCTGAACTACCAGTAGGTGTTTGAAAATTGTGTACGATAAAGGGTAATCATAGGAAATCAGGACGCCAGACAAGTATGAGAGGAAGGACACAAAGAGGTGCATCCGCAAATCCATCTAGAATAAGTGACAGCCCGAGCACAATAAAAAAATACTTGATAAAAAACCAAGTTAAAGACAGCCCGGACAAAATGGCAACAACAAGGAGAAAAGGTGCGGAAAAGGTTCAGAAAACAGGAGTAAGAAGACAATCAGAACCATTAGAAAGAGCGGGGACTCTAACAATAGCAGACGAAGAGGACGAAGAGCTAGATGAAGTAGAGGAAGACCAACTCCCTACTAAGGGAGAAATAGCCAAAATGTTTGCCAGATTGGAGTCAGTTGTGAATAAAATGGAAACATCTCTTAAAGGAGAAATAGAATCACTACACGAAGATATGAATCACATCTTAAGAAGAGTAGAAGAAACGGAAGAAAAAATAAATTTACAAGCGGTAGAAGTCAATGAAATAAAAGAACAGATGAAAGTGTTACTAAAAGAACAAAGAGATTTGAAATATAAGATGGAAGACCAGGAAAACCGAAATAGACGGAAGAACTTAAAGATCAGAGGCCTCCCGGAGGAACAAGTAGAGGACCTTCAAGGAAAAATTGACAAAATATTTGGGCAGATGCTAGGCAAAACTGAAACGGAGAAAATTAAGTTAGAACGAGTTCACAGGATAAGAAAACCTGCAGGAATATCTGAGACTCTCCCAAGAGACGTAATCGTGCGATTTCACAACTTTCAGGATAAGGAGCAGATTCGAATTTATTTGAAATCAAAGGGTCCTGCTAAACTGGAGGAATCCACGCTGGAGATCTTCCCAGATCTGGCAGTGGAGACTTTAGCTAGGAAAAGAATACTGAAACCACTAACGGAGCAGCTGAAACGATATGATACCCAATATTTCTGGGGTTTCCCATCCTGCTTAGTTGGAAGAAAAGACGGACGATCTGCCACCTTAAGATTTCCCGAAGATACAGGGAATTTTTTCAAAAAGCTGAATATCCCAGAGATAGAGATACCTGGCTGGGGGGGAAGGGCTGAGGAAAATATTACAATAGCACAACACCAGTGGCAACGGACAACAAAGAAAAAATAATTTTGTAATGAGATAGGGGGAGGTTTGGAGGCGGGGGGACGGGTGGGGTGGGATGGGGGGGGGTTGTGGGTTGTGGGGGGGGTTTTGTATGAGGGGGGAGGGGGGGCAGAGTAGGGAGAGGATGTGTGGAGACTTTAGAAAAGGGACGCTACGGGCACGGGAGCCCTCGTAAGGGGAATGGTTGCTCACCAACTACCCATACTGACCCCAACCTCAAGGGGACAGAACCGTAGGGCCAGATGGAGGAGGGCCACGGATCTATAGGCCTATGGGAGGCCGTTAGCCCCAAATATAGGGGGGGGGAGGTGAGAGCATTGGGGGGGGGGAGGTCGGGAGAGAGGATGGGGAGAGGGAGGGTAGGGGGGAGGGGGGGGGAGGGTTGGGGAGGGGCGGGGGGGAGGGGGGGAGCGGGGGGGGGAGGGGGGTGGGAGGGACAGGCAGCGAAGGCCTCTAAAAATAAATTATAGAAAAGGTCTAAACTATTTAATAGTACTCGATGGTAAAAGTTAAATTAATTTCCTACAATGTCCGGGGTATAAATGAGCCCATCAAAACTGCTAACATACTTAGAGAGTTGGCTTCTCTTAAAACGGAAGTTGTATTCCTTCAGGAAACTCATCTGACTCTGAGTACATGCCGTAGAATTAACTCCGATGAGTTTCCTCTATGGTTTTACGCAGACTCCCCCACCTTAAGAGCTAAAGGAGTGGCGGTAGGGTTTGCCAGGGGCACTCGGTTTGTTGTTGCTGAAAGAAAAGTGGATCCAGAGGGTCGCTTTCTATTCTTAAATGGAAGTCTGAATGGACATGAGATTTCCCTGGCAAACATCTACTGCCCGAATAAGAAACCGGTCCAATACTTAACAAGAGTAATAGAAGATTTTATGAGCTTTAGGAAAGGGGAGGCTGTGTTAGGAGGAGATTTAAATGTTTGCTTGGATCCCAAAGTGGATAGTACGTCCCATGCACGGACGAGTGAGATGAGTCAGAGAAATAGACTAAAAAAGAAGATGCATCAACATCAGTTGGTAGACGTATGGCGGATAAAGCACACGAACCAGAGAGACTATACATATTTCTCACCCGTGCACGGGACGTACACCAGAATTGATTACTTTTTGGTAGAACATAGGCTGCTAGAGCAGGTGGAGGATACAAAGATTGAAATTATAACTTTTTCAGACCATGCCCCTATCTCCCTTCAAATTAGAATAGGAGAACAAGACAATCGAAAATCAAACTGGCGATTAAATGAGGAATTGTTATTAGATAAGGAAATTGAAAAGAAAATAAGGTGGGAGCTGCAACAATTTTTCAGAGAGAATTGTACGGAAGGCATGTCTGAAGCTACAATTTGGGAGACTCATAAGGTTTTTGTTCGAGGAATTTTGATAAAAGAAGGGTCTAGGAAAAAAAAAAAATACATAGATACAAAAAACAAACTAACTAAAGAAATATCAGAATTGGAACAGCTACATAAAGGAATAGGCCAAAGAGATATTCTCCAGAAACTTTATAGTAAAAGAGAAGAGTATAGAGAACTTATAGAACAGGAAACTCGGGTAGAATTTAATATAATCAAGAAGGAAAGATATCAATGGGGTAATAAGACAGGGAAATACTTGGCGAACCTCCTTAAAAAGAAAAAATCTATGAATTTTATAGAAAAAATAAAAACGAAAACGGGAGAAATAAGATATAAAACCTCAGAGATCATAGATAACTTCCAAAATTTCTATAAAGATCTTTATTCAATTAACAAAGGTAATTCTAAAGAGGAAACAAAGTTAAGAGATGAAAAAATTAAAACATATTTGGGGAAGTCCGAGTTAAACAACATACCAGAACATAAACTTAAGATTTTAGAATTGCCCATATCAGAAGATGAAATTATAAAAACTATTAGGGAACTCCCCAACGGCAAAAGCCCTGGTCCGGATGGATTTACAACTTTGTATTACAAAGTATTGTCCGACGTATTGACTCCAAAACTATGTAGTTATTATAATGGAATTGGAGATAAATGGGGAATGAGGAAGGAGAGTCTAGAATCCTTAATAATCGTAATACCTAAAGAAGGCAAAGATAATAGTCTATGTTCCAGTTATAGACCGATCTCGCTCCTCAATATAGATCTAAAAATTTTTTCAAAAATTCTCGCTAATAGGCTGAAAAACATCATGCCAGATGTAATACATATAGATCAGGTGGGGTTTATCACAGGAAGAGAAGGGAGAGATAACGGAATTCGTTCGCTTATGATTATCGAGGAAATCAGAAGAAGGGGGACCCCAGGCTTGTTAATGTCTGTAGACGCAGAAAAAGCTTTTGACCGAGTGGACTGGGGTTTTATGCAGAATACTTTAGAAGAATTAGAAATTGGACCTAGAATGAGGCAATGGATAGGAGCTCTGTATAACAAACCGATGGCAAGAATTAAAATCAACGGGAAGATATCAGATCCTTTCGAATTAAGAAATGGGACTCGACAGGGATGCCCATTGTCCCCGCTGCTCTTCACGCTGGTATTAGAACCCCTTCTGAATAAAATAAGGCGAAACGTGGACATCAGGGGGATAATGTTGGGAGGGGAGGAACATAAAGTGGCAGCATATGCCGACGATATTCTATTTTATATATCAAATCCTAGGACAAGCTTGCCGAGTGTAATTAAAACAATAAAAGAATATGGTATGCTGTCTGGCTTTAAGATGAACCCAAGTAAATCTGAAATATTGAATATTAATTTTTCTAAAAAAGAAGAGAAGGCCTTGCAGAAAGATTTCCCATTTTGCTGGAAAAAAAACTTAAATTACCTTGGAATTAGTTTAGGAAATTCTAAAGAGACCCTGTATAAATCCAACTTTATACCATTACTGAATAATATTAAAGAAGACCTTAATAGAATAGCACCAGGACAATTATCATGGACGGGGAGAATAAATATCTTTAAAATGATAATATTACCAAAAATTATTTACAAAATTCAGATGCTCCCAATTCGGATTCCGCAAGCTTTTTTTAAAAAACTACAAGCAATGTTTCTTAGATTTATATGGAGGGGAAAAAAACCACGAATTAAGTTAACACTTTTGACAAAAGATAAGACACAAGGGGGGTTGGGAGCACCGGATTTCAAAAATTATTATTATTCAATTATTTTATCACGAGTTATAGAATGGGCAAAAAATAATGTAGAAAAAAGATGGGTAGCTATGGAAAATAAATTAAGTAAAACTGCACTTGGGAAAATAATCTGGATCCCACCACAATATAGAGGTCTAAGCCCTGAAGTTCACGACATTACAAAACACGCTTTAGCACTTTGGGACCAGATTCATAGGAAAGAAAGATGGAGTTTTAATTCACCATTTATACCCTTAAAGAACACAAAATTTTTCCCTCCGGGAGAAACTTCTGTGTTTGGTAACTGGATTAAGAAAGAAGACACCCAATTAAAAGATTTTATGGAGCAAAATAGACTATTGTCATTGCAGGAGATGGAAGGGAAGAGAGATATTGTGGTGATTGATGAATGGAGATACGCTCAAATAAGACATTTTTTTGAAAGTCTCCCACAGCCTATAAGATCTGAAACAAATTTACGGCCATTCGAAAGACTTTGTACAAAGAAACTTGATAAGGGAATAATCTCGATGATATATGAAACTTTGAATGCCTTAAAAAAACTGAGCGTACCCCCATTCATCAAAAAATGGGAAGAAGAAACAGGTTCATCAATAAACGAATTTGAAATAAGACAGATAATAAACAGGGTCCATGTTACTTCTACAAACAACAAAGTAATGGAACAGAATTATAAATGTTTGGTAAGATGGTATCTTACACCAGATAAATTACATTCATCTTTAGGAAATGATTCGCGTTTCTGTTGGAGAGGATGTAGAGAGGTGGGTACAATGACACATATCTGGTGGTCTTGCCCAAAAGTAAAAAACTTTTGGTCAAAAATTAGACAAAAAATTAAAGAAATAATAAATATAAATATACAGGAGGACTTTTGGGTTTGCGTCTTGCATGGGGCACGAATGCCAACTAAAAGATATCTAAAGACCCTAATTCCGGATTTTCTCAACGCCGCAAAAAGCCAGATCTCGAGTAAATGGAAACGAGAAGAGAGTCCTACATTAAGAGAATGGGGGAAAAAGGTCGATGAAATTTATTACAATGATTATTTAAGATACAGAGAGGAGGAAACTTGGGCAGATTTCGAAGATAAATGGGATCCCTGGAAAAAATATAAGGTTAAGATGGAATATGCAGAAATGATGGAAGCTTAAGCAATAAAGAGAAGAGGAAATTATTAGAGACGATAGAGGCCTAGTAAGAGGACCAGTGGGAGGTTGGGAGAAGAGGGAAGGGGCGGAGTCGGGGATGAGGTGGGAGGGGGGGAAAAAAAAAAAAATAAAAAAAAAAAAAAATAAAATAAAAAAAAAAAAAAAATATATATATTTATATATACATATATTCTCCACATATGATGCAAAACCTAAGTCGAGACATAATCATTGAATATAACCATGAGCAGGTCTCAAGTTGTGGTTAAGTCTGAAGTGGAAAAAAAAAAAAAAAAAAAAAAATAGAAATCCTTGATAGAGTACATAGAAAAAAGCAGTGCAGCACTACAAAACAAAAACAAAAACACAATAATAATCAAAATAATAATAAATCCAGTCCAAAGAGTGATCAATCGGAGTAGTCTAACTGACTCTTGTGCTTCACTGAGGTATTCAGATGTAACAACTCATCAAACACAGCAAACTGGTGTCCTCAAATGGAAGTACAAGCCGCTCACCTGAACAGATGGACCTGTGTGTGAACAGCAAGTCAAATGCGCTATCCCTCAAGGAAGGGGGGTTAAAGGTTCAGCGATGTCTCCTTGGAAGCTCTCTTTATCCAAACATACTCCAGGTGGTAGATGGTCATCCGAAACACTCTCTCACGTAAAATGGTGTCATGAAAAAGTATAAAAACAACACATAGTGCTCTCCGTATGATCACAGTGGCAGTAAAATTTATTATAAAAGAAAGGTACTCGCAAATAAAGCACTATGTACTAGTGCATAAAAACGAGTGTACAACAATAAAAGAACAGGTAGGTGGCTGTCCTGACATCAAAAGAAAAGCCCCCCTCACGCGTATCGTCCACAGGCACAGGACTTCTTCAGCAGCTAAGGGGCTACTGTGTCAGGATTCATTATATAACAGCAAGAACTTTAAGAATTTTAAGAACCAGCCACCACTGGAAGTAGCGCTGCTACAGTATCACATTGGACTTTGGGAATTTATCAGTGTCAATTGTTCTGTTTTTACTGTTTATTTTAGATGTTTTTGTTTTTAAGCAGCTGCTGCAATTTTAATTATATTTAGGAGTCTGGGGTCAATTATTTTAATTGTTTTTTCCTAAGTGCTGAGCAGCGCTAACATTGGAGGTTGGGCGACACTAGCACTTTTTTTCTGGATAAGCGCTTATTGCGATTTTTTTTTTTTACAAAAAATAAGTAGAAGAATACGTATCGGTCTAAACTGAGGATTTTTTTTTTAATGTACCGGTATATATATTTTTGGGGGATATTTATTACAGCAAAAAGTAAAAAATATTTTTTTCAAAATTGTCGCTCTATTTTTGTTTATAGCGCAAAAAAAAAAAATGCAAGGTGATCAAATACCATCAAACGAAATCTCTATTTGTGGGGAAAATAGGATGTCAATTTTGTTTGGGAGCCACGTCGCACGACCGCGCAATTGTGAGTTAAAGCGACGCAGTGCCGAATCGCAAAAAGGGGTCTGGTCCTTTTGCTGCATAATGGTCGGTGGCTTAAGTGGTTAAAGGATATTATTAACTCCTTCAGTGCTGCAGCTCTCAATCTCTTACTTGTCTGTCACTCAAATGCTGAAAATCACGTACTAACCCTGCTATGATTTTATGGTATAAAAAACTGTTATAAAAACATGTGTTTTTAATTTATTAGGAACTTACACATATCATAATATATGGGATTTACAAAGGTAAATAACATTTATTGTGGTATATACACCAAAGCGGTGTCCTGTGCCCCACTTCAAATTCCCCCCCCCCCCCATGTAGTGTCCCCTGCCCCTCATAGCAATGTCCTCTGCCCCCAATTACAACTCCCTCCCATGTAGTGTCCTGTGGATTGGGTAGGCAATGCAGAGCTGTGTTCCTGAGTCCGCAGTTGACTGGTAGGCGGCCGAGGTTCTCGGCAGAAACCAGCGAGAACCTCGCTGGGAGCCTCATTCTGCCGAGCACTTCGGCCGTGTGTACGGATTCGGCGAGCATCCCGTCGGGAAACCCGTCGAGCCGAAATAGAGAGCAGGTTCTCTATTTGCTCGACGGCCCGTCAGGATGAATGGCTGGTTGCCTTTCCCAACGGGCGGGTCGCCGAATCTGAGGGCCGTCAGAGAACCTCGACAGGCAGACCGTCGAGGTTCTCTGCCATGTGTACGCGGCCGTAGATCAGGTTCAACGGCTTGCCGACCACTGCTCTAACTGCAAGAGAGCTTGTTTTTTTTGAAAAACAGACTTACTGGCCAGACAAAAAAGTCTAACAAATAAGAAAACTAATGCAGCCATTACATATAAGAATTAAAAAGCAGCAAAATAATACAGTTTTTAATTTGGGTTTTAACGATGTTGAAAGTCAGATTGCTCGATTCCATTTGCCCAACATATTGCGAGGAAGACCCACCACACGTTCATAGAGCTGTCAGTCCCCGCACTGTGATACTGCTGAACATTTGTGCCAATGGTCACCCCTAAATAAAACCTGGACATGCTTTGTAAATGACTCTTTTCAGTCGAATGTTACAGTGACACAATCATATCTCAGTACCCAAAGAAATTGTAAGTATAGAAATGTGTTGCTATTTATGTGAATACAGCCCGTTATTGTATATTGGGAAGCATGAACAATTGCTACAACTGACAAAAACAGGAAATGCATCTATCATTTTTAAACACTTTATTTTTATTTTTTATAATAAAATGAAAGCAGAGAAGCTTTTTTTTAACCTTTTATCTTTTCTTTTTTTTTTGTTTGCTAATGTGACAGAAGCATGCAAGTGCATTATTTGCGCTGCTGTTAGATGAGGCATTGATCATAGATTGGCTTTTGCTGCCATCTTGTGGTTTATTTCCAGAATGCAGTGGAATGAGTTTAGACATCAGCCTATACCTTAAACATAATTAGAATAGAATGAGAACACATGGGGAGGATTTACAAAACTTGGATTAGGCTTCATTCACACATAGCCGACTCCGTCGCAGTCCGTTCCGACGGAGTCCGCCTGTGTCTGCCAGCTCAGCGGGAGATCAGTCCGCAGATCTCCGCTGAGCCGACGGATGACAAGCTCCCCTCTGCTCACTGAGCGGGGAGGAGCTTGTCGAGTCCCGCTGTCCTCTATGGAGCGAACTGATGAAAACGGACAGCATGTCCGTTTTCATCAGATCTTTCCCGATCCGATCCGCATGGACGAATGGGGACGTGAGCCCCATACGTTTGTTTTTAGCGGATCGGATCAGGTCGGATGTCAGCGGACATGTCTCCGCTGACATCCGACGCTCCATAGGGGTGCATGGAGCGCCCGTTCAGGTCCGCCTGAAAAACTGACAGACGGACCTGAACGGATCCATGTGTGAACGAGGCCTTATACTCCCATGGCTGCTCATTCTGACATCCACGCCATTCTACTGCTGGATGCTGAAGCAAGCAGTCACAATACAAACAGGTAACAACTCTGGCCCTTTTTTTGCTTATAGACAACCTGCACTCTGATCATATTTACGCAAATCAGACTCCATATACTCAATGGTTACAATGTAGCCTAATGTTTTTACATTGCACACAATTTTTTTTAATTTAATTTGATTTTAAATTGTTGTATATTTTGTATAAGCAGACACCTTAAATAAAACATAAAGTATAAAAGACATATACATAATACAATAAAATGAATTAAACACATTTAATTTGTTTATACATGATATTACAATTTTTAGTTAATACATTTAAGTTTATTATTTTCTCCAGCTGTGGTGAGCATGTTTTTTTACAACTCAACCCCCTACACTCCTATATGAGATTACACACCATCTGCAGGTATTGAATAATCTTGAATAATCTATGTGGAATTCATTATAAGTAATTGAAATTATATATATATATATATATATATATATATATATATATATATAAGTGCTGTTGTGCTTTAAACAAGTGGGTACATAGGTCAGGTTAGTGTAGGTATGTCATGTAGGTCAGTGTACATATAAAAAAAAAATCAAACAGTGTTGTTGTGCTCCCACAATAAATAGCATATAAACCCGGATAACTTAATGACAATAAAAAATATATAAATATATAAAGTGCTGTTGTGCTATAAACAAGTGAAAAAGAATGATATAATACTCACTTGACCACTGATTTTTGAGTATTATAATCACTTTTAGAAACTGTCTTCTGGGACATCTTTGGAACCTGTCTTCTGGGACATTTGGGAAACACTTTCAGAGACTTTTTTGCATTTCTTCACTGATTTATATATTATTATTTGTATTGTTCACTGTGTTACACATTCAGGGGCGCCCCTAGCGGGAGCTCTCCCTGATTTCACATTACTTGGACCAGCACATTGTGTACATTTTACTGCTTGTGAATTTGTACTCCTTTTTTGTCACTTGCCATTGTTTAGTATTCAATATTATCTTTTGTGCTACATTTTGACGGTTTACGTATTGACACTAAACTTATGTACGCTATAACTCTGTTCTAAAAACACCACCCCTCCCCCCCCTCCCCCACGTTCACCAGCCCAGGGATTTATTCCCGTACCACCCTTGGATTTCACCCACTTTTCACAGCGCAGACACCACCCCCCTTGTTTTTTCCATTTGCTACTTCTCTCTGCCCAGGACAGAGTGTCAGGTGTTTGCAGCAGTGAACCCATACCACTCCACCACCCCCCTCGGTAGCGCAGGAGCCTCTATCTACAATACTGTAGAACAGTAATGATGCCACTGATACCTATACAAGGTAATATCTACATTTGCAAAGGCATTTGAAAGGACATTTTATATCTTTTGTGGCTAATGAAGAATATAATTAAATTCAGTTTTTCGTGCCTGGAGTTGAGTGTTAAATGAAATAGCAGCAATCAGAATTATTTTTCACAGCTAGGCCTCCTTCGGGGTTTATACAGATAGATAGGTCTGTCTGTCTGTCTGTCTAATAGCATGGCAATAGTAGAGTCATTGGAATATCTCTGTGTTTTGTGTCTTGCAGTTACATGGGTTTCCGTGAATTGTGCGTAAACATCACAGAGACAGAGTGTGACTTTTCAGAGAAAATTGAGTCCTTCTGGAGGGGAAGAATGATGGTCCGGGCGGAGTTGGGATCAAGAAGATCGGAATGGGTTGTATTGCCGAATTTCCAACCAAGTAAAAACAGTACGTGATTCTGAGATGGGAGGGAGTGGATATCCTTGAAGTGACATTTAAGGAGGAAGTAAACCCTCACAAAAAAAAACACCCTGCAAGATAAAGGTATAATGAGCTAGTATGCATAGCATACTAGCTCATTATGAATTCCTTACCTGAGATCGAAGTGACCCTACTTCACCTCCTCTGTCGCCACCATGATACCCGGAGTTACTTCCAGGTATCGCTGCACCGGCGCTGTGACTGGCCAGAGCAGCGATTGACGTCATGCATGTGGGAGCCGGCAGTGATGGCATGATCGCCTTCACTAGCGGCACGCTCGGTGCACCTGCATCGTAGACATCGGTGAAGTCTTTTCTGCAAATATCTCCTAAACCGTGTAGGTTTAGGAGATATTTCTTATACCTACAGGTAAGCCTTAAAGTGGATGTAAACCCAAAAAAACTTTTTTTTATTTTTTATATCACAATGTAGAGAATAGGATTTCCTATCATCTGAGCCCAGTCTTACCACACAGAGTTAATCCAATGCTGAGCAATCCTCTTTTTATTGTTCAGTGGAATAAAACGGACTTCCCTAGAAAAAGCAAAGTCCGTTACGCCCCCATGCTTTGAGTGACAGGTTATTTACATATCTCGTGCACCAGCCTGCAATCATGCACCGTTTCTATAAACAGTGCACAAATCTCACTCCCCCTCCCTCTCCTCTCCCTTCCCTTCTAGCTATCTAGTGGTCGGTGTCATTGGGCTCGTGGTCGGTGTCATTGGGCTCGTGGTCGGTGTCATTGGGCTCGTGGTCGGTGTCATTGGGCTCGTGGTCGGTGTCATTGGGCTCGTGGTCGGTGTCATTGGGCTCGTGGACGGTGTCATTGGGCTCGTGGACGGTGTCATTGGGCTCGTGGACGGTGTCATTGGGCTCGTGGACGGTGTCATTGGGCTCGTGGACGGTGTCAGTGGGCTATTGGACGGTGTCAGTGGGCTATTGGACGGTGTCAGTGGGCTATTGGACGGTGTCAGTGGGCTATTGGACGGTGTCAGTGGTATGGGGGGGGGGGGGGGTTGGTCGGTGTCAGTGGTATGGGGGGGTGGTTGTGGTGTCTGTTTTTTTTTTTACAATTTCATTTTTTTTTATCAGCCCTGTTGGGGGCTTCGGTGACATGTCAGGGGTCTAAACAGAGACCCCTGACATCTCCCATATGAGACAGAGAAAGGGACAGAAGACATTCATTCCCCAGTCCCTTCTCTGCATTGAAGATGAATGGAGGGACAGACAGTGTCTCCCCTCCATTCATAAACTGAGCAGAGTAACACACAGGTTACTCTGCTCAGTTATCACAGGACGCACAGCGCTCGGTAACGAATGCTCTGTGTCCTGTTTCCGCTCTCCATCCTGACAGAGCCCCCCGCCCCCCCCCCCCCCCCGCAGCCCGCGGGAGAGGAGAGAGAAGCCGGCGATGGCTGCGGGGGATGGAGCTGGAAACACGGAGCAGGACGAGGGGGGGGCGAGGGTGAAGACACGCGCGGGGGGGGGGGGGGCGGACAAACGGAGCAGGATGAGGAGGGGTGGGTGTGTGGAGGGGGGTGACATTGGGGGACATTGGGGGGGACGACGACTTAGGGCATTGAGAAGAACAGACACTCGGGGACGGGACAGCTGTGAGCACCGATTTCCCCCCCCCCCCCCCCCCCCGCGCCGCCCCCCCCCCCCCCCCCCCCCCCCCCGCCCAGAGATGACCCCCCCCCCCCCACCCCCCCCGCCCCCATCCTGCCACAGCTGTGCCCCCCCCCCCCCCCCCCTCCCCCCCCCCCCCCCCCCCCCACCCCCCCCCCCCCCCCCCCCCCCCCCCCCCCCCCCCCAGAACCCCCCCGCCCCCCCCCCGCAGCCCGCCCCCCCCCGCCCCCCCCCCCCCCCCCCCCACGTCCC